>JANJGN010000019.1:113530775-114030649 GCA_026770705.1 Isurus oxyrinchus | reverse complement strand
CACACCCACCCACACCCACACCCACCCACACCCACACCTACCCACCCACACCCCACCCACACTCACTCACCCACACCCACCCACACACACCCACCCACACCCACCCACACCCACCCACCCACGCCCACCCACACCCACCCACACCCACACTCACCCACACCCACCCACACCCACCCACAGCCACCCACACCCACCCACCCACACCCACCCACGCCCACCCACACCCACCCACACCCACACCCACCCACAGCCACCCACACCCACACTCACTCACACTCACCCATACCCACCCACAGCCACCCACGCCCACCCGCACCCACCCACACCCACCCACACCCACACCCACCCACACCCACCCACACCCACACCCACCCACACCCACACCTACCCACCCACACCCACCCACACCCACCCACACCCACACCCACCCACACCCACACCTACCCACCCACACCCACCCACACCCACACCCACACCCACACCCACCCACGCCCACACACACCCACCCACACCCACCCACAGCCACCCACACCCACACTCACTCACACTCACCCACACCCACCCACAGCCACCCACGCCCACCCGCACCCACCCACATCCACCCACACCCACACCCACCCACACCCACACCCACTCACACCCACACCCACCCACACCCACCCACACCCACACCTACCCACCCACACCCACCCACACTCACTCACCCACACCCACCCACACACACCCACCCACACCCACCCACACCCACCCACCCACACCCACCCATGCCCACCCACACACACCCACACCCACACTCACCCACACCCACCCACACCCACCCACACCCACCCAGCCACACCCACCCACGCCCACCCACACCCACCCACACCCACACCCACCCACACCCACCCACACACACACCCACCCACGCCCACCCACACCCACCCACACCCACACCCACCCACGCCCACCCACACCCACCCACGCCCACCCACCCACACCCACCCACGCCCACCCACACCCACCCACGCCCACCCACCCACACCCACACCCACACCCACCCACACCCACATCCACCCACACCCACACCCACCCACACTCACTCACACTCACTCACACCCACAGCCACCCACACCGATTCCCACTGCCCCCCCAATTGAAATGAAGGCCCTGGCCTTCATCTCCGTTACTTTGCAACAAAATAAATGAACTGTGGGAAACCAGCAATGAAATTATAAAGACATTTTCCAAACTTCACCGGGTCGTTCACAGTTATTCTTTTCTTCCGCCTGTCTACACTTTTCCCACTTCACCATGGAGACCGTGGGAAAGGAAATCTGATTCTTACTCATAAAGATCGGAGTGAATGCCTGGCCTGGGAAAAAGTGGACGGGGTTTTAAGCAAAAGCAAATAACAAGGTACAGAACTGATTTTGAACAAAGCTGATGATGGTGCTTGTTCTCACTGTAACGTTGGTAATGCTGGCCCGCTGCCTGAGGCGGAATCATCTCCAGGAGTTGCTGGTTTTGTTATCGTTGTTGCTGACACATCATCATGTACAGAATAGAAACCTATTTCAAAACAAAAACAAATATTCATTTCAATATAAATTTAATATATAACATGGGTAATACACATATATATATATATATTTATACACACACATAATTAATGTTAAGTTTAAAAATATACCGTGATAACCAGGCTGCTCACTCATCATCCCACCACAGTTACTGAGGGAAGTGGTAGACTAGAGACAAGAACCTGGATTATCGCCAGGTTGGGATGACTTGGGAGCTCTTCAATAATGGCAGGTGTGTCCCCATTGCAGGATTCCCAACGCCGTTCCCAGATTCTGCGATTTTTGGGAAGGTGCGTGCTGGTTCCTGTCAAAAGCCTGCATCTGGTACTCCCAACCCAACCCATCCAACTTCATTGTGGAGACAGGCATCTCCTTCTCCTCCACATTTTTCATGACGTCAGGCCAGGTTTTTAAAGACTGGGCCCCTCAGACTGGGGTCTGCATGAGGGGTTAGTTCAAAAGGCCCTTTTCATGCCCCTATGCCAAGCTCTGCCATACCACCCATCCCCTATAGCCCCTCATGAGCTTGGCTGAGAACCCAGACACTTATTAGAAAACCAGAACAGCTGCTGCCTAGAGGAAACATTGGGCTAAATCTTTGGCTTGGTGAGCGGGGGTGGGACCTGCTTGCCAAGGTGTAAAATGACACAGGGTGATATCAGGCACGTGTCCTGACGTCAATGCATGTCATTGAGATTTTCAGTTCAGCGGACACACAGCCGACACGACGGGACATGTCATTAAAACATTTTCAACGTTTTATTGAACTGTTAAAACTTAAAACTAATCTCCCTGAGGCACCTCTGCACCTTAGGACGATTTCTGCACCCCTTTGCGTGCATGCCCCCAACTCAGGGAAACCCCCTGCCCACACAGGGAGCGTGCAGTGCTTCTGGGTGTGTGTCACACTGGGCGGGCCTTAATTGGCCCTCCCATGTAAAATGGCGGCATGGACCCGATCTGGGGTGCCGATCAGGTCTGCGCCCATCCCTGCACAATGACCCTGATGCTGGGGAAAATTCTACCCGTTGTTTGATTGACAGCTCAGCGTCTCTGATCTCTGCAGTGTCACTTTCACAATGTTTGTTTACACATGTTAAGTGGTTTCAAGAGCTTGTGGTTTGTGGTTTTTGAAACTTCGAATGGCCTGGATGATTGAGACTTTTATCAGCTTGCAGTCCAGATCTTGTCTTTTCAAACAAAGGGGAAAGTTGTCAATGAATTACCTTCTTATCAAAATATTTTATTTACACATCCCACTTTACAGTATAGGCTTCACTGGTTCTAGAAAGTGTACAATCAGTCAATTGGTATGGATGTGCTATATCTTGGCATTGGGGCATGAGGGCAGGAGGGGGCATGGGGAGTGTTTGGAGGGTGAAGGGTGTGTAAGGGGTGAAGGATGGAAGGCCTTTGTGTTTTTAATTTAGCTGGGACACAGCTTCACAGCACCAAGCTTTCTAAACATCCCACCTTCGTACACAGCAGCACCTGTGGCTGGCTCTGTACTTCTTCCTGGTCAGGCTGGCTCCATCCTTCTTCCTGGTCAGTCTGGCCTGACTCCAGCCCACTCATGCCCCATTCCAATGCAGATCCCAAATTTACAAGCACTTTCTCCCTTGGCATACAGGCCAAGCTGGGAATTTTCCCAACTCCCCTTCCCCACCTCAGGAATGAAAATCCAGACCATTGTTTAGGGAATGAAAACAAGGTGGTAATTTTCAGTGTAAAAATAAGTTTTAGGAAGCTTCTGTATTCTGTAGTTAGACCACAGCAACAGCACATTGTCAATACTCTTAATGTGTTGTCAGTAATTAAAAGAGTGGCTTAACAGTGATATTAGCTCAAATCTGCAGACTTAGCACTGGAGTTATCTTGAGTTTTCATTCGCTTTTTAAAAAGAGCTATAAATATCTTCATTGCTTTCCACAAGCAGCCAGGATTATTGAACAGCAGCTGGCCAAAAGTAGGCAATGTTCCCCCGAATATGAGGGAATTAGGGAGCTTGGCCAATCCATCCCGATGACATGACATCATCGAATGCCACCTGCACATTAGCACGTGAAACCTAACTTCTGAACAAGAAGTTCCAGCTTAGACGGCTGCAGGGTAGTTGCTCCCAGAACATTCAGAATTGTTTGCAATGCCAAAGAACCCTTAATTATTTCTCTTTCATTCTAAGCGATCGATGGAAAGTAAATGAAACAGTTTTATGAACATGGTTCTTATAGAAATTGAGTGCCGTGTTCATAGTGACTGGGGACCTGACATTCCGCAACTCGGCGCAATGCAGAAAAGCTACAAAAAGTTGTTTGTGAATTGATGTCCATGAAGAACTGTGAAGCAACAGTTTAGGAACCAAATCCTCAGGCTGTTGCAAGGAGATATGATGACCCCACCATGAGGCCTATGCTGAGACTTGGATATCCAACATTGAGAGATGAAATCCACCTGGCTCACAGAATTGTAGATACACTCTCACTGCCTCCTCTTTATCATGAGATGTATTATATTACATATTTACAAGAAGTTGCTTTTCACTTAAGTCCTATCTGCCTCCAGGACAGAAAACATCACCAAGCTTGATGAGCGATGCTGACGTTAATTTTAGGAAGTATTGGGGGAAAGATAATTGGGCAACACCACACTGACCCAACGTTGATTCCCCAAGGGCAGGTAGCCTCACAGAGTATGTGGTGCTCCTCACCAACATCACTGAAGAATGTTGCACAGGTAACAGCTCATCCATCTCGTCTCGCAGCGCCATGTGAACAGGTCCTCTCACTATGTGTGATCTAAATAACACCACGGCCTTTTAGACTTTAGCACCTCCAAACAGCACATAAAGCAATGTAGATGATAAAAAGCATAGGAACAATCCCTTAAGGATAGAAAACCTGTTAACTTTCACACAAAATTATTGTTCAGTAATCTTAGTCCGCTGAGTTATGTCATCCACTTGGTATTTATGTATTTAGTTGTCATTCTGTATTGGGAAATGCAAATTGTGCTGTCACAGAATACCACAGCCAAAATATTGTATAAAAATTGTAACAATACATGATGAACTATAACTAGCTTCAACCACAACTAGTAGTGTTTTTTAGGGGTTAAGCATTACAGATTCTATTTCCTGATAAAATATTGTGCTTTCCTTTGTACTTCACTCTTCCCTTCTTTAATGCAAAGGATATTTTCTTTCTGCTAAACAATTTCTAAAAGTCTCTTACAGGCTTCTCTTATTGGGCCGGATTTGTTTCTATTACACGAGAACTTAAATTACATTCCTAGCAAGAGAAATTGTCTCCCATCTTTGGATTGAGGGAATAAATCAAACTAGGTCCCAGAATTGTTGTTACAAGCTCACTGCGTTATGAAGATATAATGAGCAGAATTTTTAGGTTGGTGTGCAGGCACATGCCCAACCCCATTGGACGCAAATTACGTGAGATGACATTGGGCAAGAGTCCTGATGTCATCCCGTGCTTGCGCAAGAATTCAGTTGATGGGCATGCGTGATGGTGGGAAGTGCGCCCACTGACAATTAAGAAGATGATTAAAGTTATGAACGTTGTCATTGTCCTCAGCTTTTCCTGCTCCATCTAACCCGACAGTCAGCAGATGGACAAATCTGCCAGGCAGACTTTGCACTTTTGATGAGGTTTCCGTTATTAAATTTAAAAAATAAAAATGTATGGACAGAATTTTCATCATGTATATGTTCAGGTGAATGATTCTGATGTGTGAACATTTATTTCTGGATTTTAAAATCTTTATTTAATTGTTTTGAAGTCTTCAGCTCCCTGAGGCAGCTCTCTGCCTTCAGAGAGCTTTCAATACGTCCTCCTCCCCCCCCCCACCGTGCTTACACCAGCGCCCTCCCTCCTCCCGCCCCCCCCCCACCCCAGCAGCGTCCCTTCATTGGCCAGACAGCGTGAAATCATGGCCGGGGGCCGATTCAGTGGCCTGTTCCCTGGCTGCTCCTGGGCCCACCAATCATGCCCGCATATCGACCTATAAACTTTGCCCAATATGTTTAGGAAGGGACAAGAACCTGCAAGTATTGGTTTACCAATCTTTATCAATTAAGAACAGTACAAGTAAGAAGTTGCATTTGGTAAGGTAGCATTGCAATAATTCCTATGGCCAGAATATGACACTCTTTGGGTGGGAGCTCATCCAACCCAATCAAGAGTAAAATGATGCGCGATGACATTGGGTGAGCATCCCACGCCCATCCCGCGCTCGGCTGATATTTTGGTCAGTGGGCAAGCACGAGAGTTGGCAGCGTGCCCACCGACAATTAAACAGCCTCCTGAGGCTCTTAGAAGTGTAATTGAAATACATTTTTCACTGCCCATCCAACTTAACAGTTGGTGGGCAAGTGAAAAGGCCAAGTGGCCTTGGAATGTTTAAGGAAACCTTATCCACGGGCGGGATGAAGTTTCCAATAGCAATTTAAAAATAAAATAAAGACATGCACTTTTCATTAATAACATTTCCCTGTTCATGTGACAGAGTCACATGAGGGGACATGTTTCTGAACATTTTAAAACTCTTTATTTTTAATGTTCTAAACTCTTCATCTCTCTGAAACAGCTCTGTGCCTCAGGGAGCTTTCCCAATGGGCACCCATGTGCACGCACCAACATGCATAGACAGCGCTGAGCACTGAAGCTTGCCTTTCACGCTGGGCTGGTTTTGATTGGCCCACCGGCCTGAAATCGCAGTCCAGCCCTGATTGCGGGTGGGAGGCGGCTTCCGAATCGCTCCCACCCTCCTCCACCGAGCCCACCCCACGCCCCCACCCCCCGACAGAGGAAAAACCCTGGCCCATGTCTCAGCGTGCATCACATAGTGGGTGTCGTGGTATCTAATGTGTTCTGCTGTCACTACCAATGATGTGTGCTGCTTAAACTCCATGAAGAGATCTTGTTGAAGTTACAAAGAAACCTTTATTAACAATATAATTCAGAGCAGAGGGAAAAGTATGGTCCAGATATGTTGTTCCCTGTCTCTAGACCAGCCTTAGCTCTAGGTCATGTGCCTTCTTACATCACCGCGTGGTAGTACTGTACTCAGTCCCGTTTTAACTCTTTAGGTACCAGATGCTTCAACTACAATATCTACATGGAACAGCCAGTTACTGAGCCTGAGATTCTCAGTTTGCATGGCCAGCTGCACTTTACATCACAAGCTCCGATATATGGAAAGATGCAGTCGGACTGTGTATGAGCGAGCAGTGAGTCGTTGTACTGCTGTGAAGCAGGGAGGGGCAATGCTGATCCTTCAGACTCCACCTACTCCTCCATGCTCCAAAAAAGGGGAAGTAACAAAAGCTTTTCCTACAATTTCTATCCCAAGTGTGTCCAACTAACGACTGCAGAATGTGGCTCAGCCAAGTGCTTGGATGTTGGGTCATGTCCACCATGTGAATTGAGTATGATGTCCTTTGCTTAAATGGAGCTATTTCTGGTGAGTATGAAGTTGTAGCTGAAACTGGAAGGGGACAGGGAGGTGGTCCCAAACCAGAGACGGAGACAAGGACAGGTTCCAAAAAGTAGTCCCAGGTGGTGGCAGAACTAAGACCTCACACTATATTTTAATGAAAAATATATATGTATCAATATAGCTACTTCCTAATTTGTTTTAAAAACTGGGAAAAGGCTTAAAAAAGGCTGAAGCTATGTCTGCCTATAACCCTGAACAATGGGAACTAATTTAGCAGTTTCGAAGGAATTTGCGCCTAGTTATTGCTGAAGAGAAGCCAATGACCCTGGGGCCAGCAGAGGCCAAATTAAAAGGGAATTAAACAAAGGGCATCCACAATTCATAAGTCAGGCCTGACCAACAGAGTTCATTCCTCTGCTAGGAGAAAGGACCTTGTGCCCTCCTTTTAAATTCTTAATGGTTGAAACATTAATAATCTCAAGAATCCTGACAAAGGAATATATATCTGAAAACAAAGAAAACTGCGGATGCTGGAAATCTAAAACAAAAACAGAATTACCTGGAAAAACTCAGTAGGTCTGGCAGCATCGGCGGAGGAGAAAAGAGTTGACGTTTCGAGTCCTCATGACCCTTCGACAGAACTTGATTTCGAGTCCAGGAAAGAGTTGAAATATAAGCTGGTTTAAGGTGTGTGGGGGGGGGGGGGGGGAAAGAGAGAGAGAGAGAGACAGAGGTGCTTGTGTAGACAAACAAGCAGTGATAGAAGCAGATCATCAAAAGATGTCAGTAACAATGGTACCAAAGAACACATAGGTGTTAAAGTTAAAGTTGGTGATATTATCTAAACGAATGTGCTAATTAAGAATGGATGGTAGGGCACTCAAGGTACAGCTCTAGTGGGGGTGGGGGGAGCATAAAGGATTTTAAAATATTTAAAAATAATGGAAATAGGTGGGAAAAGAAAAATCTATAAAATTTATAGGGAAAAAAAAGGGGGAAAAAAGGGGGAAACAGAAAGGGGGTGGGGATGGGGGAGGGAGCTCACGACCTAAAGTTATTGAATTCAATATTCAGACCGGAAGGCTGTAAGGTGTAAGGAATATATATCCTTTGTCAAAACAAAAGTGGAGAAATTAGGGGTGGAATCATCCTAAGTTTGCACTAACTGTGGTAGTGGGCGGGTAAAACAACATTTTACCTGCTGGCTGCAATGGCGGGTTTACACATCGTTTCATCCCAAGCCCATCGCATCGGTTATGCATTCGCGGGAAACATGCCATTTTGATGGCTGGTGGGCTCTTATTCGCCCCCCACACTATCACCTCACTGCTTCATCATGCCAGACACCATAATTAAAGTCCAGACCCGTGCACACATCTCAGTGTTTCCAGTCCCAGGACTGCTGCAGGGACGATGTCCACAAACGGCAAAAAGACTGCAGCCCCCAGCTTTAGTGACACGTCACTGAAACGCCTTTTGGACACCATGGAGGCTGCTGCAATATCCTCTACCCTGCTCTGGCCATGGGATGGGCATCAGCATTGACCAACAGGCTTGGGGGGGCAGTGGCAGTGGTGGTCAGTGCCAATGCTGCACACAAGAGGTCAGCCATCCAGTGCAGAAAGAGGATCAATGATCTCATCTGTGCTGCCAGGGGAAGACAACCATCTCATCACTCTGAACTCTCACACTCATAAGCCCATCACACATTCACTGACATCTCACTCACTGCCAGCTCAAGGGACATCACCACTCACTCTCTCACACACACCCTCACATCTCCATCTGGCCTCATCTCCTCTGGAGGCTGCCTCCTCAGCCCCTCTCACCATCATGAGGCCACTTGCACAGATCAACATGTGCCCCCCACACATACACTGGGAGACCCTCCTTCCCTAATACAGCCCGTGTCCTGCAGCCTCTTCCCTTGCCTGAGGCCACTTCACCCCCTTCCCCAAGCAAGCCCTAGCCCTGTAACCATTGAAAAGCCACCCCTTTACAGCTGGTCTGGTAGGTAGAAATCTGCCCCTGAGTCCCCCTAACAGTGATGTGGTGCTGCCTGTGAAGCCTGGCGCTGGTGACTGTGAGTGCTGCCCGAAGCAAGGGAGGCAAACACACCTTAAAGTCCTGAGTGAAGTGCAGCTCGCCAGGTGCATGTTGCTTATGTTTTCCCTCTGAAGTGGGCGGACGACACAGCGGAGGGTGGGGGGGGGGGTGGGGGGGGGTGGGGGGAGGGGGTTGGGGGACGATTCTGGTGGGCTGTCCTAACAATGATATGCAGATGTATTGCAATGAGGTTCCTGACATCCGATGGTGGGAAATGTGGGCAGAGCGGACAATCCCAAATTGGTTTCAAGCTGTTGTGAGATTGAACATGTCATATTGTGCGCTCACACCACTGAACACGCCCGACACTGGTGGACATGGAAAATCCTGGCCTAGGAGTCATGTGACATGAGCCCCTAGCTGGAGGAACCTGTAATATTGTCTTGTGGAGCTGCAAAGCAATCTGCCATGTTCAGTCTAGCAAGCAACAGATCAGAACAAGTGCTCAGTCCAGGTAAATGCCTGCAACCACTCCCCCCACCCCCCCCATCCCCCACCCCGTGCACCCCCAACTACACTGCTTCTACTGGAGCCTCTGAACTCCTGTACCAGCGCCTACTGTTTACAGGCGGGTGGTAAGTGGAGAAAACAGGGCTGTTTAAATTAACCCCCCTCCTGTCCATTACAGAAATTGGGAGCTCCAATCCAGGATAACCCATTTGAATTTGACCAGAGTCTAAGTTAAGAGGTAAGCCAAACCTGATAAGAGTCAATTGGAAGTCAAAAGGAGAAATCACGGTGGCTGGAATGAATTTTAAAACACAGTAACTCACTACAGCAAATCCCTATCCCCTCACACTAAGAAAATGGCAACCTTTGATGCCCAGATGTTTGTCCAGCAAGAGAATTTGAACAGTGAAATGTTGACCGCCCTTAGCACAGAACAACAGAATGTTGTAGCTAGGGACGTATAGTTAAAATTGTCCAGTAAAGTGAAGAGCAGTGAACTGATCCACTTGTTGGTGGAACATTTGGATCTCACGTTACCGGTAGAGCAGTTATGTGAAGGGTTCAACCATGACTCCGAATTCCCTCCTCTAGACAAATTCAAGCTGGAGAAGCTCGGAATACAGAGGAATTTAAGGAGAGGGAGCAGGAAAGGGAGAGGGAAGTGAAAGCAAGGGAACAGGACAGGGAACGAGAAAGAGAAGGGGGCAGAGAGAAGAATTCCAGCTTTGAAAATTGGAAATGGAGTTAGCAGCTCAAACAGATAGAGAGACCAGACAGGTGGAAACTCCCTGGGAAAATCTCTCTCCACCTGGCAGCAGCCCCGTCTTCCTACCCCAAAACACTCTCTGAGGCCCTCAAGCATGTGAGATTTATTCCCCAATTTGAAGGGAGTGATGTGGAGTCATTTTTGCCGCTTTTGAGAAAATAGCGGGGCCGCTAAAATGGCCCTCGGAGGTCTGGAGATTTTTGATTGAAGGGCAGCTGTCAGGGAGACCCCGAGAGATCTACTCCATGCTGACTCCTGATGTGTCCATGAACTACGAGCAGACCAAGGCTGCCATCTTAAGCGTCCATGAGTTAGCCCTGGGGGCATGTCACCAGTAATTCCAGAACACTCATAAGAAGCCAACACAAACCTGCATCGAATTTGAATGGCTCAAGCAAAGCACGTTTGACTGATGGATAAGGTCCCTAAGAACCCCACCCATCTATGAGGGCCTGCGTCTTGTTGAAGGAATTAAAAAATCACTTACCCTCCAACCTGCGGATGCACTTAGAGGAGCAGAGAATGGTCATTGCTGGGGGTGCAGCTGTCACAGCTGACAGCCGTGATCTCACTCATGGCCTGCAAACTCAGGCAGACCCTTTCCAAACCATTCCCATGAGCATTGAAAATCTATATCTATGTATCGGTATCCATAAAGCTGCATCTCAAACATACCAATCGAAAATATAGGTTATGACAGTTGTTCAAGTTTCCCTCTGGGATTTAAACAGCTCAGCCTTTACCAACTGCTGTGTCATAACACCCTCTGATTCCCATTGACTCCAGTTTTGCTAGGGCTCCTTGATGTCACACTCAGTCAAATGCTGCCTTGATGTCAAGGGCAGTCACTCTCACCTCACCTCGGGAGTTCAGCTCTTTTGTCCATGTTTGAACCAAGGCTGTAATGAGGTCAGGAGCTGAGTGCCCCTGGCAGAACCTAAACTGGGTGACAGTGAGTAGGTTATTGCCGCTTGATAGCACTGTTGACAACCCCTTCCATCAGTTTATTGATGATGGAGAGTAGACTGATGGGGCAGTAATTGGCCGGGTTGGATATGTCCTGTTTTTTGTGTACAGGACATACCTGGGCAATTTTCCACATAGCCGGGTAGATGCCAGTGTTGTAGCTGTACTGGAACAGCTTGGCTAGGGACGTGGCAAGTTCTGGAGCTCAAATCTTCAGTGCAGTTGCGGGAATATTGTCAGGGCCCATAGCCTTTGCAGTACCCAGTGCCTTCAGCTGTTTCTTGATATCACATGGAGTGAATCAAATTGATTGAAAACTGGCACCTGTTGTGATGCTGGGGACCTCTGGAGGAGACCGAGATGGATCATCCACTCGGCACTTCTGGCTGAAGATTGTAGCAAATGCTTCAGCCTTATCTTTTGCTCTGATGTGCTGGGCTCCTCCGTCATTGAGGATGGAGATATTTGTGGAACCTCCTCTTCCAGTGAGTTGTTTAATTGTCCACCACCTTTCACAACTGGATGTGGCAGGGCTTCAGAGCTTAGATCTGATCCATTGGTTGTGGGGTCATTTAGCCCTGTCTATCACTTGCTGCTTATGCTATTTGGCATGTGAGTAATCCTGTGTTATAGCTTCACCAGGTTGACACCTCATTTTTAGGTATGTCTGGTGCTGCTCCTGACAGGCCCTCCTGCACTCTTCATTGAACCAGGGTTGATCCCCTGGCTTGATGGTAATGTTAGAGTGGGGGATGTGCTGGGCCATGAGGTTACAGATTGTGTTCGAGTACAATTCTGCTGCTGCTGATGGCCCACAGCACCTCATGGATGCACAGACTTGAGTTCCTAGATCTGTTCGAAATCTATCCCATTCAGCACGGTGGCAATGCCACACATCATGATGGAGGGTATCCTCAATGTGAAGGCGGGACTTCGTCTCCACAATGACTGTGCAGTGGTCACTCCTACTGATACTGTCATGGACAGATGCATCTGCGACAGGCAGGTTGGTGAGGATGGGATCTAGTATGTTTTTCCCTCTTGTTGGTTCCCTCACCACCTGCCGCAGACCCAGTCTAGCAGCTATGTCCTTTAGGACTCCTCTGTGTGCAGCAGCACTCTCTGTCTATTTCACTAATTTATAACCTGTAAACCAACAAGCATTTCTTAAAAGCAGACTCAGTTAATCAGGAACTAACCTGAGAATTGAGGGTGATCCCTTTAAATATCATTGGTGGGGGATATGTTCCTTGCTGCTGATTGCATTATTCAGCTGTATGTGAGCTGGAGCAGAGATTGAAAATGGCAGTGGGCTGTCAAATTTTAGCATTACACGCTGACTGACATCACAATCTACAAACTGCATAAATCCGACACATGGTCCTAACACCCAAAACACACTGACTGCCCCAAAAAGGCATCTGCCTGGACCAGGGCTGAGATGTGCATGCATGGAACCAACATGGCACCCATAGCAACAGAACTACAGGTACTATGCCCAAATTCTGCAGTATCATTTCTCGGAGAAAGTGGCTGTGTAACCAGCTGCAGCCTTATTAAGCAATAAAAACTCTAATCACAGCCACTGAATGACTTGCATGCAGAAAACCAGCATAATTACTCACCACCCCAGTGATCCTATCCCCTTCAGGCATGATTTATCTTCATTTGCTCCATGTTATTTTACCACTGGGTTTATTTTAAATTACGATTAATAAAAAAACTCTCCAAATTATGAATGAATTAAAAAGCTGTTGGGAATGCAGAGCTGATCAGCATATTCCACTTGTAATCAAACTGAAGGACTACCAGCACATTCTAGGGTCACAATTTAAAACTTATAACCCAGCATTTCCTTGCTCCGAGAGCTCTGATTACTGCCTGACAGACAAGCCTCTCAGCATAGAAAATAAACATCTCCATCTCATTAATTCGTTCCTTAGATAAACAGGAATGTCTTAGAACCTAAGCTTTGGTTCCGATTTCAGTAATAATGTGGTCACATTTTGCCTTTAATTAGATATTTGGTTATATTTGGATTCATTTAGTGATGTTCAAAAATCCAATCTGGTAACGGTTCATAGGGAAGGAACTGTGGAATTCATTCATATCTGGATAAACATTAAGATCCCTAATCCGTGCATTCCTTGTTTGTAAAACTGGGAAAATGTTAGAAACCAGCAAAGGATGTCTAAAAGAAATAAAGAAGGAGGAATTGCAGCATGAGAGAAAAATACCAAGAAATATAAAAACAGTCATTAAAAGCTTTGACAAGTATATAAAAAGTAAAAGAGGAGCTAAAGTGACCATTGAGGGTGAGACTGGGGAATTAATAATGGGAAACAAGGAAAAGGCTGAGGCTGGAATTCTCCACCCGTGTTGGCGGGTGTGATCAGACAATACGGCGGGAAGGACAAAACCCACAGGAAACTAGTTTGCGATCGTTGGCTCCACCCAACAATGGTGGGCCATCCTGCCACCTAATTTCAACACATTTGTTTCTTATGGCCTTGCCTGCTTACCAGAATCATCCACCACCGCCTCCCCCCGCCACCCCCCCCCCCACCCCCCCACACACCCCCCACACCATCCTGCGTCATCCGGGCACACTGATGTGTTTCACAACAGCATTTCAAAGGTGTATAGCTGGCTAGCTGAGCTTTAAGGGGATCTCGGAGCTGAGTGCAGCACTCACAGGGGCAGCTCAGTCAGCTTCGAGGAGGAGGCGAGGGCACAGGCAGGTCGGTTCTTCCAGCTGTCTGACAGTGCGATGCTGGGGCAAGAGCTGCACTACAGTTGGTGGCAAGGCAGCACCGTCTGATGGTGGTGCACAAGCACATGCAATTGGGGCGAGGGAAGCAGCCATGCATTAGGGAAACCTGTATAAAGTGACCATTCCAGCGCAGCTGAGACAGTTCAGGCGCAGCCACATTGATATGGTCGGAGTCGGGTCTCCAGCTTCTCTGTCCACTCAACAACACAGAGGCATGAAAGTGTCACCAAGGGCTCCAGAGCTTTTCACCCCTCGGGCACAGGCTGCAAACTAATGAGCATTTTAGTGGACTGCAGAACAGTTGGATGCCTGGGCACATTGTACAATCTCCTCGCTAAAGCTGGTCATGGAGCAGTCACTGCTGGAGGTGCTCACAGCCCATGGCAATGTCATCATCCCGGTTTGGACCTGTCTCCCCCACGCTAACAGTGCGGCCTTGCAGTGGGGGTTAGGAGAATGTCTGTGCCTGAGTTGAGAGCACAGCCTGCAGTCCAATGGGCAAAGCTGCTGCAGGTGGAGTGGGGCAGAGGTGGGTGGGGTATAAGGCTGCCATGCAGCAAACCCAAGTGGTCAGAATTCTCTGGGACTCATTAAGGGTCCTTCAGACTTAATGAAGAGAGGTTCTTAGAACACCCCAGCTAACCCACACACCTCTCTTTCATCCTGCAGGAAGAGTACATCAGGAGCAAGGAGACTGGTGACCTAACTGTATACCTCGTGGTGGACAGAGAGTGGACATAAAGGAGAAGAGTGGGACAGAGGTGCCTGGTCATGCAGAGGGAGGAGAAGCACCCTCAAGAACAAGGGGCGTCTGGGGCTCCTGCACATACCGTTGAAGATCCACAGGGAGTCATCACTCATAGGTACCTAGCTAGACCTAGAGCCTATAGACACCGACTGTCGTTCCTGCAAATGAATGAGAACCATTGTTGCCCAAGACTCCGCATGTCTGGGGAACTGGTCGGTCACATCTGCCACCAGCTGCAGGATTTAGCCTCACTGGGACATGGAGGGCATCCACTGCCAGTGGCTGTGAAAGGGCTCAATTTCCATGCCAGTGGCTCCTTCCAGGCCTGTCTGGGATCTCGCCAGCCTCCATGTACAAGTGCATCCATGAGGTCACAGACACCCTTTCCGTGAATGACACACACTTTGTGCATTTCACCTGGAATCAGGCAAACCTGGAAGCAAGAGCACTGGTCTCGCTCTCCCACAGGTACAGGCTGTCATCGACTGTACTCATGTGGAGTTAGATCTTCATGGCAACAAGCGGACAACTAAGGGCTTCCACTTGCTGAATGTACAGCTGGTGTGTGACCACAACAAATGCATCTGCAGGTCTGCACACGGCTTCCAGAGAGTTTCCACCACTCCTACATTCTGAGGCAGTCTCAGACCCCTGACAGCATCTAGGATCCACAGGGCTACAGGGTTGGCTCCTCGGGGACAAGGGCTACCCCCAGAGGATGTGGCTGATGACACTCAGGCAGCAGCCTCAGACTGCAGCAGAGCGACGCTGTAATGAGGCTCATGCTGCAGCTCACAGCTTGGTGGGGAAGACCATCAGGATGCTGGTGACGAGGCTCCGGTGCCTGGACCGGTCTGGTGGGGCCCTGCAATACAGTCCGCAGAGGGTGTCACACATCATCATCATCTGCTGTACCCTTTACAACCTGGCGCTGCAACAGGGAGAGGAGCTGGCTGAGGAGGAGATGGAGGAGCTGGAGGTCTCCTCCAATGAGGAGGACATTGATGGTGATGAGGGTGAGGGGGTCCTCGAAGGCAACAATGGTGGTAATGAGGCCATCGCGCTGTCCAGATGAGGCAGGGGTGCTCGGGAGGCGCTCAGAGCTGCCGGATTTGTGGAGGATGATGAGGACACACAGTGAGGAGACACTATAGATCCTCACATCGCATCTGTGAAGGTTTGACTCCAGTCTGGCTTATGGCAGCACAAATGCCCTCTGTGTGAATGCTCCTGGTATGGAGACGAAGCGGATGCCCATAGTCCCTATTCCAGGGGGATACATAGACCCTCACAAAGTTTATGTGAATGTCTGACTCCTGTCTGTCTGAGGGCCGATCGCTTGCGCTCTGTGTTCAGGGTCATGCTATGGAGATGCAGTGAGGAGACTTTCACTTCTCCTGATCCTCTGACATCCTTCATGAGCTGAACCTTTCAGGGCCAAACTATCACCAGACACAGATGCTGATGAGATGAGGGGCCAGCTGCATCTCAAAGGTGCTGGGAGCTCACAGAGAAAAGGAATCCTGTGCCACCGACCCAGGACAATCTGGCAGCAAGGACAGGCCCCATCGAGGTGCAGTTATGACTGGTGTGTCCAGTGACAGGGAAGGTGCACCATCACCCTTCAGGAGCAGAGCCTCACTGGTCACAGGTGCTGAGGAGATGAGGGGCCAGCCCCACCTCAAAGGTGCTGAGAGCACACGGAGAGAATGAGGGAACTCTGTGACACCTGCCCACAACATCCTGGCAGCAACGACCAGCACCATTGAGGTGCAGGCATCAGTAATGTGTCCAGTGTGTGTGAGGCCGGACCATCACTTTACTCTGAAGGTTACACACTGCACAGGGAAGAGGCCCTGGACTGAGACGCCCACCTTCATCTTGTGCAGGAACCAAGGTTTCACATCTGAGTGACACAAACACTGATCATCAGAACAAGGAGCCATAGGCAGGGAGAAATTCTTGGGAGTTTATTTACAATAGTGAACTTTATATACAAGTGATTAACACCCGAGATCACCTCAAGGAGTCCTTCATTGTCCTCATCCCATTCATGGGACCACTCACCACCCACACAGGCCGGGCATACTGATCATCGGGCCTGGCAGGCATCCTGCTTACACTCTCTCCATTTCCATTCATGCAGGACAAGCTGGCACACAACAAGGGGGAGAGGTGGGGGAATGCCTGAAATCAAGGTCCTCGCAGACTTTGAAAACAGAGCCATCCAGCTGGCTGGTGATGACTGGGACCAGTCCTGTGCTGACGGTGAGGTTGGCGCTGCTCTACCAAGGGAGGATCCAGCAGTGCAACATCCATCAGACAACCATGCTGTGAGTGATGTGTCCTGTTTCACAGGCCACTGTCGTGCACTAATTATCTCCCCTTGTTTTCACAGGCACATCTGGGAAACAGCCGACAGAGTCCATGACCCAGAACCTTGAATTAAACCCTGAAGACACCTTCGAAGAGGAATCCACTGAAACCCCAATTGAAGTCCCTTCACAGCCTCACCCACACCCTCCACCAGCGCAGAGACACACATCTCGGTGGGACCTAGCTTTAGAGTAGCCTTGGGATCACAATCTGGTGAGCACATCGCACTGTCTGATCCACAGCGGGAAGAGGCAGGGACTTCCCAGGTCCCCGGCACTCGGAGGACTGTTGGAGGCCAGAACATTGCTGAGTCCGAGTCAGGTCACCAGCCTCTGGACTCGGTCATGTCACAGTTGCTGGAGCTGCAAAGGCAAACTCAGGAACATCAGGAAGGGATGTCCGCTGCACTCCTCAGGTTGCAAGGCATGATGGAGGAGTCTGTCCACCTTCAGGCTGAGGTGATAGCGCCAGCATTGCAAAACACCAAGGTCAGCACAGGTAAGATGATGCCGCCATGGAGACCTTGGTCCAGGAAGTTGTCACTGCACAGCTGCACGGGCTTAACTCCATCGCTGATGCCATAGTTGGCCTCCAATAGTGTCAACGCAAGAGCAGAGCGGGGCAGCTCAATCTCACTCCAGCTTCCCCTTCTCCTCAAGGAGTCAGCCATGGACCATCGGGCCCCTACAGGGAGGGGGATCACCAGGTGAACACCCTGGGACTATCCACCCAGGTGGCTCCAGGAATGTCCGGCCCATCCAAATCTCCTCTTCCCATGAGCTCTGCAGCTCCAGCCCCACAGACCGAGGAAGGTACCACTGCCACACTGCAGGCCGGGGCCCTCCAGGTCTCAGGTGTTAATCACTTGTACATAATGTTCACTATTGTAAGTAAACTCCCAAGAATGTCTCCCTGCCTAGGGCTGCTTGTTCTAAGGAGCGGTGTTCATGTCACTCAGATGTCACCCTTTTAGGACAGAGATGAGGAGTATACTTTCCTCCAGAGGATTGTGCCACTTTGGAACTCTCTGCCTCAGAAGGAGGTGGAGTCGGGATCACTGAATATTTTTAAGGCAGAGGTAGATCGATTCTTGTTAGGTAAGGGAATCAAAGGTTACCGGGGTTGGATGGGAATATGGAATTCAAAACACAAGAAGATCAGCCGTGATATTATTGAATGGCGGAACAGGCTCGAGGGGCCGAATGGCCTACTCCTGTTCCTATTTTGTATGTTCTTATGTGAAACCTTGGTTCCTGCACAAAATAAAGGCAGGTGTCTCAGTCCAGGGCCTCTTCCCTGTGCAGTGTGTAACCTTCAGAGTAAAGTGATGGTCTGGCCTCACACTCACTGGACACATTACTGATGCCTGCACCTCGGCAATGCGTATCATTGGTGTCAGAATGTTGTGGGCAGGTGTCACAGAGTTCCCTCATTCTCTTCATGTGCTCTCAGCACCTTTGAGGTGGGGCTGGCCCCTCATCTCTTCAGTGACCAGTGACACTGTACTCCTGAAGGGCTCAGGTGCTGAAGGCTGACAATGGAACAGGGGCATTTAAAGTTTGACAGTTGTGCTTCCGTGATATGACCCTGAACACAGAGCGCGAGTGAGCTGCCCTCAGCCAGACAGGAGTCAGACATTCTCAGAGACTATGTGAAGATCTATGGAGTGTCCTCACTGCATCTCGTCATCATCCTCTTGGAACCTAGTGATGATTAGAGCCTCCACTACGTCTCCATGTCTGAACACTGAGGGTATGTGTGCTGCCAGCAGGCAAACAGGAGTCAAACCTTCACAGATGCGATGTGAGGATCTATAGTGTCTCCTCACTGTGTGTCCTCATCATCCTCCACAAATCCAGCAGCTCTGAGCGCCTCCCGAGCACCCCTGCCTCATCTGGACAGTGCGATGGCCTCATTACTGCCATTGTTGCCTTCGAGGACCCCCTCACCCTCATCACCGTCAATGTCCTCCTCATTGGAGGAGACCTCCAGCTCCTCCATCTCCTCCTCAGCCAGCTCCTCCCCCTGTTGCAGCACCAGGTTGTAAAGGGCACAGCAGACGATGATGATGTGTGACACCCTCTGCGGACTGTATTGCAGGGCCCCACCAGACCGGTCCAGGCACCGGAGACTCGTCGCCAGCATCCCGATGGTCTGCTCCACAGAGTTGTGAGCTGCAGCATGAGCCTCATTATAGCGTCGCTCTGCTGCAGTCTGAGGCCGCCACATGGGTGTCATCAGCCACATCCTCTGGGGGTAGCCCTTGTCCCTGAGGTACCATCCCTGCAGCCTCTGCGGACCCTGGAAGATGCCAGGGATCTGAGACCGACTGAGAATGTCAGAGTTGTGGACACTCCCTAGAAACCATGCACAGTCCTGCAGGATGCGTTTGTGGTGATCACACACCAGCTGTACATTCAGTGAATGGAAGTCCTTGCGGTTGATGTAGTACATTGTGTGTTGCAACGGAGACCTGAGCTCCATGTGAGTGCAGGCGATCGCGCCCTGCTCCTCTGGGAAACCCGAGATCTGGACAAACACCAGCGCCCATGCTTCTTATCTTTCCTGCTCCCTGGCGAAATGCACAAAGTTGTGTGGCCCTTGTGAGGATGGCATCAGTGACTTCATGGATGCTTTTGTGGTGGAGGCTTGTGACATCCCACAGAGGTCACCTGTGGAGCCCTGGAAGAGCCACTGGTGTAGAAATTGAGAGCCACAGTCACTTTCACAGCCACTGGCAGTGAATGCCCTCATGTCCCCGTGGGGCTAAATCCTGCAGCAGGTGGAACATGTGACCGATCAGTTCCCTGGGCATGCGCAGTCTTCAGTGACACTGGTTCTCCATCATCTGCAGGAATGAAAGGCGGCGTCTATAGACATTGAGTCTAACCAGGCGCTGACCAGCGACTGCTCGCTGTGTCTCTTCAGCAGTGTGTGTGGGAACCTAATCTGCCCCCTCTTCCTGAGGGTGCTGCTCCTCCCTCTGCCCAGTGAGGTGCCTCTGTCCCTCTGTTCTCCTACACCCCCACTTGCTGTATTTTTTTATTATTTATTTGTGGAATGAGGGCATCACTGGCTAGACCAGCATTTATTGCTCAGAGGACAAGAGTCATGTTGGCCAGGCCAGGTAAGTACAGCAGATTTCCTTCCTTAAAGGATTTAGTGAACCAGATGGGTTTTTACAACAATTGCCAATGGTTTCATGGTCATCATTAGACTCTTAATTCCAGATTTTTATTGAATTCAAATTCCACCATCTGCAGTGGTGGGATTCAAACCTGGGTCCCCAGAGCATTACCCTGGCTCTCTACATTACCAGTCCAGTGACCACTTTGCCACTGCCTCCCTCATGAGGCATACAACTAGGTCCCCAGGCTCCATGTTCCTTATGTACTCCCTCTGCAGGATGAAAGAGAGAGATACGTGGGTTAGCATTTGTGTCCTAAGAACCTCTGTTGGTCTCTTGGTTAAGCCTGAAGGCCCCTTAATGCATTCCGGAAAGTGCTGGAAACCACTTGGATGGCCAGAGTTTATTGCACTGCATGGCTGCCCGAAATCTCACCCTCCTCTGCCCCACTCCACCTGCCCGATTGGCAGCAGCTTTGCCCATTGGACTGCAGGCTGTGCTCTCAGCTCAGGCACAGACATTCTCCTAACCCCCACTGCAAGGCTGCACTGTTAGCGTGGACCATGGGGGAGACAGGTCCAAACCGGGATGCTGACATTGCCATGGGCTGTGAGCACCTCCAGCAGTGACTGCTCCATGACCAGCTTTAGCGAGGAGATTGTACAATGTGCCCAGGCGTCCAACTGTTCTGCAGTCCACCAAAACGCTCATTAGTTTGCAGCCTGTGCCCGAGGGGTGAAAAGTTCAAGAGCACTTTCAAACCCTTGTGTTGCCTGAGAGAAGCTGGAGGCCCAACTCTGACCACATCAATGTGGCTGTGCCTGAAATGTTTCAGCTGCGGAGGAATGGTCACTTTATACAGGTTTCCCTAATGTGTGGCCACTTCCCTACCCCCCACCCTCAACCCCCCCACCATATGTACTTGTGCACTACCATCAACAGCATACAGCTCTTGCCCCCTCCCTCAACTCACCCCGGCTGCAGTTCAGGCCTTGCCCGGGCACCGCACTGTCAGCCAGCTGGAAAATGTGACTTGCCCACGCCCTCGCCTGAATGCCTGGCGCCTCAGCCTTGAGGTCCAAGAGGCGACCCTCGTGAGGGCTGTACAATGTCACTGTGCACTCACCTCCCATTTCCCCTCAAAGGGCAGTGGGCCTGAGAAATGCTGTTATGAAACACATCGGCATGCAATCGCGAGGGCATGCTCCGATGATCCAGTGCTGGGAGGGGGATGGTTCCAGCGAGCTGGGCTTATAGTGAAATGCAGACACATTACAGTGAAGTTCCCAACATCTGGCAGAGCGAAACCTGGCCCATCACTAATGGGTAGAATGGCCAGTTGGAAAGATGTTTCATGATGGCGTGAAACCGATTTTTGGCCTTGCCGCCATATTGCCTGCTCATGCCCGCCTTGATACCCGATGCCAATGGGTACAGAAAATTTCGCCCTTTGTTTCAAAAACAGGATATTCTGCCCCCTACTTTTATATTCCATCGCCCTTGTAATAAAGGCCAACATTTCATTTGCCTCCCTAATCACTTGCTGTGCGTGCACGCTAACACTATGATTCATGTACAAGGGCACCCAGCTCCCTCTCTACAGCTGCATTCTGCAGTCTTCCTCCATTTAAATAATATTCTGCTTTTATATCCTTCCTGTCTAAGTGGACATACTCAAGGTGTGGTCTCACCAAGGCTCTATACAATTGAAGCAAGACACCTTTACTCCTGAACTCAAATCCTCTTGCGAGGACCAACCATTTGCCTTCTTAACTGCTTGCTGCAACTGCATGTTAGCTTTCAGTGACTCATGGACAAGGACACCCAGCTCCCTTTGGACATCAACAGTTCCCAATCTCTCACCATTTAAAAAATGTTCTGCCTCCCTTTACTTACCTCCTGCGTGGGACCTTATCAAAAGCCTTCCGAAAATTCAAATACACCACATACACTGACTGGTTCTCCTTTATCTATGCTACAAACAACATCCTCAAAAAAAAACAACAGGTTTGTCAAACATGATTTCCCTTTCATAAATCCATGTTGACTCTGCACAATCTTATCATTATTTTCCAAGTGTCTAGTTATCAAAGGCTTGTGCATAAACCAGTTGCTCTAGACATGGGTGGCCAAGTTGGCATTCAGCATGACTAGCAGAATGAGCAGAAGCCAGGTAGAGCAGGATGCTGTGCTACAAGAGGGAGGAAGAGGCGGAGCGGGGAGAAGGGCTCTTAGCATTGCCTCTTTCCATAATGGCTAACACTACCTCCTCCATGAGAGTTAAAAGGTGCAGATGTGCCTCTCCTCTCCCATTAATTCCTATTGTTGCCACCTTCTCCTGCATTGTGCGGTATGATTTGATGACGTGGCTGTCATTGTTGCCAGGTTGTGTAAGCCAGTAGATATGCACATGAGGCTTGAAACAGTGTTAAGTGAGTGAAGGAGAGATAAAGTATTTGAATGAGAGATCACGAAGCTTCTTTCTGCACTGCATGCAGGTGCTTGGAGTGACATGGGTGGCATTGATCTCCTTCATTATCTCTTGCAACTGCCTTCTGACCATTTGTCAGCAGACAGCTCTGTCCCTTCTGGAGAATACAGGAGACCTCTCTCTTTTCCATCTTTTCTACCAAGCCTTCCAGTGCAGCAGCTGAAGACGTTGGTGCATGCTCTCTTCCATGGTCAACCATTGTCAAGATTTTCACAGTACCATATTCAGAATGATCTCAGTACCAACAGCAACCACAACACTATCAGAGGTGTAAGTTAGCTTTAGATAGTGCTAGGCACCTGTGTCTATGACCTCACCTGCTGATTAACAGCACGGGGTGTGCTGACTGAACGCAGCAATCATGGAAATGATCAGGTGACAAAAAACTGTTGTCCTGCATGCAGTGCAATCCTCAGGCACAAGTTTATCATGTCTTGCAATTCCTGCACCAATTTTCAATTTACCTCCCAAGTTACTGAGCCATGTGAAGTTATTGAAACCTCCGGTGTTTAAATATTTGCTTCAGTCCTGAACTCCTTTTGCCGTTAGATTCAAATTTTGTGAGAATTGCTCCCACCATAAAGAATAGGTAATTCATCGTTGCCTAAATAATGAGCAAAAATTGGATCCAGGGTTTAAAACATGGAACTTTTCTCCCCATTTAAAATTCTTAACTTATGGCACAGACTGCCACCTACTGCAATATATGGTAACTTGCTTAAATATTTTAAAGCTAACAGATATATGTCTCAACATGCAGTAAAATCTTGCTACAATGAGGAGCTAGGAATAATCTGAGTGGGCCCTGAACGTGAATCAAAATGACAGAGTGCAGTCAATTGGACAAATGGCCTTTTGCTATTATTTCCTCTTCTTTAAGTTTTGGCCAAAGGTGAATTCTTTCTAGACAGAGACTGTTATAGTTTTGACTTGGACAACAATTTTCCTCAAGCAATCTCATCAGTTGTCAGATGTTTAGTTTTATTTACTGTTAATCCTGTGTGACAGTGTTAGACCAAGGTACATGAGGCGTCCCACAGTATCCTGGTTTGAGCACTCTGTTAAGGAAGTTGTTTTCAAACATCATAGTGTATACTTCAACTATACTGGCTGAGTGAATGCACACTCCTCACTCTATCTGCTTTAAACTGATGAGGAAATTGTTAGGAAGTGCCTTTTATTCAAGGTGCTCTCCCATTTTTTGAAGTTAAATTATATACTCAGTAAAATTTTGCCTGACATTTTTAATAAAATCCCTAGGTTCCTCAGTGTCATAGAAGTGGTTTTAATTATTCTAACTCTTCCTGGGTATCTGCTAAAGAGTGGGAACCATCCAAAGTTGTCAAACTTCTTCATGCATCTCAAAATGGCTTCAGCAGGGGTAAATGAAGCTGAGCTGGGGAATTGTGCTATCAGTTAGGAAATCAACAGTGGTAGAGAAAAAGAGTGAGAAAGGTTTCTAATCACTCACCTTGCTACTCAAATGCATTTATACAATTCTACTATTCTCTTTCTGTGCTCAAGATAAACATATAGTCATCATACAAGGAAACAGCAAATGTACTCTCTTGCAATTAAACTGAGCTAGGCAATGGGAACTTGTGTGTGTTTTCTCCGGTCCGGTCCTGATCCCCTGCCAGCTCTTCTTTGTAGCCTACAGTTTTCTGTCTTGCTCTTCCCAAAAGACTTATAAACACCATCAGAAAAATGCACCAGGCCCTATAATGAGACCAGGATTAGGAGCCATAAATGTAAGGTAGTCACTAATAAATCCAATAGGGAATTCAGGAGGAACTTAGTGACTTGTTCTTCTACTATAAATGTTTTGTAACTTTGCACGATAGTTTAATGTTCCTTTACAAATTTTACCAACCTTAACTTTTGTAAAGGAATCATCACTCTCTCTCTAAAATCTAGTCTTCATTTCTCCATGTAGCATTTTATCAGGGGCAGGCAGTGAAGAAGATACAGGCTCACATCTTCCATTCCCAGGGAGGTTTTATCCCAGAGGTACCCCTCAAGATAGGCTGGGGGACCCCTTGGAAGTCCTGACACAAGAAATGTATGGGAATTGCTCGGGAAGTTTCAACTTCCTTAGGGCGCCTGAAATCCTCCAAAATCCTGAGTTAAATTGGAGACTTTGGATGGTTCCCACTCTTTAGCAAATACCCAGGAAGAGTTAAAAGAATTAAAACCGTTTCTATAACATTGACCCTATTGGCTCCCACTGGGCCCCGGGATTACCTGACCTGACTCTCCACTGAAACTTTGACTATCCCCCCAATCCCCAAGAACCCCCCCACCATCCCAGCTACCCGAACACCCAAACCCCAACTACCCTCCATCTCATCACCTGACAATGCCACCATGACCACATGACCCCAAAACTACCCAACCCCACCCTCCCCACACCCATGATCACCCAACACCCCTAGCCCCTGACTACCACCCACACCAACCCAACCACCCAATCACCCAGCCCCACGACACCCCAACTACATCCCATGACCACCCAAATCCCCTGACCCCCCCAACCAAGCCCCATTCCCAATCCCCTACCCCCATGGTCAACCAAACCCCCCGCCACCACTGACTACCCCACCACCCTGACCCCTTGACCCCATGAACCCTGACTACCCATGACCCCCCATGACCACCTGAACCCTGACCACCCTGACTGGCCCCCAATCCCCTTGACCACCCCACTGCACCCTGCCCCCTAACCCCCCCACCTCCGACTACGTGACCCTGCTCTGATTCCCCGACCACCTGACCCACCCAGTACATAGGTCTATTGGTATGCTGCATTTTCACTGATTTCAGTGGCTGAATGTTTATGAATATTCTCTAAAACAGGTAGAATCCTGCAGTTAGAATGATAGTCCAATTGATCATGGGTTAAATCATACTCTTCAATTAAATGGAATTACATGTGAAGATGCCTACCCTCACAGTATGTACTATTTTTAAGACTTTTTTAAATCCTCACTCTATCTTCCATCTGCTACATGCCATACTGTACCCAACAGTAGAGCTGCCAGGAGAGATTTTGCAATGCCCCTTCCAATATATGTGCTGGAGGTTAGTTGGGAGTGGGCCAGGTGTTCTTTCATGGAAGCATGGGAACATTGCTGATTTCAGGGATACAGAACATAACCATTTGAGAACACACAGCCTTGTTCTTTGGCTTAACGGCATACTGCATTGGTGTCCTGTTTGGTGTTAAATGATCCTAATTTTATATATTAAAAAAAATTATAATACAATCAAGAAATAATAAGACAATTTTAATATTCTTCAAGCAGAAGGTGGAAATTCTGATTCTAATCACAGTGATGAACTTTACAATATTAATTGTTACGCAAGGCTTTTCTTCCACCATTAACTAACAAGAGAATTTTGACAATTCTTTACTGACACAAAACAGTACTTCAACTATTCAGTGGGAACCGTGTGTAGATGCAGAGTATCAGGAGCAAGCACCAACATTTTTGAGGAAGCTGATATAACCAAATAAGCATTGACAGTACACCATGAATAATAAAGACCTGGTGTGAATTTGAGATTTGATTCTGTTTTCAGCGTCTACATTAGTAAACTATGTGGAATGTTCAAAGCAGAATTTGTAAAACAAAGCACCTTTCGAAATATTATCCCCCATAGAAAAGGATCGCTTTGGAAAAAGACTAACCCTGATGAACATTCCTTTTCAAACACTAGATGGTACTTGCGACATCCTCTTGAAGTAGATAGATCTTCTTCCTAAACTGATTTTAAAATCCTGGTCTCATTGAAAATGACAATGAAGCTTCAACACTAATTCATTGTCCCAGTGTGTGTACAATAGTTGTTTGAAAATGCTAAAGAGAGAAGGAACTGTAATTACACAGGAAGCACAATTATGATTGTATATTAAATGTGAGGAAAATATTATAAAGGGAGGTCAAGATGCAGTTAATTGGTTTTGATGCACACTCTGTTCAAAGAAAGCATTGAAACAATGCCAAGAAGTGAACCTGAGGCAGATAATAGCACAGTACCTATTTCATTATTTAGTCTACATTGTAAACAACTTTAATTAGAAACAAACAACACCCGGAGACAGTGCAGTGGTTTATTAAGCAAAGCCTAGCTCAGGAAATGACACGATAATGCCTTTTATAGATTAGTCATATCTTTCTACGATGAAGCCAAAGAAAATGACACAATCCACTAATTGCTAAACCAGAAATGTTGTCACAATTCAGTTTACAAAGCATTGGGCGTAATTCCAACTAGTGCCACCTACTGTTCATTATTTTTGAAACTATGTGTTTCATGTTTGCATGTATATGTTTAGCAGAGAAAGAGAGAGGCCCATGAATTGTAGCTGGGCATACACAGTCAGAATAATTGCACCCTTCTTAATAACAGTAGTCCTATGACTGTCTCATTATTTGTCACTGGGTATTTTAGTCACTGGGAACTGAGGTGAGGACATAAACATATGCCTAATACAGCACTTCAACAAATATTTTCCACAACAGGTTTATAACAATCGTTTTAAATAGGGAATGTGAATGTACTTTTGGATATAATTAGCTCAGATCCATCCTTTTCCTGATATTTATAAAAAATAGGCAAGAAAATAACTAATATCTGCTCATAGTTACATAAAGCAACCCCAAATCATTGTACACAAGTGCAGGGAAGAAACAATAAAAGATCTTAAATCATGTATTTTTAATGACTAACTTCTAAATATTTGGAAAATTTTACATATTTGCAGTTAAGATAATTTCAGGTTAAGCTTATTTGTATGCACACTGCCCAGGAGTTGAATAAATGTGTTGGTGTGCACAGCGGGTAAGAAGTCAGTTCCCAACCATTTGCAGTCCACTTGCCAATAAGAGGCTCCAATAGATTAGCGGCACACTTGCCTCACACTGTGAAAGTTATCCCCAGCCTGGAATATGCTATGCGCATGAAATAGAGGAACCTTAATCCCAAATTGTTCTTGGTTATACCAAGCAAACTATCTAAAAGAAGAATTTGCATTTATATAGTACCTTTCACAACCTAGATTCCCAAAGTGCTTTCCATTTGAAGTGTAGTCACTATTGTTAAGTGGGAAAAACAGCAGCCAATTTGAACACAGTAAACTCCCACAAACAGCAATGATGTAATGACCATTTGTTTTAGTGATGTTGGTTGAGGAATAAATATTGGCCAGGATATCAGGGAGAACTCCTCTGCTTTTCTTCAAAATAGTGCCATGGGATCTTTTACATCCACCTGAGAGAACAGAAGGGTTTAGTGTCTTATCTGTAAGATGATACCTGCGAAGGTGGAGAAGATCCTCAGCACTATTCTGAGGTACCAGCCTGTATGATGTGTTCAAGTCCCTCTGGAACTGGAACTCACAAATAGCTGACTCAAATGAGTACTACCACTGAGCCAGGACAGACACCAACTGTACCAAAGTCTCGAGTCGGTTTAGTTTCACTGGTAAAGAAAATGTATGTGTTAAATGTAAACCCTGAATGACAAACATTTAAAACATAATGTTGTGTTCCCTGTAGAGACCAGTAACTTTTAAAGTGATATTTGAACTCTCAGTGACTGATTGAAAGAATTGTCCTACAAAATTTCAAGTTTTAACTATAACACAAACTAAAAGCAACATAACTAAACACTATTTCAGTTGTACTCTAAACTACAGAAAAACATCCCATTTGATAGTTAAAAGAACTGAAAATTTCCTCCCTTGGTTATACTTCACTCTGTCCCTTAAGCAGACACTCTATTCTCCCAGAATAAGTCCTGGCTGATTCTTTGCAGGTTTACTTCTCTACTTTTCCAGCCAGATAACTTCTTTCATGGGATGTGGGGTCACTGGCAAGGCCAGCATTTGTTGCCCATCTCTAATTGCCCTTGAACTGAGTGTCTTGCTAGGGCAGTGAGGAGTCAACAACATTATTGTGGATCTGGAATCACGGGCAGAATTTTTCGCTCAGTGTGGGTGTGTCTGCCTGACGCGCTCGAGTGTGAAGTAATGCGTGATAATGTTGGGCGAGCATCCCGACATCATCATGCACTTGAGCGATATTTCAGCCAGCGAGTGCACGCAAGAGTT
Source organism: Isurus oxyrinchus (assembly GCA_026770705.1). Classification (NCBI taxonomy): domain Eukaryota; kingdom Metazoa; phylum Chordata; class Chondrichthyes; order Lamniformes; family Lamnidae; genus Isurus; species Isurus oxyrinchus. The sequence continues at coordinate 114,001,718 of JANJGN010000019.1, read as the reverse complement.
GGAAATGCGCCCGCTGACAATTAAGAGGGCAATTAAGGCCATTAAAGTGGTAATTAGCTGGGATTTTTCACTGTCTGTCCAACATTACAGTTGGAGGGTGGGCAAATCAGCCAAGCGGCTTTCGCCTTTCTCAGGAAACCTCATCCACAGGCGCGATGAGGTTTCCGATATTAATTTAAAAAAAGAATAATAATGTTTGGGCAGAATTTTCATTATCCCTATTTCCGGTGACTGATTCTGATGCGTGGGCATTTTTTTCTGGTTTTTAAAATTTTTATTTTTTTTGTATTTAAATTCTTCAGCTCCTTGAGGCAGGTCTCAGCCTTCAGGGAGCTTTCATTCCGCGCTGCCCTACTCCCACGCTGACTTCAGTGCACATCCTCCTCTCGCCTCCACCCCAGCAGGGCTGAGTCTTTCAGCAGGCCTTGCCGTTAATTGGCCAGCCAGTGTGAAATCAGGGCCGGGGGCCGATTGCAGTCAGGGGTCTGTTCCCCAGCCACTCCCGGCCCAACAAACTACAAATCCTGTCCCACATGTGGGCCAGACAGGTTAGGATGGCAGATTTCCTTCCCTAAAGGGCATAAGTGAACCAGATGGATTTTTATGACAATTGATGCTAGTTTCATGGTCACCATTACTCAGGGAAGCTTTATATTCCTGATATTTTTAATTGAAATTAAACTCCACCCGCTGCTATGGTGGGATTTGAACCTATGTCTCCAGGGGACCAGTTTGGTCTACTAATTCCAGCAACGTTCCCACTAGACCACCATCTCTCCCATCTAACCTAACCTCTAATCCCTGAACTAGCTATCACAGTGAAGCTTACACTGGTCATTCCTCCCTCCAGCCAAACATACATGAGTCATCCACTCTCATTCAAATCATCTCAAGCTCAGTCTCTTCAATCCAAGCATGCATTCTCACCTACATTCTTACATGGAGAACCATAGAGATTTGCTGTCTCTACCCATGTCTCTCTGTCTCTTTCTTTCTCTCTCTCTGACCCTGGCAGACTGACCTGTCTGTGAGGTTCAGTGATATTTTTAGGAAAACCTGTAACTCAATCCTATAATGGTTTCCTATGGACTCTTTCAAAGCCCATCGCCATAGCAAAGTAAATGACATGGGTCATGTATCCAGGTAGAAATGTTCCCAATATTAAACCACATTAATATGTAATACATTAGTATTAAACGACATTATTATGTAATACATTAGTATTAAACCACATTAGTATGTAATGCATTAGTATTAAACCACATTAGTATGTAATACATTAGTATTAAACCACATTAGTATGTAATACATTAGTATTAAACCACATTAGTATGTAATACATTAGTATTAAACCACATTAGTATGTAATACATTAGTATTAAACCATATTAGTTAAAGGGTCACAGGAGGCCATTTAAAAAAGTCAGTATAGAGGCAAAATGGGCTTACTGAGTCAGATAGTAAGCTCCTTTAACAAGAGAGAAAATAACATCTTGCAAATATATTGCATTTTTCATGACTTCAGGGTTTCTCAAAACACTTTAAAGTCAATGAAGTGCATTTGAAGTGTAGTCATTATTGTAATGTAGCAAACACAGCAGATGATTAAAGGATAAATGTTTTTGATGAGGATACTGGGAATAACTCTGTTACTCTTCTTTGAAATTGTGTCATGGGATCTTTTATATCCACCTCAGAGGGAAGTTTAACATTTCATTTGGAAAATGCACCTTCAACAGTGTAGCATTCCCTTCTACCGCACTTCACAACTTGCCTAGATTTTGTTCTCAAGCCCCTCAAAGAAGAATAGACCCACAGCTTTCGGACTCAGAGACGAGACCGAGCTGTCACTGAGCTACAACTGACAAAATATGCAAATCCGGGTCCTTTGACTCGGACCTTGAAAGTCACTTTAGAATTTTAGAACTCAACTGAGTAGAGTATGGATTTTGTAAAGTTTCAGCTGGTCAAAGAGAAACTCAGAAATTAGGTTTTTATTTATTTTTAGGATTTCAGGTAGAATGGGTTGACTGCAAACGTGATTGAAAAGAGGTGTTTTGCAGTTTTGCACAGTGGGTGGAGAAACGTGGAAGAGATCAGGAGTTGCAGAAATGTGTGAGGAAAGGCAGTGTCAGTTATGGTGGGGCAAAGAGGGAGGTGTCATTAGCACAAGGGCAAGAGTCAAAAAATTAAAGCAATGGAATTTATAATTATAAAAACAAAAAACTGCAGATGCTGGAAATCCAAAACAGAAACAGAATTACCTGGAAAAACTCAGCAGGTCTGGCAGCATCGGCGGAGAAGAAAAGAGTTGACGTTTCGAGTCCTCATGACCCTTCGACAGAACTGAAATCAGAATTTAACAGAATTTAAAATCAGACTGCCTAGTCTTTACCAATTGTGTTACACTAACACACAAAGTTAACATTTACATTCAAGGGGTGATAGACAGTTGCACGTTGTATATGGCCGTAGCCTTTCATTACAGTTTTCAAATTTGTTTTAAGATTAAGAAACAAAGAATGTTGAACTATTTTATTATTGAAAAACCCAGCAAATAATTTTTGAGATAAGGAGTTGTTGAGCTTCTTGGACTTGTGATGAGTGTAACGTTCACATGTGTAACCTTAAGCGAAAAACATTACAGCATGACTGATTTTGAGAAAACGATGATTCTGGATGAAGAAGTAAGCTCCAAGTACAGGTGGCAACATAGTGAAATGGATGTGACCCCAGAAAGCTCACCAGGGTCTGGACCAGCTAGATCAAACAGCTGGGAAGTCTGAAACCCCCAGTGATCCACTTCCAAAGAAAATCTAGAGCAGTGTGTTCCTCTCATTGCCCTTTCTCATGTGTATCAAATTTCATTTGCTATAGTTCTGTCCATTTTTAACTTATGGCTGTCTTGTCAGACACTGGATGGGGGTAAGCACAGAAGAAGTAGATCAGGGAAACCTGCAGTGTGTGGGTGTACCAGCATGGTCCTGCTCAGGGTCAATTTTTCAGAAGCAGGATGAGGGAGGGCAGTAGGGTTACCTGCGTTCAATTGGCTGGCAGCTAATTAAGGTGGTTAAATGGCCACTAGGATTTTCTAGTCAGCCCCTGGGCCTTCTGAAGACTCCCCGTCTACAATGGTGGTCTGGCTGCCAAGGGTAATTTTTATTAATATCTTAAAAGGTTGGAGAGAGGACAGCTCCATCTTGAGGCACCCTTTTCTCTCGCTTGCCTGAAAAGACAGGCCGCTGCTCCTTCCAGGACTGCGCTACCACAGCAAAACAATCCAAAGGACATCCAGCTGCTTGGTGCCTGCTTTGCTAAAAGCTCAGAATATTTGAGCCTCACAATAAAACCTGACAAAGATAGAGATTTTAAACCAACTTTCCCCGAGCTAATAAAAACTCCACAACTCCATAGTCACAATCAACAATACACTCCTTTACTCAACACTCAACAATACACTCCTTTACTCAACAATCAACAATACACTCCTTTACTCAACAATCAACAATACACTCCTTTACTCAACAATCAACAATACACTCCTTTACTCAACAATCAACAATACACTCCTTTACTCAACAATCAACAATACACTCCTTTACTCAACAATCAACAATACACTCCTTTACTCAACAATCAACAATACACTCCTTTACTCAACAATCAACAATACACTCCTTTACTCAACAATCAACAATACACTCCTTTACTCAACAATCAACAATACACTCCTTTACTCAACAATCAACAATACACTCCTTTACGCAACAATCAACAATACACTCCTTTACTCAACAATCAACAATACACTCCTTTACTCAACAATCAACAATACACTCCTTTACTCAACAATCAACAATACACTCCTTTACTCAACAATCAACAATACACTCCTTTACTCAACAATCAACAATACACTCCTTTACTCAACAATCAACAATACACTCCTTTACTCAACAATCAACAATACACTCCTTTACTCAACAATCAACAATACACTCCTTTACTCAACAATCAACAATACACTCCTTTACTCAACAATCAACAATACACTCCTTTATACAACAATCAACAATACACTCCTTTACTCAACAATCAACAATACACTCCTTTATTCAACAATCAACAATACACTCCTTTACTCAACAATCAACAATACACTCCTTTATTCAACAATCAACAATACACTCCTTTACTCAACAATCAACAATACACTCCTTTATTCAACAATCAACAATACACTCCTTTACTCAACAATCAACAATACACTCCTTTACTCAACAATCAACAATACACTCCTTTATTCAACAATCAACAATACACTCCTTTATTCAACAATCAACAATACACTCCTTTATTCAACAATCAACAATACACTCCTTTACTCAACAATCAACAATACACTCCTTTATTCAACAATCAACAATACACTCCTTTACTCAACAATCAACAATACACTCCTTTACTCAACAATCAACAATACACTCCTTTATGCAACAATCAACAATACACTCCTTTATTCAACAATCAACAATACACTCCTTTACTCAACAATCAACAATACACTCCTTTACTCAACAATCAACAATACACTCCTTTATTCAACAATCAACAATACACTCCTTTACTCAACAATCAACAATACACTCCTTTACTCAACAATCAACAAGACACTCCTTTACTCAACAATCAACAATACACTCCTTTACTCAACAATCAACAATACACTCCTTTACTCAACAATCAACAATACACTCCTTTACTCAACAATCAACAATACACTCCTTTATTCAACAATCAACAATACACTCCTTTACTCAACAATCAACAATACACTCCTTTACTCAACAATCAACAATACACTCCTTTACGCAACAATCAACAATACACTCCTTTACTCAACAATCAACAATACACTCCTTTACTCAACAATCAACAATACACTCCTTTACTCAACAATCAACAATACACTCCTTTACTCAACAATCAACAATACACTCCTTTACTCAACAATCAACAATACACTCCTTTACTCAACAATCAACAATACACTCCTTTACTCAACAATCAACAATACACTCCTTTACTCAACAATCAACAATACACTCCTTTACTCAACAATCAACAATACACTCCTTTACTCAACAATCAACAATACACTCCTTTATACAACAATCAACAATACACTCCTTTACTCAACAATCAACAATACACTCCTTTATTCAACAATCAACAATACACTCCTTTACTCAACAATCAACAATACACTCCTTTATTCAACAATCAACAATACACTCCTTTACTCAACAATCAACAATACACTCCTTTATTCAACAATCAACAATACACTCCTTTACTCAACAATCAACAATACACTCCTTTACTCAACAATCAACAATACACTCCTTTATTCAACAATCAACAATACACTCCTTTATTCAACAATCAACAATACACTCCTTTATTCAACAATCAACAATACACTCCTTTACTCAACAATCAACAATACACTCCTTTATTCAACAATCAACAATACACTCCTTTACTCAACAATCAACAATACACTCCTTTACTCAACAATCAACAATACACTCCTTTATGCAACAATCAACAATACACTCCTTTATTCAACAATCAACAATACACTCCTTTACTCAACAATCAACAATACACTCCTTTACTCAACAATCAACAATACACTCCTTTATTCAACAATCAACAATACACTCCTTTACTCAACAATCAACAATACACTCCTTTACTCAACAATCAACAAGACACTCCTTTACTCAACAATCAACAATACACTCCTTTACTCAACAATCAACAATACACTCCTTTACTCAACAATCAACAATACACTCCTTTACTCAACAATCAACAATACACTCCTTTATTCAACAATCAACAATACACTCCTTTACTCAACAATCAACAATACACTCCTTTACTCAACAATCAACAAGACACTCCTTTACTCAACAATCAACAATACACTCCTTTACTCAACAATCAACAAGACACTCCTTTACTCAACAATCAACAATACACTCCTTTACTCAACAATCAACAAGACACTCCTTTACTCAACAATCAACAATACACTCCTTTACTCAACAATCAACAAGACACTCCTTTACTCAACAATCAACAATACACTCCTTTACTCAACAATCAACAATACACTCCTTTACTCAACAATCAACAATACACTCCTTTACTCAACAATCAACAAGACACTCCTTTACTCAACAATCAACAATACACTCCTTTACTCAACAATCAACAATACACTCCTTTACTCAACAATCAACAATACACTCCTTTACTCAACAATCAACAATACACTCCTTTACTCAACAATCAACAATACACTCCTTTACTCAACAATCAACAATACACTCCTTTACTCAACAATCAACAATACACTCCTTTACTCAACAATCAACAATACACTCCTTTACTCAACAATCAACAATACACTCCTTTACTCAACAATCAACAAGACACTCCTTTATACAACAATCAACAAGACACTCCTTTACTCAACAATCAACAATACACTCCTTTACTCAACAATCAACAATACACTCCTTTACTCAACAATCAACAATACACTCCTTTACTCAACAATCAACAAGACACTCCTTTATACAACAATCAACAAGACACTCCTTTATACAACAATCAACAATACACTCCTTTACTCAACAATCAACAATACACTCCTTTACTCAACAATCAACAATACACTCCTTTACTCAACAATCAACAATACACTCCTTTACTCAACAATCAACAATACACTCCTTTATTCAACAATCAACAATACACTCCTTTATTCAACAATCAACAATACACTCCTTTATTCAACAATCAACAATACACTCCTTTATTCAACAATCAACAATACACTCCTTTATTCAACAATCAACAATACACTCCTTTACTCAACAATCAACAATACACTCCTTTATTCAACAATCAACAATACACTCCTTTACTCAACAATCAACAATACACTCCTTTACTCAACAATCAACAATACACTCCTTTACTCAACAATCAACAATACACTCCTTTACTCAACAATCAACAATACACTCCTTTACTCAACAATCAACAATACACTCCTTTATTCAACAATCAACAAAACACTCCTTTATTCAACAATCAACAATACACTCCTTTACTCAACAATCAACAAAACACTCCTTTACTCAACAATCAACAATACACTCCTTTACTCAACAATCAACAATACACTCCTTTACTCAACAATCAACAATACACTCCTTTATTCAACAATCAACAATACACTCCTTTACTCAACAATCAACAATACACTCCTTTATTCAACAATCAACAATACACTCCTTTACTCAACAATCAACAATACACTCCTTTACTCAACAATCAACAATACACTCCTTTACTCAACAATCAACAATACACTCCTTTACTCAACAATCAACAATACACTCCTTTACTCCACTCAGGATGTTTGCTATCTCTCTAACAACACCATATTGGATGATAAATTGGCCCATCAAGCTCAGCATTTGAAACAAAAATCAAAATAGCTGGAAAAACTCAGCAGGTCTGACAGCATCTGCAGAGAGGAACACAGTTAATGTTTCGAGTCTGTATGACTCTTCGTATGACTCTTCAAAAGAAACATTAACTCAAAACATTAACTGTGTTCCTCTCTGCAGATGCTGTCATACCTGCTGAGTTTTCCAGGTATTTTTAGTTTTGTTTTGGATTTCCAGCATCCGCAGTTTTTTGTTTTTAAGCTCAGCATTTGGCAGGGTTACCCACAGGCTTTGGAGAGCACATGGTGTGAGTCTCAAAAAAAGATCGAAGTCTACCGCAGCAAGGATTCTCGCAGCACTTGTCTATGTCAGTGTGGCATGGACAACTCATCAGTGTCACATAAAGCAACCAGATGCTTTCCACCTTCACTGCTTAAGATTTATCTGGCATATCAAGTGACAGGACAAAATCCCCAACACCAAAGCTCTTGCTAGGCGCTGGTATCGAGAGCATGCTCATGAGAGCTCAACTTCACTGGCTTGGCCATGTGGGTCTCATGGAAGGTTCCGGCATACTAAAAGCAGTATTTCACAGCCAAGCTAAACCCCGGAATCTGAAAAATAGGACATCCCAAACTCCGATGCATAGACATTCTGAAAGCCAACCTCAGAGCCTGGAAGCTGGGCCCCATTACATGGGGAAAACCACCCTGGACAGATCCAAGTGGAGAAGTCATTGTCATTGAGCAATCTCAACATTTGAGGAGAACGGAGTCAGGTGCCCACAGGACAAGTGGGGATTCTGCAAAACCAGTGTCTTCACCCAGCCCTCCAACCGTGACTGTGTGTGTGAGACTTACAATCAAATCTGCAAATCAAGATTTGGTTTAACATCACATATGAAATGACACCAACCTAAAGAATAAACAATTGGTCTCCTTGTTAAACACTCAGCCATTGAAGTTATAGGGTTATCATTAATTCTTCATTTCCAGCCAATTCCTTATCTAGCCTAGTTTAACCTTGGTACCCATAGTTTACGCTTGTGTAGCAACATATCAGCTTTCTTGAGCTCTACATGATTGTGGTAGTCAGCACCTGGTCAATGGGATTGTGGTCCAGGGCTTAAAGATGGTGTTTTCTCATCTGTGTGGAAAGTTTGGTGAAGTGATGCAAGGGACAAGCTTTTACGCACTGACTTCCACTTTTATATGAAACGTTCCCTGTATCACACCTTCATTTTTAATCCAGTCAGTGACCAGGTTTCACTTGTGTGGGGCAGTTAGACGATGCTGTTCATGAGTAATATAGTTCACTCTCACCTCAGATAGGTCACTTCTTTTATTCGACCTGGTACATTGCTTTCACAGAGCTTCCCTGATGGATATGGCAGTGTTATGGTTATGATACAAAATTTGTAACTCAGAGGCAAAAACAGAAAATGCTGGAGAAACTCAGCATCTGTGGAGAGAGAAACAGAGTTAACATTTTGAGTCTGAATGAATCTTCTTCAGAACTACAGAGAAGTAGCAATGTGATAAAATTCATACTGTTTGAGGGGGTTGGAGTAGGTGAAGCTGGATAGAAGGCCAGCGATAGGTGGGAGCAAAGGAGAGATTGACAAAGATGTCATGAACAAAAGGACAAAGGGTGTTAATGGTAGTGGTTCTGGCTAAAGGAGGTGCTGATAGTGGCATTAAGGTTAGAAAGCAGAATGTGATAATAGGACAAGGCTAAGCACTCTGGAAAGAACAACATGAACAAGTGACAGAGGCCCTTGTGGGGATGAGATGGAGGGAGGGGACCGCGATGGGGAGGGAAAAAAAGGATCAAAAATGGGATAAAAAGGGGGGATAAAACAATGAATAAGTGAATGAAAATAAAAATGAATAGAAACAAAAGTAAGTGGATGAAAAATAAAAATGAATTTTGAAAAAAGGGATAAAAATGAGGTGAAGATAAAGGAGAGAACTCATGATCTAAAGTTGTTGAACTCAATGTTAAGCCCGGAAGGCTGTAAAGTGCCTAGTCTGAAGATGAGGTGCTGTTCCTCAAGTCTGTGTTGAGCTTCACTGGAACATTGCAGCAGGCCAAGGACAGACATGTGGGCAAGAGAGCAGGGTGGAGTGTTGAAATGGCAAGCGACAGGGAGGTCTGGGTCATGCTTGCGGACAGACCAAAGATGTTCCGCAAAGCGATCGCCCAGTCTGCGCTTGGTCTCTACATTGTAGAGGAGGCTGCATTGGGAACAGCAGGTTCAAATTGAAGGAGGTGCAAGTGAAATTCTGCTTCACCTGAAAAGTGTGCTTGGATCCTTGGATGGTGAGGAGGGAGGTAGAGGGGCTGGTGTTGCACTTTCTGCAGTTGCATGGGAAAGTGCCATGGGAAGCAGAGGAGGTGCTGGGGATGATGAGTACTGGACCAGGGTGTCCTGGAGGGAATGGTCCCTACAGAATGCTGACGGCGGGTGTTATGGGAAGAAGTGTTTGGTGGTGGCATCATGCTGGAGTTGGCGGAAATGGCGGAGGATGATCCTTTGAATGCGGAGGCTGGTGGGGTGATAAGTGAGGACAAAGGGGGACCCTATCATGGTTCTGGGAGGGAGGGGAAGATGTGAGGGCGGATGTGTGGGAGATGGGCCGGACACGGTTGAAGGCCCTGTCAACCACCGTGGGTGGGAAACCTTGGTTGAGGAAGAAGGAAGACATGTCAGAAGCATCGTTTTGGAAAGTGGCATCATCAGAACAGATGGTGAAGGAACTGAGAGAATGGGATGGTCTGACATCTTTGTCATTCTATCCTTTGACCTCACCTATCGCTGGCCTTCTATCCAGCCTCACCTGCTCCAACCCCCTTCAATAGTATAAATTTCATCACATTTTTACTTCTCTGTAGCTCTGAAGAAGAGTCACACGGACTCGAAACGTTAACTCTGTTTCTCTCTCCACAGATGCTGCCAGACCTGCGGAGTTTTTCCAGCATTTTCTGTTTTTGTTCCAGATTTCCAGCATCTCCAGCTTATCACTCAGAGGCCTGGAGAAATTACGAAGAAAGTGAGTTCAAATCCCACCGTGGCATTTTAAGAATTTAAATTCAGTTAAAAAAACATCTAAATGATGCAATTGTCGACGATTTTTCTTGGACTGTCCAACGTTACAATTGGAGGATGGGAGAATCGGCCAGGCAGCCTTTACATTTTTGCTGAAACCTCACCTAAAGGCAGGATGAAATCTCCTTATTTAGGATAAAAACTCCAAAGAAATATCTGGCGACAGCGTTTTTTTGAGCTATGCCTTCAGGTGCTTGATTGTGCTGCAAGGACAATTTTTTGCAGCATTTTTGTGCTTTCCTTTATTCTGTGGAGGTTCTGCAGCTCCCTGGGACAGCTGTCTGTCTTCAAGGGAGCTCACCAGCACTCGCCCTCTTCCTACCCACACCCCAGCAGTGCTGAGCTCCTCGTTAATTGGCCAGCCGGTGTGACATCACAGTCGGGGGCCGATTGTGGTTCGGACCCCGTTTCCCGGCGCTCACCAGCCCACTGACCAGGCGGGCCCAACAAGGGAAAAAAATCAGGTCCTGGAGATAAACAGCTAGCGTTGGGAAAAGTGCCCATGAAGTTCTCGGGCTGAAGATGGTCCTGCAACTGTCAATGTTACTGTCATGGCCATTATTGTGGAAGCTGGTTTTGCCGGCCTGGTTTTTGTACATATGCTGCCACTTGCGCAGTGGACCCGCTGGGCAGTTATGGTGCCACCTGCTTAATTGTGCCCTCGACAGCCATGTCTCCAGAGACGCGCACTCCATCCCAGAGCAGACCTGCTTATAACAATGTGGTCTTCCTCAAGACTTTCTCTGGTAATCATTCAGACTATTGAGACCAGTCAAGAGAACCTCTTGAAGGATAACATTTATCTACAGAAGTACCTCCCTGCGGCTCAGCAACTAATAACAACGAGAACATTCATGTGAGATTCTCCTACTGGTGGCAAATACATTCCAAGTGTCCCCATTCAAACAAAGCATGTTTTACTCTGATTGGATCATGTTGCCCTGTTTCATACCATCGGACTTAAATAATTAAATTGTAATCATCAGTGAACATCCCCACTTCTGACCTTATGATGGAAGGAAGGTCATTCAAGAAACAGCTGAAGATTGTTGGGCAGAGGACACTACCCTGAGGAACTCCTGAAATGATGTCCTGGAACCTCCAACAACCACAACCATCTTCCTTTGCATTAGGTATGACTCCAACCAGTGGAGAGTTTTCCCCCTGATTCCCACTGACTCCAGTTTTGCTAGGGCTTCTTAATGCTGCCTTGATGTCAAGGGGTGGTCACTCTCAATTCATCTTTTGGAGTTCAGCTCTTTTGTCCACACTCGGGCCAAGGCTGTAATGAGGTCTGGAGCTGAGTGGTTCTGACAGAACCCAAACTGAGCAAGCGCTGCTTGCTAGCACTGTTGCTGACACTTTCCATCACGTTACTGATGATTGAGAGTGGACTGATGAGGTGTTAATTGGTGGGATTGGATTTGTGCTGCCTTTTGTGGACAGAATGTGCGTGGGCAATTTTCCACATTTACGAATCCAGGCCAGTGTTGTAATGGTACTGAAGCAATTTGGCTGAGGGCACATCATGACATGTTTTAATGCTGGTACAAACTCGGAGGGATTAGTACAATGACAGGCTGACTACTGTTTCTGTTGGAAAACAATCTTACAGTTTGGGAAATTAATTAATTGGCTAATAATTGGGACAAGTGGGTTCACCTTTCTATGGAAGTAATGCAGCGAGCTTTCATATGACCCTCAGTGTTATATGGTTAATTATGATGTTGAAAACCTTTAATTTGTTCCCGATTTCCTCTCCTTCCATATCATCACTTTATACTTCTGGTTATTGCTGGCTACGTCTCCATGGGTAATCCCAGCTCACTGCCATTTCTCATGTGGATGTCTAGACAATGAGGTCTGGATTCTCCCCCATCATCCCACCCCTAAATAGAAGGGATAATGGTCTAAAGAGTGGGAAAACTGGGCAATGAGGCCTACCATGTCTCCTTCCATCCTAACCTTGATTTTTCTCCACTCACTCTTGACTAGGTGATCACCAGCTGTCCACTGACTGCCACATTAGATGTAAATTACAACAGGGTAGCAGGACAAGGCAAACCACCTCATTTCCCTGTGTTCTGCTGTTGATTCCCTTGAACCCTGGTAGAGGGGTAGCAGTAATTCCGGGGCATCAGTGGACCCCAGCTGATCCCATTGGGTGCAGAGTGTCCCGTCAGAGCCCCTCCTTGAGCCTTTAGGCTCCTCTGCTAAATTTACTGCCCTGCCACTTCAACATGCCTGCTGCACCACTGCCAAAGATCTTCTCTGGCAGTCGGTGAGTTCTCATTTGCTGGTGGGAATTCTGTCAAGAGACTGGCCTGCCAACTTAACGACTCTGAACCAGGAAACTGGGCTGGGACCAGAACATAGTGAGTGTGGTCAGTGGAAGCAAGGCCAGGAGAAGGGGGTGAACACCAAGCTGCTCACCGAGGCCTGGGCCTTCAGTGAGATTCAGACTCAGGCAGCATCGCCTCCCTCACAAGTGACTGCCTTGTGCCTCAATGGTGTGTACAGTATTGGTCTCCTTATTTAAGGAAGTATGTAAATGCATTGGAAACAGTTCAGAGAAGATTTACCAGATTAATACCTGGAATGAGTGGGTTGTCTTATGAGGAAAGGTTGGACAGACTGAGCTTGTATCCACTGGAGTTTAGAAGAGTAAGAGGCAACTTGATGGAAACATATAAGATCCTGAGGGGTCTTGACAGGGTGGATGTGGAGATGATGTTTCCTCTTTGGGGAGGGTCTAGAACTAGGGGCCACTGTTTAAAAATAAGGGTTTTCCTACTTAAAACAGAGATGAGGTGAAATATTTTCCCAGAAGGTTGTGAGTCTTTGGAACTCTCGTTCTGAAAAGACATTGGAAACAGAGTGTGAATATTTTTAAGGCAGAGGTGGATAGATTCTTGGTAAGCAAGGGGGTGCAAGGTTATCGTCAGTGGGCGGGATGCAGATTTCAGGTCACTATCAGATCAGCCACGTTCTTATTAAATGGCGGAGCAGGCTTGAGGTGTGGGATGGCCTGCTCCTGCTTCTAGTGCATAGAACAAAGAAAAGTACAGCACAAGAACAGGCCCTTCCACCCTCCAAGCCTGCGCCGATCATATTACCCGTCAACTAAAACATTTTGCACTTCCGGGGTCCGTATCCCTCTATTCCCATCCTATTCATGTATTTGTCAAGCTGCCTCTTAAACACCACTATCGTACCTGCTTCCACCACCTCCTCTGGCAGCGAATTCCAGACACTCACTACCCTCTGCGTAAAAAACTTGCCCCGCACATCTCCTCTATAGTTTTCTCCTCTCACCTTAAATCTATGTCCCCTAGTAATTGACTCTTCCACCCTGGGAAAAAGCTTCTGACTATCTACTCTGTCCATGCCACTCATAATTTTGTAAACTTCTATCAAGTCGCCCCTCAATCTCCGTCACTCTAGTGAGAACAATCTGAGTTTCTCCAAACTCTCCTCATAGCTAATAACCTCCAGAACAGGCAGCATCCTGGTAAACCTCCTCTGCACCCTCTCCAACGCCTCCATATCCTTCTGGTAATGTGGTGACCAGAATTGCACGCAATATTCCAAGTGTGGCCTAACCAAGGTTCTATACAGCTGCAGCATGACTTCCCAGCTTTTATACTCAATACCCCTGCCAATGAAGTCAAGCATGTCATATGCCTTCCTGACTACCTTATCCACCTGCGTTGCCACTTTCAGTGACCTGTGGACCTGTACACCCAGATCCCTCTGCCTGTCGATGTACTTAAGGGTTCTGGCATTTACTGTATAATTCCTGCCTGTATCAGACCTTCCAATATGCATTACCTCACATTTGTCCAGATTAAACTCCATCTGCCATTTCTCCGCCCAAGTCTCTAACCAATCTGTATCCCGTTGTAACCTTTGACAATCCTCTTCACTATCTGCAACTCCTCCAACCTTAGTGTCATCTGCAAACTTACTAATTAGCCCAGTTACATTTTCCTCCAAATCATTTATGTATACTACAAACAGCAAAGGTCCCAGCACTGATCCCTGTGGAACTCCACTAGTCACAGCTCTCCATTCAGAAAAGCACCCTTCCACTGCTACCCTCTGTCTTCTATGACCAAGCCAATTCTGTATCCATCTTGCCAGCTCACCTCTGATCTTGTGTGACTTTACCTTCTGTACCAGTCTGCCATGAGGGACCTTGTCAAAGGCCTTACTGAAATCCATGTATATAACATCCACTGCCCTTCCATCGTCGATCATCTTTGTCACTTCCTTGAAAAACTCGATCAAGTTAGTGAGACACGACCTCCCCTTCACAAAACCATGCTGCCTCTCACTAATACACCCATTTGCTTCCAAATGGTAGTAAATCCTGTCACAAAGAATCTTCTCCAATAATTTCCCTACCACTGACGTAAGGCTCACCGGCCTGTAATTTCCTGGATTATCCCTATTACCCTTCTTAAACAATGGAACAACATTGGCCATTCTCCAGTCCTCTGGGACCTCACCCGTAGCCAGTGAAGATACAAAGATCTCTGTCAAGGCCCCAGCAATCTCCTCCCTTGCCTCCCTCAGTACTCTGGGGTAGATCCCATCTGGCCCTGGGGACTTATCCACCTTAATATTCTTCAAGACGCCGAACACCTCCTCTTTTTGATCTCAACATGATCCAGGCTGTCTACACACTCTTCCCTAGACAAATCAACCGCTAAGTCCTTCTCTGTGGTGAATACTGATGAGAAGTATTCATTTAGTATCTCTCCCATTTCTTCTGGCTCCACACACAGATTCCCACCTCTGTCCCTGAGTGGGCCCACCCTTTCCCTGGCTACCCTCTTACTTTTTACATATGTATAAAAGGCCTTGGGAATTTCCTTAATCCTGGTTGCCAGTGACTTTTCATGACCCCTTTTAGCCCTCCTGACTCCTTGCTTAAGTTTCTTCCTAGTTTCTTTATATTCTCCACGGGCTTCATCTGTTCCCAGCCTTCTAGCCCTTACAAATGCTTCCATTTTCTTTTTGACTAATCTCACAATATCCTTCCTTATCCAAGGTTCCTGACACTTGCCATACTTATCCTTCATCCTAGCAGGAACATGCTGGTCCTGAATTCTTATCAACTGATGTTTGAAAGCCCCCTACATGTCAGTTGTTGATTTGCCCTCAAACATCCGCCTCCAGTCTAGATTCCTCAGTTCCTGCCTAATATTGTTATAATTAGCCTTCCCCCAATTAAGCACCTTAACCCGAAGACTCCTGTTATCCTGATCCACCAGTACCTTGAAACTTGCTGAATTATGGTCACTTTTCCCCAAATGCTCCCCTACTGAAACTTCGACCACCTGGCCGGGTTCATTCCCTAATACCAGGTCCAGTATTGCCCCTTCCCTAGTTGGACTATCTACATATTGTCTCAGGAAGTCCTCCTGGATGCACCTTACAAATTCTGCACCATCCAAACCCCTGGCATTAAGTGATTCCCAGTCAATATAGGGAAAGTTAAAATCATCCACCACAATAACCCTATTGCTTTAACATCTTTCTAAAATCTGCCTACATAACTGTTCCTCAATCTCCCACCGGCAATTGGGAGGCCTATAGTAAATCCCCAACATTGTGACTACACCCTTCCTATTCCGGAGCTCTACCCATATTACCTTACTGCATGAGCCCTCCAAGGTGTTCTCCTGTCGTACAGCTGTGATATTCCCCTTAACCAGCAGTGCAACTCCCCCACCTCTTCTCCATCCCTCTCTATCCTGCCTGAAACATCTAAATCCTGGAACGTTTATCTGCCAATCCTGTCCATCCTTCAACCAAGTCTCTGTAATAGCAACATCAAAGTCCCAAGTACTAATCCAAACTCTAAGCTCATCTTCCTTGCCTGTTATACTTCTCGCATTGAAACCAATGCTCTTATGTGTTCGTATGTGATTGCGAACAAGCAAGTCGTGGGCCTCCACCTCCGAGATAATGTTCTGTGGTATAAGGGGTTATTGGAGGGAGATCCTGAGCCGCACGTCCATTTGTTTTGACAGCCAGAGTGCATTCTGGGTGATGTAGCCTACCCCTGCCCGTGCTCTCATCGCCTGCATGAGCAGCACCCCCTATTGGCCAGCTGGAGTCAAGATGGCAAAGCGGGTTGGGGAGGCCCGGAGAAGAGGCAGCTGCAACAACTAAGGTCCAGGTCAGTTTGAATGTCGGACAGGGTGAGCAGGAAGCACATCTTGCCATCTTCACAGCCATCCCAAACTCCTCCACAGCGAGGAAACTTCCAAACTTCTTGGGGATAGTGAGTGAGGGAGTGAATGAGGGAGGGAGCAAGTGGGAGAGTAGGTGTAAGAGTGAGGGAGTCTAAAGGTGAGTGAGTGTGGGAGTGAGTGAATGTGACAATGAGTGTAAGAGTGTGATAGTGAGTGTGAGAGTAAGTGAGTGAGTGTAAGAGTGAGTGTAAAAGTGAGTAAATGAGTGTGTGAGTGAAAGTGAGTGCTGGAGTGAGTGAGAGATTGAGAGAACCCTGAAATTGGGAGTGAGTCAGACACACAAACATGCACATGGACACATACACTCACACACACACTCACTCACACACGCATACACTCACACACACACACACACACACACACACACACTCACTCACTCACACACGCACACACACACACACACACACAAACACACAGATATATATAGGCTGCTTGGTATGGACATGTACATACACACACACATACAAACACACACACACAGACACACACACATACTCACTCACACGCACACACACACATATAAAAGCTGCTTGGTGTGGATACATACACACACACACACACACACACACACACACACACATATATATAGGCTGCTTGGTGTGAACACATACACACACACACACACACACACACACATATATATAGGCTGCTTGGTGTGGACACATACATACACACATACACACACAGACACACAGACACACACTCACAAATGCACACACACACACACACACACACACACACACACATATATAGGCTGCTTTGTGTGGATACATACATATACACACACACACACACACACATGTATATAGGCTGCTTGGTGTGGACACATACATACACACACACACACACACAGACACACACTCACAGACACACACACATACACACACGCACACTCACACATATATAGGCTGCTTGGTGTGGACACATACATACACACATACACACACAGATACACAGACACACACTCACACACATGCACACACACACACACACACATATATAGGCTGCTTGGTGTGGACACATACACACACAGACACACAGACACACACTCACATACATGCACACACACACCACACACTGATTCACACACATGCACAGACACACACACACACACACACACACACAGAGGTGGCTTGGTGTGGACACACACATACGTACACACACAGATGCACACACACACTCACTCATGCACATGCACACACGTTCACTTAAGCATGGGCGCACACACATACACACACTCCCCCTCCTCCTCCCTCCACAAAATCCTATCCACACACTGGGAGGGGAGAGGAGGGAAGACAGCTACTTCACATGAATTCCAACAAGGCAGGCTCGGAGTGGGAGCCACCACAGCCGGACACCAGGTCGGTATTAGTTAAACCCAACTGCTGAGCTCAGCACCGGCCCCCTCCCCTTCCCTGGTGACCAGGTCTTGGGGCCGAGTCTGTCTCTCTCTCTATCTCTGCTTCTTACGCAAAAAGACAGAAAATTTTTTTAGTTAGCACTGTTGCTTGGCACTTTTTAATGGTCATTTTTATTAATTATTCACTTTCTAAATGATAAATTTAATGCTTTGACATTGGTTTATTCTTTGATCTGCAATTTATTTATGTTTTCTTCATACTATTTGTTTAATTCATGCTTTTTAAATTCATGCTTAATGCTGTTGCAAATGAGATCTCAGACAGCTACTGCTGGAAATGCTCTGCACGCCTGGCGCGGTATCGGTGCAGAGAGAAACAGAGGTCAATGAGCTTTCATCGGGACTAGTGCAGATCGTGGACCTGAAGCATTAACTCTGTTTCCCTCTCCACAGATGCTGCTGGCCCTGCTGAGTGTTTCCTGCATTTTCTGTTTATATCTCAGGTTTCCAGCATCTGCATTTCTTTGCTCTCCTATTATATTCTCCATGCTGGGCATTTGTAAGTGTGGCTAGTTTCAGTTTAAAATGGGAAGATATTTATCACTCAATGCTAAGTGATATTTTTCTGTGTGGATAGAAATAGCACATTATTGCAGGTGAATTGGTTAGTGCTAATTTGCTAGAAGGTTTTGCCATTTTTAAACTTGGAAGTGAAACCAGGA
This sequence comes from Isurus oxyrinchus, assembly GCA_026770705.1. Classification (NCBI taxonomy): domain Eukaryota; kingdom Metazoa; phylum Chordata; class Chondrichthyes; order Lamniformes; family Lamnidae; genus Isurus; species Isurus oxyrinchus. The sequence continues at coordinate 113,982,723 of JANJGN010000019.1, read as the reverse complement.
GTCAGGCACCAATAGAATATGTCACTGTTAGTTCAAGAAATTCTCATTTGTGCATGGGATTGTTGTTTGTGGTGCTTGTGAGTCTTGAGTCTTTTGTATGTTGCAGTCCAGATATTGCCTAGGGCCAGGTTCAAAGAACTGGAGCAGGTTGCATAATATGAATGACCAAGTTATGTGCAATTGTCTGAAAAAGCTGTGATTGTGAAGTGCATCAGAGCTTTCATTGGGTTTATAAATGGAGGCATAGAGTACAAAAGGCAAGAAATTTTGCCAAACCTGTATACAACGGTTCAACCCCACTGTGAATATGATTCCCAATTCTGGGCATCTGAAGGATCTGAGGGTGAGGGTTAAAAGTGAGGAGGCTGGCATGCAGTGGATAAGGGACCCAGAAACAGGTAAGCACCAGGGCCCATCATTTCTCTCCCTAATTCTGGCTGGAAGTTCCACCCATCCATCCTACTGGGTTGTGGACTGGACAGAGGCCTGTGTAGAAGCAAGCATAGGGTTAGCTCATAGTTTGGGCTAAACCTTGTATGTATGTACATAGTTATGTGTTATCAATAAACACTTAATGTTCAACCATGCAGGACTCTTTGTGAGACTGACTGAATATACAGTATGCAACATGCTGGCAGTGAATGGAAAATCCCCAGAATCTCAGAGAAGCTGAAGCAGAAATTGTAATGCTGGGAAACTAAAGGACAACATTCTGACCTGGTTTAAACACCTGAAGTGAAGACACAGAGAGAGAGCACTAAAAAATGCTCCTTTGCAGGATTGGAAGCAGAAAGGCAGAGAACATAATCTCCACTGTGTAGCTGAGAACTCCACAAGATCTCCTGGAGATCCATTGTGAATGACCACAGAGTGCAGAGACAAAGGACTGAGCCAGGGTGAGCAAGATATTTAGCTCTAAGCCAGGGCTAGTTTAAAAGCTTCAGTGCTGTAGAAAAGTCGGATCAGCCCATTTCCGAAATCACTGCAGCCAGACCAGGTTCAAAATCGGCACCATGCCATTTGGAACCAAACTTGTTGTAAGGAGAAAAAGAAGCAGAAGGTGGGAATCGATTGTAAAATCCGGAAAGTGCTTTGATATCACAGGGAAGGTCCAGAATAGTTGTTTGAGTAAATCACTGCACAAAACTAAAGACAAATAGATCAGGACCAGCATCGCCACGGGAACCCGCCAAAATGTGACAAGCGTGGGAAGACTCTTTGAAAAACACCATCTTTAAAACCTGCACAGCATTTAAAGCTGTACTCCCCTGAACTTAAAGCAACCATCAACAAAGCATCATTACCAGCTCAATCTGGACTGATCCAGGGGCCAGACCAAGCACAACATTGGAGACTTTGACGGAAAAGATTCTTATGATACATGATATCTTCAGGAATAGATAGAAAGACAAGCTGAAGAAGTGAAAGACAATACTTTATTCAGTCGGTCCGATAGCCAATGATATTGTTGCATGGAAAGGAATAAAGAAATCCTCAGATAAATTTGATGATGTTCCAAAATCATTCGATACATATTTTAATCTAAGAAACAATAAATTTTAGGGACCAAAATTCAACAAACATGTCTAACAGCCTGGAGAGCGGTTGACTCATTTATAAACAAGTTATACAGATTGGTTGAAGGCTATGACTATGGTGACCTTAAGTTAGAATTAATGAGGGACAGAATTGTTGTCGGAGGCTGACAATGCCCTTTCTGACATACTACAGGCCAAGGGAGATCTGTCTCTAGAAAAGGCCACCCAAATAGTCAGATAGTCTGAAGTCCTCCAACAGCAAGATGTTAAGACAATCTCTGCCATCAACTGCATGGAACTCCAAGTCCCTGAGAGGCCCACCAGTAAAGTAAATCTCGACTGGGACCTCAGCTCTCAATTGTCATCACTCTTTGTAGAGTCAGTTTGTCTAATTTCCTTGCGGACAGCAGAAGCTCCTGTTTGGTCAGACCAGCCAATCCTTCAATGTAGCTCGAGTGGGAGGCACAGATGGGAACGACCAGCAACAGAAGAATGAGCCTTGACCCCAGGCTCCAATGTGGTTGGGATTCATTCAAGCTGGAGGCAGCATGCTAGCTGTAGGCAACTTGGTACAGACACTGCAATCTCCAGCCAATGTGCAAAGCTACAAGAAGATGCTGGAGCAAAAAACTAGTGACCATCAGCTCGCCAGAGCACAGCTCAGTGAGATACAGGGACACACAGAGGAACACAGTGCCCCAATAAAAGCAAAACTGTGAGGAGAGTCCACTGATGAGGAACATCCAAATGACAGGGAGAGACACCTTTAACTCCGACAAAGATCACAGCGAAACACACGGAAAATGAAAAACCAATATTCATACCACGAATGAAGGGAGTGCACACTCTCTCCAGAAAGCATGGAACAGGCCAGTGGTCCCCAAGCAGAACAGGTGGGGAGTTGATAAGGAGCAGCTCAACTCCATGGAGCAGAAAAAGCATATCAGAAGCAGACAACCAAGTGCCAGAAACACAGACTCTACTTAAACTCCAAATCAACAAAGGTTGCCTAAATCAACAGAACCTACACACACACAATTCTGTGAGCAGAGTGTGAGCAGAGTGTGAGCAGAGTCTGAGCAGAGTGTGAGCAGAGTCTGAGCAGAGTGTGAGCAGAGTCTGAGCAGAGTGTGAGCAGAGTGTGAGCAGAGTGTGAGCAGAGTCTGAGCAGAGTCTGAGCAGAATGTGAGCAGAGTGTGAGCCGAGTGTGAGCAGAGTGTGAGCAGAATGTGAGCAGAGTGTGAGCAGAGTGTGAGCAGAGTGTGAGCAGAATGTGAGCAGAGTCTGAGCAGAGTGTGAGCAGAGTGTGAGCAGAATGTGAGCAGAGTCTGAGCAGAATGTGAGCAGAGTGTGAGCAGAGTGTGAGCAGAGTCTGAGCAGAATGTGAGCAGAGTGTGAGCCGAGTGTGAGCAGAGTGTGAGCAGAATGTGAGCAGAGTCTGAGCAGAGTGTGAGCAGAGTGTGAGCAGAATGTGAGCAGAGTCTGAGCAGAGTGTGAGCAGAGTCTGAGCAGAATGTGAGCAGAGTGTGAGCCGAGTGTGAGCAGAGTGTGAGCAGAGTGTGAGCAGAGTCTGAGCAGAATGTGAGCAGAGTGTGAGCAGAGTGTGAGCAGAGTCTGAGCAGAGTGTGAGCAGAGTCTGAGCAGAATGTGAGCAGAGTGTGAGCAGAGTGTGAGCAGAGTGTGAACAGAGTCTGAGCAGAATGTGAGCAGAGTCTGAGCAGAGTGTGAGCAGAGTGTGAGCAGAGTGTGAGCAGAATGTGAGCAGAGTGTGAGCAGAGTGTGAGCAGAGTGTGAGCAGAGTGTGAGCAGAGTCTGAGCAGAATGTGAGCAGAGTGTGAGCAGAGTCTGAGCAGAATGTGAGCAGAGTGTGAGCAGAGTGTGAGCAGAATGTGAGCAGAGTGTGAGCAGAGTCTGAGCAGAGTGTGAGCAGAGTCTGAGCAGAGTGTGAGCAGAATGTGAGCAGAGTGTGAGCAGAGTGTGAGCAGAATGTGAGCAGAGTGTGAGCAGACTGTGAGCAGAGTGTGAGCAGAGTGTGAGCAGAATGTGAGCAGAGTGTGAGCAGAGTGTGAGCAGAGTGTGAGCAGAGTGTGAGCAGAGTCTGAGCAGAGTGTGAGCAGAGTCTGAGCAGAATGTGAGCAGAGTCTGAGCAGAGTGTGAGCAGAGTCTGAGCAGAATGTGAGCAGAGTGTGAGCAGAGTGTGAGCAGAGTGTGAGCAGAGTGTGAGCAGAATGTGAGCAGAGTCTGAGCAGAATGTGAGCAGAGTGTGAGCAGAGTGTGAGCAGAGTGTGAGCAGAGTGTGAGCAGAGTCTGAGCAGAGTGTGAGCAGAGTGTGAGCAGAGTGTGAGCAGAGTGTGAGCAGAATGTGAGCAGAGTGTGAGCAGAGTGTGAGCAGAGTGTGAGCAGAGTCTGAGCAGAGTCTGAGCAGAATGTGAGCAGAGTCTGAGCAGAGTGTGAGCAGAGTGTGAGCAGAGTCTGAGCAGAGTGTGAGCAGAATGTGAGCAGAATGTGAGCAGAGTGTGAGCAGAATGTGAGCAGAGTGTGAGCAGAATGTGAGCAGAGTGTGAGCAGAATGTGAGCAGAGTGTGAGCAGAATGTGAGCAGAGTCTGAGCAGAGTGTGAGCAGAGTGTGAGCAGAGTCTGAGCAGAGTGTGAGCAGAATGTGAGCAGAATGTGAGCAGAATGTGAGCAGAGTGTGAGCAGAATGTGAGCAGAGTGTGAGCAGAATGTGAGCAGAGTGTGAGCAGAGTGTGAGCAGAGTGTGAGCAGAGTGTGAGCAGAATGTGAGCAGAGTGTGAGCAGAGTGTGAGCAGAGTGTGAGCAGAGTGTGAGCAGAATGTGAGCAGAGTGTGAGCAGAGTGTGAGCAGAGTGTGAGCAGAGTGTGAGCAGAATGTGAGCAGAGTGTGAGCAGAGTGTGAGCAGAGTGTGAGCAGAATGTGAGCAGAGTGTGAGCAGAGTGTGAGCAGAGTGTGAGCAGAGTGTGAGCAGAGTGTGAGCAGAATGTGAGCAGAGTGTGAGCAGAGTCTGAGCAGAATGTGAGCAGAGTGTGAGCAGAGTGTGAGCAGAGTCTGAGCAGAGTCTGAGCAGAGTGTGAGCAGAGTGTGAGCAGAGTGTGAGCAGAGTCTGAGCAGAATGTGAGCAGAGTGTGAGCAGAGTGTGAGCAGAGTGTGAGCAGAGTGTGAGCAGAGTCTGAGCAGAGTCTGAGCAGAGTCTGAGCAGAGTCTGAGCAGAGTCTGAGCAGAGTCTGAGCAGAGTGTGAACAGAATGAAATCTGGAAGAATTGCCAAGTCTGCAGACTTTCTGAATTTATCAAATCAGAGACTTTAATGGAGGTTGGGGGGGGTTGGGGGGGTGGGTGTGGTGGGGGAGTGGGGGGTGGGGTGGGGTGGGGTGGGGGGGTAGGGGGCGTGGGGGGGGTCGGGGGTGGGGAGAAGGATTAGCCCGATTGTAACTTAAGTACATTGGGTAAAGCCCTGGGGGGGTGTGGTATTAGCTTTTCTGGCACAGAAAGCGTTAATGTGGGACTGGGAAACTGTGTTGCCCACAGTGTAATGTAAAGAGACACATAACCTGAGACTGTAGTAAGTTGTGGACTGGACAGAGACCTGTGTAGAAGCAAGCATGGAGTTAGCTCAGAGCTTGGGCTTTAACCTGCATATTTGTACATTGTAATGTGTTATCAATAAACAGTTAATGTTCAACCATAATAGATTCAGAACCTCTTTGTGAGACCCACTGAACATCCCACATACAACACCTTTGACAATGGTAGGGCTGATTATGTTTCTAAAATAAGAATTGGATATTCAATCCAGGTCTATCTCATCAAGAAACCTCCATCTATGTGATCCTTGTAAAAAAATACAGTTTGAGTTGAGTGTCTGAACATTGCTGTTTTTAGCAAATATGCTTAAAAACGTTAATGTAGAAAAAACATACGTTGCCAAATCCACAAAAGAAACTCCATCTCCATTATCAGTGGCAGCCTTCTTGCAGTTAGAACGGTGTAGGTTCAAATCCCATTGTAAGACCTGGTTGTAATTTCAGTGCTGACTGAGGGAGTGATACATTTTGTCAGCGGTGCTGCCTTTAGGATGATATGTTAAACTAAGGCCTGCTTGTTCAAATTGACATAAAAGATCTAACAGTACTTTTGTGAAGAGAGCTCACCCAGTTTCTTAGCCACCATTTATTACCAACTAACACCAGCAAAATGGGTTGACTGGTCATTGGCTGTTTGTGACATGCTTAATTAGACATCATGACTGCATTTCAAGAGTAACTCATGTGCTGGCAACTGCTTTGGAACAATTGGAGGTGTTGAAAAGTGATTTATAAGTGCAAGTTCACTTTTTTTTTCTTAGGTCTGATTTGAATAGTTGAATGGCTGTGCCCAGTGTAGACTGGAATTAGATCTGTATTACCCTCGTCTGGACACTGCAGGGGGAGCTGGCATTTTCATGGTTAAGGACTAAGTATCATGTAGCCAATAAGAATCAAGAACTTTTCTTCCAAATAAATACTCAATGTTTATAGAGAAAAACACATCAATTTGATGAAGTGGTCATCCAAAAATATTAATGAGAGGTTCATGAATAATTTGGAGTAATTGAGGATGGATGATTATGATAACCGAACTCCTGTATATTATGTAACCATTGCTCAGTTGTAGTTCAATGCATGTCTGAAATGCCTTAAAAGCCACAGGTTCTGTGCATTCCAGCAATCCATGTTTGTCTAATCTATATCTAATAGTTGTCTGAGTACATTACAGCTATACCAATAATCAGGCTCGTTCCTTTAGCCCTTATGATCCAAACAACAACCCCACTGTGATCCTTCAAGGTGGAAGAAACAGGTAAAATGGTTTAAAACAGTATGGCAGTCCTGTTGTTAATAGCAAAACCATGGAGAATTGGGCTTTATTTTTACAATATGGGGAAGAACATGTGCAAGAGTTATTTAACATTCTGCCTGATAGTAAAAATGATTCTGTTTGATCAGGCTTACAGATCAAGCCTGATTATCAAAAAAAAACAAGGAATTATTCAATTCTTCCTTCTTGCCTTTTACCACAGAGTGCAGGTTTTAGTTGGGTTAGTCTTATTCAGCATCAAGTTGAATGTCATTGTACAAGGAAAATAGTATTAAGATGTTAATGCAGAAAAACTAAGCAATTAACTTAAAAGACCTTTACGGTTGATAACCAGCCAATATAATGGTTACAGTGCTTGTTTGATTCACCCGTAAAGGTTGGATTTTGTTTTCCTTTCTCAGCCAGAATAAATCATGAGAAGGGTAACTAATCCAAGCACGTTTTCAGTAAAGTCAGTGGTCTAAAGGGCGGTTGTTATACCTGTGACATCAGTAAATATGATCTTAGCCGAAACTCTCCATGCAACACATTTCTGATTTCTAAAAGGTGATTAAAGTGTTGTGTGCATAAATGCCATTTTTTCACAGAGGGATAATTGAATGGTGAGGTTCCTCCACTTACCCCAAAGTCGTGGTGAAGCAGCAATGTTGGTGAAAATTCCACCCCCACCCCCGCCCCAGGTTGTAGGAAGTGCATTACAGTGGTTTAGTAGATTGGAACCCCTTTTCCACAATACTATACTATGAATTCTTAAAAAGTAGATTTGTGCCCTCATTAAAGTATTAGAATCTCAACGACAGTGTTTTGGACAAAGCAGGGAAGGACACGTCAGGGCAAAGAGTCAGCCTGGCCCACTCTGATCCGGCTTCTAACTACTAGCATTATAGTCCGAAGTGGAGGGGAGACAGTTTGCTCATGTAGGATAGTGCGTGGTGTGGGGAGGCCACACAGAATGTAGGATAGTGCGTGGTGTGGGGAGGCCACACAGAATGTAGGATAGTGCGTGGCATGGGGAGGCCACACAGAATGTAGGATAGTGCGTGGTGTGGGGAGGCCACACAGAATGTAGGATAGTGCGTGGTGTGGGGAGGCCACACAGAATGTAGGATAGTGCGTGGAGTGGGGAGGCCACACAGAATGTAGGATAGTGCGTGGTGTGGGGAGGCCACACAGAATGTAGGATAGTGCATGGTGTGGGGAGGCCACACAGAATGTAGGATAGTGCATGGTGTAGGGAGGCCACACAGAATGTAGGATAGTGCGTGGTGTGGGGAGGCCACACAGAATGTAGGATAGTGCATGGTGTAGGGAGGCCACACAGAATGTAGGATAGTGCATGGTGTGGGGAGGCCACACAGAATGTAGGATAGTGCGTGGTGTGGGGAGGCCACACAGAATGTAGGATAGTGCGTGGTGTGGGGAGGCCACACAGAATGTAGGATAGTGCGTGGAGTGGGGAGGCCACACAGAATGTAGGATAGTGCGTGGTGTGGGGAGGCCACACAGAATGAAGGATAGTGCATGGTGTGGGGAGGCCACACAGAATGTAGGATAGTGCATGGTGTAGGGAGGCCACACAGAATGTAGGATAGTGCGTGGTGTGGGGAGGCCACACAGAATGTAGGATAGTGCATGGTGTAGGGAGGCCACACAGAATGTAGGATAGTGCGTGGTGTGGGGAGGCCACACAGAATGTAGGATAGTGCGTGGTGTGGGGAGGCCACACAGAATGTAGGATAGTGCGTGGTGTGGGGAGGCCACACAGAATGTAGGATAGTGCGTGGTGTGGGGAGGCCACACAGAATGTAGGATAGTGCGTGGTGTAGGGAGGCCACACAGAATGTAGGATAGTGCATGGTGTGGGGAGGCCACACAGAATGTAGGATAGTGCATGGTGTGGGGAGGCCACACAGAATGTAGGATAGTGCATGGTGTGGGGAGGCCACACAGAATGTAGGATAGTGCGTGGTGTGGGGAGGCCACACAGAATGTAGGATAGTGCGTGGTGTGGGGAGGCCACACAGAATGTAGGATAGTGCGTGGTGTGGGGAGGCCACACAGAATGTAGGATAGTGCGTGGTGTGGGGAGGCCACACAGAATGTAGGATAGTGCGTGGTGTGGGGAGGCCACACAGAATGTAGGATAGTGCGTGGTATGGGGAGGCCACACAGAATGTAGGATAGTGCGTGGTGTGGGGAGGCCACACAGAATGTAGGATAGTGCGTGGTGTGGGGAGGCCACACAGAATGTAGGATAGTGCGTGGCGTGGGGAGGCCACACAGAATGTAGGATAGTGCATGGTGTGGGGAGGCCACACAGAATGTAGGATAGTGCGTGGAGTGGGGAGGCCACACAGAATGTAGGATAGTGCGTGGCGTGGGGAGGCCACACAGAATGTAGGATAGTGCGTGGCGTGGGGAGGCCACACAGAATGTAGGATAGTGCGTGGTGTGGGGAGGCCACACAGAATGTAGGATAGTGCGTGGTGTGGGGAGGCCACACAGAATGTAGGATAGTGCGTGGCATGGGGAGGCCACACAGAATGTAGGATAGTGCGTGGTGTGGGGAGGCCATACAGAATGTAGGATAGTGCGTGGTGTGGGGAGGCCACACAGAATGTAGGATAGTGCGTGGCGTGGGGAGGCCACACAGAATGTAGGATAGTGCGTGGTGTGGGGAGGCCACACAGAATGTAGGATAGTGCGTGGTGTGGGGAGGCCACACAGAATGTAGGATAGTGCGTGGCATGTTGAGGCCACACAGAATGTAGGATAGTGCGTGGTGTGGGGAGGCCACACAGAATGTAGGATAGTGCGTGGTGTGGGGAGGCCACACAGAATGTAGGATAGTGCGTGGTGTGGGGAGGCCATACAGAATGTAGGATAGTGCGTGGCATGGGGAGGCCACACAGAATGTAGGATAGTGCGTGGCATGGGGAGGCCACACAGAATGTAGGATAGTGCGTGGTGTGGGGAGGCCACACAGAATGTAGGATAGTGCATGGTGTGGGGAGGCCACACAGAATGTAGGATAGTGCGTGGTGTGGGGAGGCCACACAGAATGTAGGATAGTGCGTGGTGTGGGGAGGCCATACAGAATGTAGGATAGTGCGTGGCGTGGGGAGGCCACACAGAATGTAGGATAGTGCGTGGTATGGGGAGGCCACACAGAATGTAGGATAGTGCGTGGCGTGGGGAGGCCACACAGAATGTAGGATAGTGCGTGGCGTGGGGAGGCCACACAGAATGTAGGATAGTGCGTGGTGTGGGGAGGCCACACAGAATGTAGGATAGTGCGTGGTGTGGGGAGGCCACACAGAATGTAGGATAGTGCGTGGTGTGGGGAGGCCACACAGAATGTAGGATAGTGCGTGGTGTGGGGAGGCCACACAGAATGTAGGATAGTGCGTGGTGTGGGGAGGCCACACAGAATGTAGGATAGTGCCTGGTGTGGGGAGGCCACACAGAATGTAGGATAGTGCATGGTGTGGGGAGGCCACACAGAATGTAGGATAGTGCGTGGTGTGGGGAGGCCACACAGAATGTAGGATAGTGCGTGGTGTGGGGAGGCCACACAGGATGTAGGATAGTGCGTGGCATGGGGAGGCCACACAGAATGTAGGATAGTGCGTGGTGTGGGGAGGCCACACAGAATGTAGGATAGTGCATGGCGTGGGGAGGCCACACAGAATGTAGGATAGTGCGTGGCGTGGGGAGGCCACACAGAATGTAGGATAGTGCGTGGTGTGGGGAGGCCACACAGAATGTAGGATAGTGCGTGGTGTGGGGAGGCCACACAGAATGTAGGATAGTGCGTGGCATGGGGAGGCCACACAGAATGTAGGATAGTGCGTGGTGTGGGGAGGCCATACAGAATGTAGGATAGTGCGTGGTGTGGGGAGGCCACACAGAATGTAGGATAGTGCGTGGCGTGGGGAGGCCACACAGAATGTAGGATAGTGCGTGGTGTGGGGAGGCCACACAGAATGTAGGATAGTGCGTGGTGTGGGGAGGCCACACAGAATGTAGGATAGTGCGTGGCATGTTGAGGCCACACAGAATGTAGGATAGTGCGTGGTGTGGGGAGGCCACACAGAATGTAGGATAGTGCGTGGTGTGGGGAGGCCACACAGAATGTAGGATAGTGCGTGGTGTGGGGAGGCCATACAGAATGTAGGATAGTGCGTGGCATGGGGAGGCCACACAGAATGTAGGATAGTGCGTGGTATGGGGAGGCTACACAGAATGTAGGATAGTGCGTGGCGTGGGGAGGCCACACAGAATGTAGGATAGTGCGTGGTGTGGGGAGGCCACACAGAATGTAGGATAGTGCGTGGCATGGGGAGGCCACACAGAATGTAGGATAGTGCGTGGTGTGGGGAGGCCACACAGAATGTAGGATAGTGCATGGTGTGGGGAGGCCACACAGAATGTAGGATAGTGCGTGGTGTGGGGAGGCCACACAGAATGTAGGATAGTGCGTGGTGTGGGGAGGCCATACAGAATGTAGGATAGTGCGTGGCGTGGGGAGGCCACACAGAATGTAGGATAGTGCGTGGTATGGGGAGGCCACACAGAATGTAGGATAGTGCGTGGCGTGGGGAGGCCACACAGAATGTAGGATAGTGCGTGGCGTGGGGAGGCCACACAGAATGTAGGATAGTGCGTGGTGTGGGGAGGCCACACAGAATGTAGGATAGTGCGTGGTGTGGGGAGGCCACACAGAATGTAGGATAGTGCGTGGTGTGGGGAGGCCACACAGAATGTAGGATAGTGCGTGGTGTGGGGAGGCCACACAGAATGTAGGATAGTGCGTGGTGTGGGGAGGCCACACAGAATGTAGGATAGTGCCTGGTGTGGGGAGGCCACACAGAATGTAGGATAGTGCATGGTGTGGGGAGGCCACACAGAATGTAGGATAGTGCGTGGTGTGGGGAGGCCACACAGAATGTAGGATAGTGCGTGGTGTGGGGAGGCCACACAGGATGTAGGATAGTGCGTGGCATGGGGAGGCCACACAGAATGTAGGATAGTGCGTGGTGTGGGGAGGCCACACAGAATGTAGGATAGTGCGTGGCGTGGGGAGGCCACACAGAATGTAGGATAGTGCGTGGTGTGGGGAGGCCACACAGAAAGTAGGATAGTGCGTGGTGTGGGGAGGCCACACAGAATGTAGGATAGTGCGTGGCGTGGGGAGGCCACACAGAATGTAGGATAGTGCATGGTGTGGGGAGGCCACACAGAATGTAGGATAGTGCGTGGTGTAGGGAGGCCACACAGAATGTAGGATAGTGCGTGGTGTGGGGAGGCCACACAGAATGTAGGATAGTGCGTGGCGTGGGGAGGCCACACAGAATGTAGGATAGTGCATGGTGTGGGGAGGCCACACAGAATGTAGGATAGTGCGTGGTGTAGGGAGGCCACACAGAATGTAGGATAGTGCGTGGTGTAGGGAGGCCACACAGAATGTAGGATAGTGCGTGGTGTGGGGAGGCCACACAGAATGTAGGATAGTGCGTGGTGTGGGGAGGCCACACAGAATGTAGGATAGTGCGTGGTGTGGGGAGGCCACACAGAATGTAGGATAGTGCGTGGTGTGGGGAGGCCACACAGAATGTAGGATAGTGCGTGGTGTGGGGAGGCCACACAGAATGTAGGATAGTGCGTGGTGTAGGGAGGCCACACAGAATGTAGGATAGTGCGTGGTGTGGGGAGGCCACACAGAATGTAGGATAGTGCGTGGTGTGGGGAGGCCACACAGAATGTAGGAATGTGCGTGGTGTGGGGAGGCCACACAGAATGTAGGATAGTGCGTGGTGTAGGGAGGCCACACAGAATGTAGGATAGTGCGTGGTGTGGGGAGGCCACACAGAATGTAGGATAGTGCGTGGTGTGGGGAGGCCACACAGAATGTAGGATAGTGCGTGGTGTGGGGAGGCCACACAGAATGTAGGATAGTGCGTGGTGTAGGGAGGCCACACAGAATGTAGGATAGTGCGTGGTGTGGGGAGGCCACACAGAATGTAGGATAGTGCGTGGTGTGGGGAGGCCACACAGAATGTAGGATAGTGCGTGGTGTGGGGAGGCCACACAGAATGTAGGATAGTGCGTGGTGTGGGGAGGCCACACAGAATGTAGGATAGTGCGTGGTGTGGGGAGGCCACACAGAATGTAGGATAGTGCGTGGTGTAGGGAGGCCACACAGAATGTAGGATAGTGCGTGGTGTAGGGAGGCCACACAGAATGTAGGATAGTGCGTGGTGTAGGGAGGCCACACAGAATGTAGGATAGTGCGTGGTGTAGGGAGGCCACACAGAATGTAGGATAGTGCGTGGTGTAGGGAGGCCACACAGAATGTAGGATAGTGCGTGGTGTAGGGAGGCCACACAGAATGTAGGATAGTGCGTGGTGTAGGGAGGCCACACAGAATGTAGGATAGTGCGTGGTGTAGGGAGGCCACACAGAATGTAGGATAGTGCATGGTGTAGGGAGGCCACACAGAATGTAGGATAGTGCGTGGTGTAGGGAGGCCACACAGAATGTAGGATAGTGCGTGGTGTAGGGAGGCCACACAGAATGTAGGATAGTGCGTGGCGTGGGGAGGCCACACAGAATGTAGGATAGTGCGTGGTGTAGGGAGGCCACACAGAATGTAGGATAGTGCGTGGCATGGGGAGGCCACACAGAATGTAGGATAGTGCGTGGTGTGGGGAGGCCACACAGAATGTAGGATAGTGCGTGGCATGGGGAGGCCACACAGAATGTAGGATAGTGCGTGGTGTGGGGAGGCCACACAGAATGTAGGATAGTGCGTGGTGTGGGGAGGCCACACAGAATGTAGGATAGTGCGTGGTGTGGGGAGGCCACACAGGATGTAGGATAGTGCGTGGTGTGGGGAGGCCACACAGAATGTAGGATAGTGCGTGGTGTGGGGAGGCCACACAGAATGTAGGATAGTGCGTGGTATGGGGAGGCCACACAGAATGGTAGAAGAGAGAAAATATAGATAAATTTTAAAAACACATTGACACCTTTAGCAACATTAGTCTGCACAACAATGCAGGTATTTATAAAGTGTTACAGTGAGATCATATTCACTGATATGACGGTGTCTTTGTATAATATCTGTCCTTTCAATCACTGACTGTATTGAGGGTGGCGTCATTTGCAGATGTTGAGAACTGAGAAGTGAATACATTCAGATCTTCATCTGAAAAAGGAATGGAGCTTATGTTTAAAAACAAAAAGCTGCAGATGCTGGATGTTTCCTTTTGTGGGAAAATCTAGAATTAGGGGTCACCATTTAAAAATAAGGGGTCGCTCATTTAAGACAGAGATGAGGAGATTTTTTTTCCCTCAGAGAGTTATGAGTCTTTGGAACTCTCTTCCTCAAAAGGTGGTGGAAGCAAAGCCTTTGACTATTTTAAGGCAGAGCTAGATAGATTCTTGATGAACAAAGGGTTGAAAGATTATTGGGTTTGGCAGGAATGTGGGGTTGGGGTTAGATTCAGATCAGCCATGATCTTATTGAATGGCAGAACAGGCTTGAGGGGCCGAACGGCCTCCTCCTGCTCCCAATCCGTATGTTCGTATCAATGGAAGAACTCTGATTTTTAATAAGGGGAAGCGTTATCACTCGAGTGATTTTCAGTAAGAGAAATGCAAGCTTACAAAGGTCTTACATTTCATGAGGTATATATCTTGCTGATCTGGCCTGAACTACCCAACTGAGCTGTGAGACACAACTAAAATTAGCTTGTGCTCTTTGTAGCACAGAGAGAGCTAAGCGGATAAGATTAATAATAACAACAGCCTTAGCAATGTATCTGAAGTCAGTTTTAATACATAAACAGTGTTAAATGCAGTGCAGAAAAATGTCAAATTAATCTGAAACCCATCAGGATTCTGAGCCGCCATTCTTCAACATGCCTTTGTTTATTTCTTTCTTACCTCGCTGTTATGCTCCCTTTTCTTACCCCACTGGCCAGTTTCTCACATGAAACTTGTATTGGGTTTCTTTTTGTTTGCTCCAGTTAATGTTTTAGTAAACAAGTTCATGGAATATTTAGATGAGCTGAGTTCAGAAAGCTGAGTATGTTGGGCAGTTTGATAACATTTTGGGGTGAAAGCCCACCATCATTGGCAGCACAAAATGGGCAGTGGAATGTATGTTTTGGATCATGCATTTCACAACTGAACATCAGCAACATGCACCCAAGGAGCCACACTTCACTCGGGACTTCGAGGCTCGTTTGCCTACCTTGCTTTAGGGAGAACTTATGGTCATCAGCGCCAGGCTTCATGGGCAGAACCACATCACTTTTAGGTGGGCTGACAGGCAGGTTTCTACTTATGAGACCAGCCGTGAGGTGCGGGAGGCTTTTCAATGGTTGCAGGGTGAGGGCTGTACTGGGGAAGGGGTGGTATCCCAGGGTATCTGTAGGGGCCACATGTTAATGTGTGCAAGTGGCCTCATGATGGTGAGGGCTGAGGAGGCAGTCTCCAGAGGAGATGAGGCCAAATGGAGATGTGAGGGTGTGTGTGAGAGAGTGAGTGGTGATGTCCCTTGAGCTGGCAGTGATTGAGATGCCAGTGAATGTGTGATGGCCGTGTGAGTTTAGAGTGATGACAATAATTAGGTGTTTGCCAGAGGCTTGATGCTGTCTGTAGTCCAAATGCCAAAAGTCACATGATTTGTGGCAGCCATCTTTACAGCTTGCTTGTGTTCAATTTTTAAAAGTATTGACTGAAAGTTCATAATACAACATGCCTATACAGGCCATGACAAGCGAATCAGCAATTATTTCAGATTTCCAGCGTCTACAGTATTTTGCTTTTGTGAAGGTGGGCTGCATTTGATTGGGGTTGGAGGGGGTGAGGGGAGGGCAGACTTTTCATCCTTCCCCCTGGAAGAAAAGTTGACTGGAAGCCCATGTGCCCAGAAGAAGCCCAGCCCAAAGCCATAATGTGCTGCAAGGGGGCTACAGGGATTGAGAGTGAGACTCCCGGCCTTTGGTGGGAGAATGTCCCAATACTCAGGAGCTCCCAACAGCACCAGACTCAGTGGTGGCCACTGCCAAGACTGCAAGAAAAAGCAGGATGAAGACATCCCAGGGTTTTAGGGAGGGGAGGGATCCTGGAGCTCAGGGAGAGGGGAAAGCAGGGTGGGATGGGTGGGGTGGCGAGGGTGGTTTGGCAGCACAGAAGGAAGCAAAGAGGGACCCCCTCTTCCCTCCCTACTTTTTCCCCACCCGCTTGCCCACACTAACCATATTATGGAGTTTGCTAATAATAGACCTTAAATTATTTATTTATATATGGGGACAGGCCTGCCCATCTTGGTGCCTGTCTACCTAGCATATTATGGGGATAGCATGGGGGTGGGTGGGAAGTGGTGGGCTATCCACCCGACCTATTTTACATACCCTCCTACTGAAAACACACCCATCAGGGGCATGGAAATTCCAGGCCAGTGAATCAGCAACTTTCTTCACAATCTGCTTAATTCTCTATTCTAGTGGAAACTGAGTTGAACACAGCACAGCTGGGTTAGGTTGCTATCTTGTGTAACTGCTGAAGTCAAATTTCACCCCATTTAACTTTTATTGTTTTATTGTTTATTCCGCTCTTTTCAAGAATCCCTTTCTCACTCATTTATCCATAGCTGAGACAGTGAATAAATCAATCTGCTATTTTGCAAATCCCTGTGAATAGACAGAAGCTAATAAGGATGCTTTATCCCTCCCTATTTATACCGTCTGTCTAATGTGTCACCTCCATGCTGCACCTCACCCTATTCACCAGCTCGACACCAGCTCCCTTTCACTCAGAACTCTTACCTACACCCCGACTTCACTCCCACCTCATTCCCACCTCATCCTTAGTCCATACTGCAACCCCAATTTAATCAACGCCCATTTCATTCCTCACAGGAATCCCGCCCACTCCTATCCATTGTCAGCTGCCATCCTTTTTAAAAATCTAATATTGTTTGTAATTAATCTTTAACATTTAACTGAAAGTAATGTTTAAATTCGAAACCTCATCGAGGGGCCTAATCAGGAGGCAGAAGCTATCCACTGGGGAGCAGCTGTGGTTAGTTAATTAAGGAAATTAGCTCAAACTGTTTTTTCTATACCTGGGGCTTGGCTGACCTCTTCTGTTTTAGAATATATAAATACAGATATCTCTGTGAGACCTAGCAATGGAGTGCAACTTCAACCCAGTTTTGGAAGTTGGGTGAAGAGAGTGAGGAGGGGCTCCTTTGCTTTTGCTAACTTGCTCACCCGGTAGGTTCTTACTCCGCGACAGGGGAAGATGCGAGAAGCTTGGTGACTATCTGGTGACCGGTTAAGGCTTATTCTATTCCTAAGGTTTAAAATAGTACAGGAACGTGTGGCAAGGTGAACAAAATACATAAAAGGAAAATAATTAATTGAATAAAATAATTAAGTAGACAATTAAAACACATTAAGGATGGCAGGACGAGTGATGTGTCCCAGCTGCAGCATGTGGGAGCTCCTTGGTGCCAGTCTGACCAAGGGCAAGCGCGTCTTCAGTTAATGTTTGTGGCTCAGGGAGCTTTGGCTCAGAGTCATTGAGCTGGAGGCTGAGCTGCAGACACTGTGACGCATGCGGGGTGGGGGGTGTGTGTTGAAAGTTACCTAGGCGTGTCAGGAGGGTGTGACTGCAGCTGAGACAGGCAAGAGGACCCAGATGGCAGGAGCCACAGTCTTTGAAATTGTCCAGCAGGCTTGAAGTTCTTGCAGCTTGTTCAGTTGAGAGTGGGGGGGGGGGGGGGGGGGGGGGGGGGTGGAGTGGGGGGGGGGGGGCTGCAAAGTGGATGAGCGAAATGACCATGGTTCCGTGGTACAGGAAGCCATTCAAGTAGGGTTAGCAGAAAGGAATGTGGTGGTGGTAGGGGACAGTATAGTGAGGGGGATTGACACTCTTCTCTGCAGCAAAGAGCGAGACTCCAGACGGCTGTGTTGCCTGCCCGGTGCCAGGGTCAGGACATCTGCTCAGGGTTGGAGAGGAACTTGCAGTGGGAGGGGGAGGATCCAGTTGTCATGGTCCATGTAGGCACCAATGACATAGGCATGACGAGGAAGGAGGTTCTGCACAGTCAGTATGAGGAGCTAGGTACCAAAGTAAGGAGCAGAACCTCCAAGGTAAGAATCTCTGAGCCACGTGCAAATTGGCATAGGGCAAATAAGATTAGAGAGACGAATGCTTGGCTCAGAGTCTGGTGTGGGACAAGTGGAGCACTGGCACCAGTACTGGGGAAAGTAGGACCTGGACCGTTGGTCTACACCTGAACTGTACTGGGGCTGGTATCCTCGCGAGCCACATAATGAAGGAAGTCGAAATGGTTTTATACTAAGTAGTAGGGGCAAGGGATCAAATTTGAGGAGGTGTGGTAAATGAAGAGTAGAGACAAGGGAAGAGAGGAAGTTATTAATGTGGAAAACAATAAACAGAATGTGACATGAAGGCAGAGAAAGTAAATCAGCAGTTAAGGCTGGAGCTTACAAAAATAATAGAAGGACAAAACTAAAGGCTCCGTATTTGAATGCACATAGCATTTGAAACAAAACAGATGAACTGATAGTGGAAGTAGAAATAAATAAGTATGACCTGATAGCCATTCTAGAGACATGGATGCAGGATGACTTGGATTGGGACCTCAGTGTTGAAGTGTACATGACACTTAGGAAGGACAGGAAGCTAGGAAAAGGTGGGTTTTTTTTTTGGGGGGGTGCAGGGTAGATGCGGTGGCTCTGTTAATTAATGATGGTATTAACACAATAGAGGGGTTGACCTAAGTTCAGGAAACCAGAATGTAGAAGCAGCTTAGGTAGATATGAGAAATGAAAAAGACAGGAAGTTGCTTGTGGGAGTGGTGTACAGGCTCCCTAAACTGAAACTACATGGTAGGACAGAATATAAAGGTAGAGATAATGAGAGCTTGTCAGAATGATATGGCAATAATCATGGGGGATTTTAATCTACATATAAACTGGAAAAATCAGATGGGCAAACGTAGGCTAGATGAGGAGTGCATGGAGTGTTTTCAGGCTCGTTTCTTAGAGCAGCACATTCTGGAGCCAACCACTAGACCTGGGATTGAGCAACGAAATCAGATTAATCAATGTCCTCAGAGAGAAGGTGTCGTAATATGACTGAATTTTACATTCAGTTTGAGCAGGAGAAGAGCACATCCAAGACTAGTACTTTAAACTTAAATAAGGGCAATTGTGAGGGTATGAAAGCAGAGCTGGCTAAAGTGAACTTGCAAATGAGGTTAAGGGATAGGTCAATGGAGATGCAGTGGCAGATACTTGAGAGGATATTTCAGAATACACAGAATAGATACATTCCAATGAGAAAGAGAAATTCCAAGGGACGAGTCCACCATCCATGGTGAACTAAAAAAGTTAAAGATAGTATCAAACAAAAAGAAAAAGCATCTAATTGTGCAAAGTTGGTTGGCAGGTCAGAAGATTGGACAGAATATAAAAAACATTAAAGACTGACTAAAAAATTTAATGAGGGAAAAATCATAGTACAAGAGAAAGCTAGTTAGAAATATAAAAACAGATAGTAAGAGTTTCTATAGATATTTTAAAAAGAAAAGGATTAACATAGTGAGTATTGGTCCAATAGAAAATGAATCTGGGGAATTAATAATGGAAAATAAGGAGATGGCAGGTGGATTGAACAGGTATTTTGTAAAGGTCTTCACTATACAGGATACAAGTAACATCCCAGAGATAGCTGTAAACCAAAATTGGAACGGTGGGACTAATTCAAGAAAATTACAATGACAGGGAAGTGGTACATATGAACATATGAACTTGGAGCAGGAGTAGGCCACTCAGCCCCTTGAGCCTGATCCACCATTCAATAAGATCATGGCTGATCTGAATGTAACCTCAACTCCACATTCCTGACAACCCCCGATAACCTTTCACCCCTTGCTTATCAAGAATCTATCTAACTCTGCCTTAAAATAATGCTGAATAAATATTCAAAGACTCTGCTTCCATCACATTTTCAGGAAGAGAGTTCCAAAGATTCACTATCCTCTGAGAGAAAAAAATCTCCTCATCTCTATCTTCAGTGAACAGCCCCTTTTTTTAAAGTGATCCCTAATTCTAGATTCTCCCACAAGAGGAAACATTCTCTCCACATCCATCCTGTCAACACTCCTCAGGATCTTATATGCTTCAATCAAGTCACCTCTTACTCTTCTAAGTTCCAGTGGATACAAGCCTAACCTGTCCAGCTTTTTCCACATAAGACAACCTGCCCATTCCTGGTGTTAGTCTGGTAAACCTTCTCTGAACTGCTTCTAATGCATTTATATCAGCGTAGTTTTGTTAAGGGGAGGTCATGTTTGACCAATTTGATTGAATTTTTCAAAGAAGTGACCTGGTGTGTAGATGAGGGCAATGTATTAGACATAGTCTACTTGGACTTCAGCAAGGCTTTGGATAAGGTCCCACATGGGAGACTGATGATGAAGGTTAGAGACCATGGGATCCAAGGCAATTTGGCAATTAGGATCCAGAATTGGCTGAGTGGCAGGAAGCAGAGGGTGATGATCCAGGGGTGTTTTTGTGACTGGATGCCTGTGTTGAGTGGGGTTCCACAGGGATCAGTGTTGGGTCCCTTGCTGTTTGTGGTATATATAAACGATTTAGACTTGAATGTAGGAGGGCTGATCAGTATGTTCACAGATGACACGAAAATTGCTGGGGTGGTAAATAGTGAGGAGGATAGTCTAGATTACAGGAGGATATAGATGGGCTGGTCAGATGGGCTGATCAGTGGCAAATGGAATTTAATCTGGGATAAGTGTGAGGTGATGCACTTGGACAGGACAAACAAGGCACAGGAATACACGATGAATGGTAGGACCCTGGAAAGTGCCGAGGATCAGAGGGACCTTGGTGTACATGTCCACCGGTCCCTTAGCGGGACAGAGAGATAAGGTGGTTAAGAAGGCTTATGGGATACTTGCCTTTATTAGCCGAGGCATAGAATAAAAGAGCAGGGAGGTTATGCTGGAACTGTATAAAATGTTGGTTAGGCCACAGCTAGAGTATTGCGTGCAGTTCTGGAATCCACATTATAGGAAGGATGTGATTGCACTAGAGAGAGTGCAGAGGAGATTTACCAGGATGTTGCCTGGGCTGGAGAATTTTAGTTATGAGGAGAGATTGGGGTTATTTTCCCTGGAGCAGTGGAGATTGGTTGGGGACATGATTGAGGTGTATAAAAGTATGAGGGGCATAGATAGGATTGACAAGAAGGAACTTTTCCACTTGGTGGAGGGATCAATAACCAGGGCAGTATAGATTTAAGGTAAGGGGCAGGAGGTTTAGAGGGGGTGTGAGGAAGAATTGTTTCACCCAGAGGGTGGTGGGAATCTGGAACTCACTGCCTGAAAGGGTGGTAGAGCCAGAAACCCTCATAACATTTAAGAAGTATTTGGATGTGCACTTGCGATGCCATGGCTTACAAGGCTATGGGCCTAGTGCTGGAAAATGGGATTAGAATAGTTAGGTGCTTGTTTGACTGCACAGACTCGATGGGCTGAAGGGCCTATTTCTATGCTGTAGACCTCTGCGACTATGACTATCTTTCTTTAAATAAGGAGACCAATACACAATACTCCAGATGTGGTCTCAACAATGCCCTGTACAACTGAAACATAACCTCCCTACTTTGTAATCAACTCCCCTCACAATAAACAATAACATTCTAAAAACTTTCCTAATAACCTGCTGTACCTGCATTCCAACCTTTTGTGATTCATGCACTAGGACACCCAGATCCCTCTGCATCTCAGAGCTCTGCAATCTCTCACCATTTAGATAATAAGCCTCTTTATCATTCTTCCTGCAAAAATGAACGATTTCACATTTGCCCACATTACACTCCATTTGCCAGATCTTTGCCCACTCACTTAACCTGTCTATGTCACTTTGTAGCCTCCTTACATCCTCTTGACAATTTATTTTCCTACCTATCTTTGTGTTGTCAGCAAATTTAGCCACCATTCCTTTGGTTCCTTCATCATTTTTATAAATTGTAAAACGTTGAGGCCCCAGCACTGATCCCTGTGACATACCACTCCTCACATCCTGCCAACCACAAAAAGACTCATTTATACCAACTCTCTGCATCCTGTTAGCCAGCAAACCTTCTATCTGTGCCAACATGTAACCTCCAGGAGTGCTCAGCTCCCCCTGTGTGGGCAGTGGGGAGGAGGCTGAGTTAGAGCCTGCTCTCTCATGTGAACGAGTGCAGAATTCTCCCTGAGGCTCAGCGCTGCCTCAGGGAGATTAGTTTGATTATGAAGATTTCAAATAAAGAAAAAAAAAAATCAGTCATGTCCCCTCATGTGACAGTGCAACATGAGCTGGGACATGTCAATGAATTTTAATGAACATTTTTATTCAATTTTTAAACCCTTCATGAAACCCCATCCTGCCCGTGGATGAGGTTTCATGATAAAGGCGAAGGCTGTCTGGGCTGTTTGCCTGCCCACCAACCTTAAGAGTTGGACAGGCAGCCCTGACAACCTGCTTAATTAGATTATTAACGGCCTTAACAGGCCTTTGACAGTTCAGCAGGCGCACAGCCAACTCTGGTGTGTACCCGCCAAACTGAAGATCTGAATGATGTGCAGTGACATCGGCACACACGCCTGACATCAACCACACATCATTTTACACATCAGTAAGTGGGTCCCACCCCCGCTCACCAACCAGAGGATTCAGGCCTATATGTTTTCTCTTTAAGTTTGATACTGTCTTTAACTTTTTCAGTTAACCACGGATAGTGGGTCCTCCCCTTGGATTTTTTCTTTCTGATTGGAACGTATATATTCGGTGTATTCTGAAATATCCCTTTAACTGTCTGCCATTGAACGTCGAGTGACCTATCCCTTAAATAGGCTTTGAGGAGTCAGGAGGTGAGTTACTCATCACAGGATTCCAAGCCTCTGACCTGTTCTTGTAGCCACAATATTTATATGGCTAGTCCAGTCCAGTTTCGAATTAATGGCAAGACCCAGGATGTTGATGTTGGGGGAATTCAGTGATGATAATGCCAATGAATGTCAAAAGGTGATGGTTAGATTGTCTCCTGTTGGAGATGGTCATTGCCTGGCACGTGTGTTGTGTGAATGTTACTTGCCACTTGTCAGCCCAAGCCTGGACACTGACCAGGTCTTGCTGCATTTGGACATGGACTGTTTCAGTATCTAAGGAGTCACAAATGGTGCTGAACATTGTGCAATCATCAGCGAACATCCCCACTTCTGACCTTAAGATGGAAGGAAGGTCATTGGTGAAGGAGCTGAAGGTGGTTGGGCCTGGTCTTTGTAACTCCCTTCCTCAAAAGGCAGTGGAAGCTGGGCCTTTAAATATTTTTAAGGCAGAGTTTGATAGATTCTTGAGAAGCAATGGGGGGGGGGGGGAGTGAAATATTATAGGGGGTAGGCAGCAATGTGGGGCTAAGGTTACAGTCAGATCAGCCATGATCTTATTGAATGGTAGATCAGGCTTGAGGGGCTATGTGGCCTATTCCTGTTCCCAGTTTATATGTTCATATCCACTGTGCATTCCTACCCTAATTACAATCAACCCCAATTCCACCTCACTCAGCACTCCTTATCTCGCATAGCTTATCCACCCCACTACCTCCCAGCTGTTTCACCTTACCCCACTCATTGCTCTCGATTGATATTTGAACTTGCTGTGGGGATACCATGGACATATTACTTGGTTCTGTAATGATGAGAGCTGTTGCACCACCTGCTGCATTGCTGTACCTTCCAGTAACTTCAGAAATTATTGTCAATCTCTGGTCAATAATTGCCTCACACTCCAAACTGACTGCAGTGTCTTGTGGCTGAATGAACTCCTTAACTACACAGTCACAATCCACCTGAACTCTTCATTTCATTTCTTTCAAAGCTGTTTCATTGAATGGAACCTGATCACTAACGATTTTCAGCTATTACTTTTTTCAAAATGTTATTTTTAAATTTTGTTTTAAATTTTCCAATTCAGGATAACGTGCATGAAATTTACACGCTGTAAATCATCTGTGAGGCATCACTGTTTCACTAATCACCACAAGAAGCTGTGCTCATTAGATGTTCCCATCTCATCTACTGCACAAGCTAAACAAACTGTAAATGAGCTGGTGATTATTAGCGTTTTATATTTGTGAGCTCTGCACACATCAAAATATCTTGACAAACATAAGAGTGTTGGTATTATTAGCTGCAGAATGTCTTGAGTAAACACATAGAAATAGCTTATGTGTGGGATATCAAGGCTCTGGAACACAATGGGTCCACAAAGGGTTACTTTGCGACCTGTCAGAACAGCAATACACCCACATATAATCTGTCAAACAAAGAGTTCACTATGCTTGTTATCCTGAGCAAAGGCTGTTGCGAGCTGATCATGCCTGGTAATCCGTTTGCAGGTAGCATAGGCGAATGTTACTCTTGGTTTCTGTCCTCTGGATCTGAACTCACATTGACACACATCGCTGCTACTGAGGGTCTCTGTTCTTTACTGTCACACAATATACTCTGTGACAAACAAAACAAAAATGAAATAAAGGGAATGCAAATGTTTTTCTTTCTAATGTGCTGCGAGGAAGCAGTCATCCTTTCAATGTCCTACCTCAGAGCTATTATTCAGCATTGTAAAGGATGAAAGACAAGCTGAGTTTCATCATGGGTGGACCATTCGCTCATTTGTTAAACAGCAAAAAAAAAAGGTTTGAACTGAACAAAAAAGGATAAAACTCTATTGCTCAGTGCATCATTTCTTTTAGGTTTACTATATCATTTAACAGCTTCCAAAATACATTCAGTGCAGTCTTGCAGTAAATAGCCCAGTTGTTGTGGTGCAAATGTCTGTCTGATTTGTTTTGTTCCAATCAATGTCTAAAAATTGGATGGAGTACTTCAAACTATGTTCTGTCCTCATGGAGACAGTGTGTCTTCTCTTAGGTGTATTGGGAGGGGAGATAAGATATTACTGGTGTATTTATGTAACTGGGTCAGGCAATTCTAGGAATACATGCACAGCATAATGAATTTGATGCCCCATTTTTCATTTGCTAAATCCTTTAAAAGATCACACACAACCAAATGATTTTTAATTTAATAATAGATGCCAATTTAATTTCCTCGTCCTGTTTTGCTGTCATTGTAACTGACATCAATAATCCTCACAAATGCTTTTTTTAATTTTGTAGCCAGTTGATCTGCTTTTTAGCTATTTATTTTTATTCATTTAGTTATCCAGTCTTCTGTCTACCTTACAGCTTCATCCTGTTGGTCTGGTCAGCCAGTTGCTGTCCATATGTTGCAAGATTAATAGGCATCAGCTGCCCATTTGTTTCAAAAGACT
Source organism: Isurus oxyrinchus (assembly GCA_026770705.1). Classification (NCBI taxonomy): domain Eukaryota; kingdom Metazoa; phylum Chordata; class Chondrichthyes; order Lamniformes; family Lamnidae; genus Isurus; species Isurus oxyrinchus. Next base: position 113,957,862 of record JANJGN010000019.1, on the reverse strand, counting down.
GGGAGGGAAACCTGAATGATATCCTTTCTTTAAGGATGAACAGGGTCGCACAGGCTATATATATATATATATATATAAAGGAAGGAGGAAGTGCACACTGCACATCTTAAAGATGAGCTTTTGAGTAGGTTAACCAGAGAGAATTTTTATTTGGAGAAAGTGCACAAAATGGTACATCCTTGGAGCCAGTATCACATCCTCAGGGGGTACATGTCGTATTTAAATCAATGATCCTATTAATTTACATATATCTTGAGTTTTTGATAATAATCTACCTTGGTGTTCTAAGTTAGGATTCACCTGTCAATGCGGCAACAGTGCTAAATTCAGTGCTTTATACACTTTCTCAAAATTCAGATAAAAGGTGAGTGAGGACTACTATTAAATATAGAACTGAGTTTCCTGGATCTTTGGACTGGATGGTTGGTGCTGAAAGGTTGACTGTGGTCCTCTTGCTGTAGTTTGGACATCCCTGGCCCATGGTGTGCGTATAGAGGCAGGTAATGTGAAAAAGTGCAGTGTTGTTATGGTAATTAAGCCAACATTGTATATTACCAAGGATTCTTACAGAATAATGTAGCTTGAAATTGCACCACATTATATTTGTACATGGCTTGCTTTATAACAGTTAGCTGTGGCACAATGTGATCATCTCCATGTGCTGAGAAGGGTACTTTTCAAATACCTTGTCCAATGTTGTTACAGAACGTGGCGATTGCAGCTCTGTGAAATGCAATTACCTGTTTTGTACATAATACAGGGGAATGTCTGAAATTCCTTTTTCTCAGTCTAACCTTGGTAACTTGGCCTCAACGGAGAATAAATGAGAAATAATTTAAAATGCACATAACTAATACCAGAGCCTTACTCATGCTTCATTGGCACAAAAAGTCTGTTCATTTCTGGGAGTGGGTAAGCTTCTTTTAAGTTTCTTCTTTTGCACCAGATTACTCCAGTTTGTTACAATGTGACTCAGTCTTGCAGCAGACACAGCTTGCAGGGAAAAAGTAGCTGGCACCTGATGTGAATGATACTTGCTGTTAAGGTCAGTCTTGAAAACATTTAAGACCAGATGCTTTAAAAACCTATAGGAAGGATGTCCACAGACATTGGCTGTCAGTTTGCAATTCTCCACTTGGTTTAGACCTTAGCCCAATCATCACAGGAAGGTGGTAAGCAGAGGGAGACAAGGGGAAATGTCACTCATGACACACTCAAACACATACTTAGGGGCACATTGAAAAAGCATCATTGGCAGATTCTGTGATACAGGACTCAATACATGCTCCGACCTACAGTACTTATGATCCTGTTAGAGACCATTAAAGTTTACTGGAAAAAATCTGAACACCCCCAATTAAGCAAAAGAACAATGTCACAAGATTTCACGTTTTTAAACAAAAAACAAACTTTATTCTCTATCAAAATGAATTAAACAAAGCAAGTTCTAACAACTTAACACTATAGCTTATAAAGACTTATGTTATAAACTCAGTTCCACTTTTTACTTGCCCTCCCAAGAGATCCCTCACCTTACAAAATCTTTTAGGCTCATTCACCAAAGATATGTAAGAGCTTTCCAAAGTTTACTCTGATTTCTTTTCAGTATTCCAGATATCTTCATGGGGTCTTTCCATTAGCTTTTGATTAGGCGATCGTTTAATTTCTTTACCAATCTCAGACTCTGGATTCCACAGCTCAAGCAAGGGCCTCCCTCTGACTCCTGCTCAGTGACTTAAAACATCAGAAAACACCCTTGGTTTCCAATAGCCCGTTGCCATGGTTTCAAACTGCAACCAAGTTGATAACTTCCAGAACTCCAACTATAACAATGTTACCTGCCTTTCACTGAGAGGATTACTATAGATTTCTCCCTTTCCCTTCCAGCTAAACAAATATTCCAGTTGTTTTTCTCCTTTCCAATTTTGTCTTATGCTAAATATCAGCTCCCAATCACAGGCTGTGTCATGGATGATGGATCGCACATTTACTCTGCTTCAGGTGTTGGTCTGGCTTTAACTGTCGACCTCCAAGAAGCTACAAGCTACATTGCACCCAGAGCTGACACAGCTCAGCTGCAGTACTGCCTGCTGGCTCCGCCCTAACTGAATTCACAGAGAAACTCCAAACAAAGAATCTCACTGAGCTCCACCCATCTCCATGGCAATGTGACACATATGGCCTGTCCCTCGGTAAAAATGCCCTTTTGTTCCAAAGCTTTCCTTAATTCTGGGAACCCCATGAATAACGTACATCTTTTATTGGAATAACTGCAGATGTCATATCTCCAGTTCTTTAGCTAAATAAACCCACTTGCTGTTTATGCTCCTACCTTTCTCGCTGTTAATGTCTTAAGTCAACATGGTCCTAACCTTTTACATGTCGTAAACTCCAAGCTTGTTGGAACTGCACTCACTTTGGGTTGCTTATCAGTTTATTCAAGGTACCAGGTACCTCAAATTTCTGCCGTGAAAACTTTAATCCCAAGAATCAATATATGAATTAGGAGTGAGATATTTGCAACAAAGTGGACTTTGGGTAACAGGAGAGTTTTTTTTTAAATTACAAAAACCCCTTGTACTTTTACAATGCAAGAGTAGGAGCAGAAATTGAGCTGCATGAGATTATGCTGCTCTTTCTTCTTTGCTAAAAGAAATTAAGTTGAAAAGTGATGAATTATAAGAAATGTGATCATTTTACAAGAGACTTTAAATCAGAACTTGGCACTCATCACTGGATTTCATCTCTGGTTGCCTGAGTGATTGAATGTAATTGGAAAGTTTTTGTGAAATCTAGTCATTTTGCTGTTTCAGTTTGGTGTTCATCTTCTGTTAAAAATGTAATTTAAAATGGTTACTTGTTTAAAGGTAATAATTAAATATTGAATTTTGGTAAACAAAAATCCATGAAATTCAGAAAATTAGCATACGTGAAGCAGTGAGCAGTCAAACAACTTTTCAGATGGCTATGGATAAACTAGGATGTAATTAATTGTAAGCACTATTGAGTAATTTCTTAAACGTGTGTAAGAACACCATGAAATACCTAACAGCAAAATGGGAGCATTTGCCATTGATTTCGAAGAAAGCTGCACACAAAGGTTTAACAACCTGTGGATTTCACCTTTCTCAGCAATATTTTGAATCTAGCAACAAAGGGATTTGCCAGGCGACCAATCATAGTGATGTTATACAGTAGGGTTAGCCAATCACATTTACAAACTCTCACATAACAGCAAATCAGGAAATGAAAAGCATTTATTATCCTTCACTTTTTAATATAATTGTACAAAGAGTGAAAGAAAGATTGGGCCATAGTCATTGGATTCAGGTAGAAGCTGGAATATCCTAAGCAAACATGCAGAAAATTATTTTATCATGTTGAAGAAATTTGACACTTTATAAATGTAATTTTTTTTTCTGGGCCAAAGAAATGGTTCAGTAATAAGTAGGAACTTAGGACACTTTTGAAAACCTAGTTACACCTCCTTCAAAAAAGTGCAATTTTTTCAAGTGTTTTTACAGTGAGTATAACAACATCAACATGAGAGTTCTCAGCTTTTCAATCATTTCAGATTGATTACATTCTGCAGGCACTTCAACAGCACAGCCATTGGAGAAGCACAGAATCACTGACAGCAACTTCTGGATTTCCGTGTCCAACTGCACATGCTCAGACTCCAGATGTTGCTGTTAGTTTCAGAGGAGTAATGACGAATGTTCACACTTTTAAAAAATTCATTCATAGGATGTGGGCATCACTGGCTGGGCCCAGCATTTATTGCCCATCCCTAATTGCCCTTGAGAAGGTGGAGGTGAGCTGCCTTCTTGAACTGCTGCAGTCCATGTGGTGTAGGTACACCCACAGTGCTGTTAGGGAGGAAGTTCCAGGATTTTGACCCAGAGACGGTGAAGGAACGGTGATATATTTCCAAGTCAAGTTGTGAGTGACTTGGAGGGGAACTTGCAGGTGGTGGTGTTCCCATCTATCTGCTGTCCCAGATGGTAGTGGTTGTGGGTTTGGAATGTGCTGTCCAAGGAGCCTTGGTGAATTCCTGCAGTGTATCTTGTAGATGGTACACACTGCTGCTACTGTGTGTCGGTGGTGGAGGGAGTGAATGTTTGTGGATGGGGTGCCAATCGAGTGGGCTGCTTTGTCCTGGATTCTCTCAAGCTTCTTGAGTGTTGTGGGAGCTGTACTTATCCAGGCAAGTGGGGAGACTATTCCATCACACTCCTGACTTGTGCCTTGAAGATGGTGGACAGGCTCTATCGAGTCAGGAGGTGAGTTACTCGCTGGAGGATTCATAGCCTTTGACCTGTTCTTGTAGCCACAGTATTTATATGGCTAGTCCAGTTTAGTTTCTAGTCAATGTAACCACCAGGATTTTGATAGTGGGGGATTCAATGGTAATGTCATTGAATGTCAAGAGGCAATGGTTAGATTTTCTGTTGTTGGTGATAGTTATTACCTGGCACTTGTGAGGCATGAATGTTATTTGCCACTTGTCAGCCCAAGCCTGGATATTGTCCAGGTCTTGCTGCATTTGGACATGGACTGCTTCAGTATCTGAGGAGTTGCGAATGGTGCTGAACATTGTGCGATCATCAGCGAACATCCCCACTTCTGATCTTATGATGGAAGGAAGGTCATTGATGAAGCAGCTGAAGATGTTTGGACCTAGGTCACTACCCTGAGGAACTCCTGCAGTGATGTCCTGGAGCTGAGATGACTGACCTCCAACAACCACAACCATCTTCCTTTGTGCTAGGTATGACTCCAACTAGCGGAGAGTTTTCCCCCTGATTCCCATTGACTCCGGTTTTGCTAGGTCTCCTTGATGCCACATTCAGTCAAATGTGACCTTGATGTCAAGGGCAGTCACTCTCACCTCACCTCACCTCAGGAGTTCAGCTCTTTTGTCCATGTTTGAACCAAGACTGTAATGAGGTCAGTAGCTGAGTAGCTCTGGCAGAACCCAGACTGGGCATCAGTGAGCAGGTTATTGCTAAGCAAGTGCTGCTTGATAGCACTGTTGATGACTCCTTCCATCACTTTACTGGTGATCAAGAATAGACTGATGGGGCCTGTAGAAACACGCTCTGGGAGGCTTCTTAGTCAAACAAAAAGAACATTATTTACACGAGTGCTTCCGTGGCTGCATGTATCCAGCCAGTCGCTCATAACACCATCATTTCCTAGGAAACCCCTTCCTAGAATTTATTCACCACACGAGCCACACGTTGGTTGAACAAATCATGTGACCCTTACTCAGTTGAACTGGTCTTAATGTGACAGACATCACAGGGCGGTAATTGGCCGGGTTGGATTTGTCCTGCTTTTTGTGTACAGGACATACCTGGGCAATTTTTCACATAGCTGGGTAGATGCCAGTGTTGTGGCTGTACTGGAACAGCTTGGCTAGGGACGTGGCAAATTTTTCTATACTATTGCTGGAATATTGTCAGGGGCCATAGCCTTTGTAGTATCCAGGGCCTTCTTGATTTCATGTGGAGTGAATCGAATTGGCTGAAGACTGGCATCTGTGATGCTGGGGACCTCTGGAGGAGGCTGAGATGGGTCACCCACTCGGCACTCCTGGCTGAAGATTGTCGTGAATGCTTCAGCCTTATCTTTTGCATTGATGTTCTGGGCTCCCCAGCATTAAGGACAGAGATATATGTGGAGACTCCTCCTCCAGTGAGATGTTTAATTGCCCACCACCATTTGCGGCTGGATGTGGCAAGAGATCAGATGTGATCCATTGGTTGTGGGATCGCTTGGCTCTGTCTGTCGCTGTTTGGCATGCAAGTGGTATGAGGAGAGATTGGGCTGACTAGGCCTGTATTCACTGCAGTTTAGAACAATGAGAGGGGAGATTGGGCTGACTAGGCCTGTATTCACTGGAGTTTAGAACAATGAGAGGGGAGATTGGGCTGACTAGGCCTGTATTCACTGGAGTTTAGAACAATGAGAGGGGAGATTGGGCTGACTAGGCCTGTATTCACTGGAGTTTAGATCAATGAGAGGGGAGATTGGGCTGACTAGGCCTGTATTCACTGGAGTTTAGAACAATGAGAGGAGAGATTGGGCTGACTAGGCCTGTATTCACTGCAGTTTAAAACAATGAGAGGGGAGATTGGGCTGACTAGGCCTGTATTCACTGGAGTTTAGAAGAATGAGAGGGGAGATTGGGCTGACTAGGCCTGTATTCACTGGAGTTTAGAACAATGAGAGGGGAGATTGGGCTGACTAGGCCTGTATTCACTGGAGTTTAGAAGAATGAGAGGGGATATTGGGCTGACTAGGCCTGTATTCACTGGAGTTTAGATCAATGAGAAGGGAGATTGGGCTGACTAGGCCTGTGTTCACTGGAGTTTAGATCAATGAGAGGGGAAATTGGGCTGACTAGGCCTGTATTCACTGGAGTTTAGATCAATAAGAGGGGAGATTGGGCTGACTAGGCCTGTATTCACTGGAGTTTAGATCAATGAGAGGGAAGATTGGGCTGACTAGGCCTGTATTCACTGGAGTTTAGAAGAATGAGAGGGAAGATTGGGCTGACTAGGCCTGTATTCACTGGAGTTTAGATCAATGATAGGGGGGAATTGGGTTGACTAGGCCTGTATTCACTGGAGTTTAGATCAATGAGAGGGGAGATTGAGCTGACTGGGCCTGTATTCACTGGAGTTTAGAACAATGAGGGGGAGATTGAGCTGACTAGGCCTGTATTCACTGGAGTTTTGAAGAATGAGAGGGGAGATTGAACTGACTAGGCCTGTATTCACTGGAGTTTAGAACAATGAGAGGGGAGATTGGGCTGACTAGGCCTGTATTCACTGGAGTTTAGAACAATGAGAGGGGAGACTGGGCTGACTAGGCCTGTATTCACTGGAGTTTAGAACAATGAGAGGGGAGACTGGGCTGACTAGGCCTGTATTCACTGGAGTTTAGATCAATGAGAGGGGAGATTGGGCTGACTAGGCCTGTATTCACTGGAGTTTAGAACAATGAGAGGAGAGATTGGGCTGACTAGGCCTGTATTCCCTGGAGTTTCGAACAATGAGAGGAGAGATTGGGCTGACTAGGCCTGTATTCACTGGAGTTTAGAAGAATGAGAGGGGAGATTGGGCTGACTAGGCCTGTATTCACTGGAGTTTAGAACAATGAGAGGGGAGATTGGGCTGACTAGGCCTGTATTCACTGGAGTTTAGAACAATGAGAGGGGAGACTGGGCTGACTAGGCCCGTATTCACTGGAGTTTAGAACAATGAGAGGGGAGATTGGGCTGACTAGGCCTGTACTCACTGGAGTTTAGATCAATGAGAGGGGAGATTGGGCAGACTAGGCCTGTATTCACTGGAGTTTAAAACAATGAGAGGGGAGATTGGGCTGACTAGGCCTGTATTCACTGGAGTTTAGAACAATGAGATGGGGAATTGGGTTGACTGGGCTTGTATTCACTGGAGTTTAGAAGAATGAGAGGGGTGATTGGGTTGACTAGGTCTGTTTTCACTGGAGTTTAGATCAATGAGAGGGGAGATTGGGCTGACTAGGCCTATATTCACTAGAGTTTAGATCAATGAGAAGAGAGATTGGGCTGACTAGGCCTGTATTCACTGGAGTTTAGAACAACGAGAAGGGAGATTGGGCTGACTAGGCCTGTATTCACTGCAGTTTAGAAGAATGAGAGGGGATATTGGGCTGACTAGGCCTGTATTCACTGGAGTTTAGAACAACGAGAAGGGAGATTGGGCTGACTAGGCCTGTATTCACTGGAGTTTAGAAGAATGAGAGGGGAGATTGGGCTGACTAGGCCTGTATTCACTGGAGTTTAGATCAATGAGAGGGGAGATTGGGCTGACTAGGCCTGTGTTCACTGGAGTTTAGAAAAATGAGAGGGGATATTGGGCTGACTAGGCCTGTATTCACTGGAGTTTAGAACAACGAGAAGGGAGATTGGGCTGACTAGGCCTGTATTCACTGAAGTTTAGAACAATGAGATGGGGAGATTGGGCTGACTAGGCCTGTATTCACTGGAGTTTAGAACAATGAGATGGGGAGATTGGGCTGACTAGGCCTGTATTCACTGGAGTTTAGAACAATGAGAGGGGTGATTGGGCTGACTAGGCCTGTATTCACTGGAGTTTAGAACAATGAGAAGAGAGATTGGGCTGACTAGGCCTGTATTCACTGGAGTTTAGAAGAATGAGAGGGGGGATTGGGCTGACGAGGCCTGTATTCACTGGAGTTTAGAAGAATGAGAGGGGTTCTCATTGAAAGATATAAAATTCTGTCAGGGTGGACAGACTTGATACAGCAATGATGTTTCCTCCTGCTGGGGGGGTCTAGAGTAATGGGTTACAGTCTCAGGATATGGGAAGGCCATTTAGGACTAAGATGAGGAGAAACCTCTTCACTCAGAGGGTGGTGAACTTGTGGAATTCAATAGCACAGAAGCTGTGAAGGCCAAGTCACTGCATATACTTAAGAAGGAAATAGTTAGATTTCTAGACTCCAAAGGTATCAAGGGGTGTGGAGAGTGAGTGGGAGTATGGCATTGAGATAGAGGATCAGCCATGATCATATTGAATGGTGGAGCAAGCGCTTGAAGGGCCAAATGACCTACTCCTGCGTCTATGTTTCTAGTCCTGTGTAGCTTTATCCGGTTGACACCTCATTTTTAGGTATGCCCTCCTGCACTCTTCATTTAACCAGAGTTGATCCCCTGGCTTGATGGTTGTGGTAGAGTTGGGAATATGCAATTCTTCTGCTGTTGATGGTCCACAATGCATCATGGATGCCCAGTCTTGAGTTGGTGGATCTGTTTGAAATCTATCCCATTCAGCACGGTGGTAGTGCCACACAACACAATGGAGGGTATTCTCAATGTGAAGGTGGGACTTCATCTGAACAACGACTGTGCAGTGGTCACTCCTACTGCTACTGTCATGGACAGATGCTTCTGCAGGAGACAAGTTGGTGAGAGTGAGGTCAAGTATATTTTCCCCTCTTGTTGGTTTCCTTACCACCCTGCTATATCCTTTTGGACTCAGCCAGCTTGGTCTTTGGTGCTGCTACTGAGCCACTCTTGGTGATGGATATTGAAATCCAGAGTACATTCTCTGCCATTCCCACCTCTAGTGTATCCTCCAAATTATGTTCAACATGGAGCAGTGATTCATCAGCTGAGGGAGGGCGGTACGTGGTAATCAGCAGGAGGTTACCTTGCCCATGTTTGTCCTGATACCATGAGACTTCATGGGGTCCGGAGTCGATGTTGAGGATTCCCAGGGCAACTCCTGATCTGATTGTGCTGTCTGGGACATTGTCTGTAAGAAATGATTCCGTGAGGATGACTATGTCAGTCTGTGGGACAGCTCTCCCAATTTTTGCACTAACCCCCAGACATTAGGAAGGAGGACTTTTCAGGGCCTGGTTTCATTCCTTTTTGACTTTTTAATGATTTGATTCAACTGAATGGCTTGGTTGGCCATTTAAGAGTCAACCACATTGCCTCTGGTTCATAGCAGTGAACCATTAGACTTTTAACTCTGTGGTGGGATTTGAACCTGGGTTTCCAAAGCATTAACTCTGGGGTTCCTGGAATGCTAATCCAGTGACACTACTGCTAAGCCACCACATCCCCCATCATTACTTCTGCAAATTCTGGGCCAATAACTTGTTCATAAAGAATACATTTTTGATATGATAGATATGGAGAAACTGTTTCCACAAGCAGGAGGATCAGCAACCAGAGGACACTGATTTAAGATAATTGGCAAAATAACTATAGAGGTGATGCAAAGAATGTTATTTAGCAATTAGTATGATCTGGACTGCAGTGCCTGAAAGAGTGGCAGAAGCAGATTCAATAGGAAGATTTAAAAGGGATAAAAACAAAACAGCTGCGGATGCTGGAAATCCAAAACAAAAACAGAATTACCTGGAAAAACTCAGCAGGTCTGGCAGCATCGGCGGAGAAGAAAAGAGTTGACGTTTCGAGTCCTCATGACCCTTCGACAGAACTACATGTTGAAGGGTCATGAGGACTCGAAACGTCAACTCTTTTCTTCTCTGCCAATGCTGCCAGACCTGCTGAGTTTTTCCAGGTAATTCAGATTTAAAAGGGAGTTGGATAAATACTCGAGGGAACATTTGCAAGGCTGTGGTGAAACAGCAGGAAAGTGAGACTAACTGGGTAGCAAGGGATGGGCTGAATAGCCTCCTGTGCTCTTTGATGTTGATGATTTTGCTACACATCGAATAAATCTCTCTTTAACACTTGAAAGGAAAAGGTAAACAATTAGCTGTCCTTTTAGAAGTTTATATAATTCATGTTTTACATGGATTTCAGGAACTTCTGATCTTTTCAGCTTTTCAACTTTCAGCACTTGGCAATAGCCTGGGAACTCAAAAAGTGCTGATATTCCAACAATTTGGTGATGTTGTGCAAATTTATGGGTGTAAATCCCATTTGAAACTCTGGAGGCAAAATGTGATAAAATAATACTTCTCCCTGCTTAAGGGAACATGACAGTCAGAAGCTGAAACAAATAATTTATGACAAACAGCTTCTGTGTAATTAGCAGTGTCCCGCAGGCCAACAAAGTCTTCTTAACATTTTATTACATCTGTCAAAAGATGCTTCAATTAATGTGTTGTAATTTTTTGCTTATATATTGAATAGAACATTTCACTTCATGAAATCCACAGCAAATATTTAGCATTCTCATTTGGAACTGAATAATCATCGTTTCAATGTTGCTAGTTTTCCTGACTTGTGATAGTTCATCAGAACATTGCAGCAACAGCACAACATAGTTCTTTCATTTATGTTCTACATCAAATTCAAAATAAAAACAGAATTACCTGGAAAAACTCAGCAGGTCTGGCAGCATCGGCGGAGAAGAAAAGAGTTGACATTTCGAGTCCTCATGACCCTTCGACAGAACTTGAGTTCGAGTCCAAGAAAGAGTTGAAATATAAGCTGGTTTAAGGTGTGTGTGTGGGGGGCGGAGAGATAGAGAGAGAGACAGAGGTGCTTGTGTAGACAAACAAGCTGTGATAGAAGCAGATCATCAAAAGATGTCAGTGACAATGGTGCAAAAGAACACATAGGTGTTAAAGTTAAAGTTGGTGATATTATCTAAACGAATGTGCTAATTAAGAATAGATGGTAGGGCACTCAAGGTACAGCTCTAGTGGGGGTGGGGGGAGCATAAAAGATTTTAAAATATTTAAAAATAATGGAAATAGGTGGGAAAAGAAAAATCTATAAAATTTATAGGGAAAAAAAAAGGGGAAAAAAGGGGGAAACAGAAAGGGGGTGGGGATGGGGGAGGGAGCTCACGACCTAAAGTTATTGAATTCAATATTCAGATCGGAAGGCTGTAAGGTGCCTAGTCGGAAGATGAGGTGTTGTTCCTCCAGTTTGCGTTGGGCTTCACTGGAACAATGCAGTAAGCCAAGGACAGACATATGGGCAAGAGAGCAGGGTGGAGTGTTAAAATGGCAAGCGTCAGGGAGGTTTGGGTCATTCTTGCGGACAGACCGCAGGTGTTCTGCAAAGCGGTCGCCCAGTTTACGTTTGGTCTCTCCAATGTAGAGGAGACCACATTGGGAGCAACGAATGCAGTAGACTAAGTTGGGGGAAATGCAAGTGAAATGCTGCTTCACTTGAAAGGAATGTTTGGGCCCTTGGACGGTGAGGAGAGAGGAAGTGAAGGGGCAGGTGTTACATCTTTTGCGTGGGCATGGGGTGGTGCCATAGGAGGGGGTTGAGGAGTAGGGGGTGATGGAGGAGTGGACCAGGGTGTCCCGGAGGGAGTGATCCCTACGGAATGCCGATAAGGGGGGTGAAGGGAAGATGTGTTTGGTGGTGGCATCATGCTGGAGTTGGCGGAAATGGTGGAGGATGATCCTTTGAATGCGGAGGCTGGTGGGGTGATAAGTGAGGACAAGGGGGACCCTATCATGTTTCTGGGAGGGAGGAGAATTCTTTGGAATTCAATGTATTCCAAAGAAATTATACCTCTTGGGGTCAAACCATTCACTTTTCCAGAACCACTTCATCCGACTCAGGGTCATAGGGAGTCAGAGATGATTTCGACAGGCAGTGGGCACTAGGTGGGGTGCACCCAAGACAAAATACTAGTCCATTACAGGGCACACACACTCAGGCCAACTGAACCATAGTCAATCCACCTAACCAGCACATCCCTGGACCAATGGGAGGAAGCCAGAGCACCCAGGAGATATGGGGAGAAGAACAAACTCCTACAAGGCCACACATCCAAGGTCAGGATTGAACCCCAGTCTCTAGGCCTGTGAGGCAGCAGCACTAATCACTGTGCCACTGCACCACTCCAAGGTTCAAATCTATATTTCGCAATTCACAAATCACAGCCTCAGCTTGACCATGGGGTAAATGTACAAATAATATGGAGTTGAAGGGTGGTGTCAACTTTTAAAAGCCAATACTTCAAATACTGGGATTTCGGCTAAAGGATAGCTGGCTAATTTTCCACTGATCCACAGCTGAATTATGAACACAAAAAACCCATGGCTTTGTAAATATTTCAGTGAAGTAAATTATCCTTTGATTGAATTCCATTTCATAACTGCATAAGCTGCTCAGGACATGTAGCAGTTGGAAGGGTCGAATGTTGGCACCTACTCTGTCAGTTCCTGGACAGATACAGACTGAAAATGTCTGAGTTTGTTCATGGCTTTATGTTGAGTGATCCAGGTACATGATATGTAAGCAGTGTGACAGCCCAAGGGAGATGAGAATTTTGTTAGGTTCTGTAGAAACATGGTATATTATTTTGTTACTTATTATTGGAGAATGCAATTTACTGTAGCAAGTGTCACATTATTTAAATCTGCTCTGAAACTTGCATTTTCACCATATTAGGAGTTTTTAATACACGGTGAAGAGACAAGCAGTAAATCACGCTGTGGTAAATATGAAAAATGGTGCGATTTGTCTCATGATGTTACACCACTCTAATTTTAGATTCAGACTCTGCTTTCGCTACCAGGTAAAATTTTAAATGTATTTTAGCTGAGGCAAGAAATACAATGTGGATTGGGCAGTTCGCTCCAAAAGCAGATAAGCCAACGATGTAAGTGCTGTTTTGAAAGTATTTGCAAGACTATATTGTTGGCTTTAGTCTATTTTCAACATCTGTTTTTACTTTGTGAGCAGGACTGACATCTAGTGATAGTTTACAAACACTGGAACAGAAACCACTGAATAATTTATCAATTGGAGCTCTACACTGGAGGCCAGTGCAGGGGATTTGTTAAATGTTCCCCTCAAGACATCCAGAGCTGAAAGAAACCCCACTCAGAACAGGCTTAAGGTGGACATTTTTACCTGTTAAACCTTAAATTCTGGATAGAGCAAATAAACTGCCTTGTCCTTGTTACTTTTTGTTCTGCTCATTCCTGTTTGTGAAAATAGCTTCCCTTTGGTAAATGTGTAAAAATGAATATCACAGCTGCTTGTGAATGATGCAATAGCTATGAAAATGAGATCATAAAGTCAGTGTAGAAACAGTTGGCCTGGTGATAAAATTGTAAATGCTGTATTTCTGAATCAAAAGGATAATTTCACATATTGAGCATCAATTTTTTTTTGGAAATACTTGGCCCTGCACATTTTTCTTTGAATAAAATCTGTTTCAGCGCAAATCATTTGACATATTGAGAAGTGTTAATGCATCTGGTATCATTTGCTATTTTTGCGTTGCTTTCTGTAATGGGTCTCCGTTTTCTGCTGCGATTTTAAACCCAGGTCCAAGATGCTGACAGCACGGAGGTTAACTGTAGTAAACGTGTCTGGCTAATTTTGTTTGATATATCTGTTCTATGCTTTGTAGCGCTGTCACACTGATTAATTTGGCTAGCAGTGATTGATTAGCCAATATATCAGAAGTAAGTTCCATTTTATTCAGTGGATCCCCATGATCCACTGTGTATGGAGTGGCTTTGCAGCCACCAGCCATGTAAACAGCTGCTCAGCCTCTCCACCAATGTGCTGCTCAAAATATTTCCATCTAGAATCGCTAGTGCAATTATTTTCTATCTTTCTCCTATTAGTTGCTCCTGATCTGAACCAACATTCAGCGTGGAGCACTGCTCAGCTGTAAAAGTGCTGGGGTGCTTTCAGCAGTGCAGTTGTTTGGTGCAGTTTTCCAAAGCTTTACACCACTGGTGAGGCCTGACATGTCGGAGGTGACTCATCCAAAATGGCCGACGCTTTCCCTTCAATTTTCCATGTGTTGATGCGAGGGGGCAGGATATGTTGAAAGGCCATTCTAATGAGTACCATGCTGCATGTAAGGCCCAGTCGGTGACATGGGGCCTCAAGTTTGAGCTTTTGAGTCATCTTCAGAATCCTTTACAGTTGATGAGTTAAAGGGCTGTAAACTCCAAAAAGCAGCTTAATAGTGATGAGCCTTTAATCCCAAATGCACTAAATTGTGTAGAATGATTGAGATAATTGTCATTCAACTATTGCAACCTTTCCCTTAAGTGTTCACTGCAAGCAAACTGCACTCATTGCTAAAAATAATTGCAGTGACATGGGCCAGGATTTGAGCTGGAACTTCGGGATTCAGTCATAGTGGGTTCTAACTGTGGCCATTCCGATTGTGTTGGGTATATTTTGATGGTGGTCAAGGATTCTAATACTGGTTGGGTGGGGGGGGGGGGGGGGGGGCAGATGGTGGTCAGGGGAGGTGGGGTAGATGGTGGATTGGGGGGGTGTAAATGGTGGTTGGTGGTGCAGGAGGTTAGAATATTTTTGGACTTGGAGACATTCCTCATCTTGTTGCTGGGCTTGTTTTATATCCTGCAGCTTTTGTGCAGTAGCTGGTAAGTGCTGAGTGATTAGGGATATATAACATTAAATCTTGAAGTATAAATCCTCTTGTTTGGTTCCTTCTGATGGTATTAATGACAGTGTGTCTACTGTTCTTTGATACTTCTGTTGTACAAATTCTGTGATGGAGCCATAGCTCAGCAATCTCAGTCTGAACCATTAGATCCTGGGTGGTATCCTCACTATTTTGTTCATGTTCTGAAGGGTGACCAGATCTATTGCATATTGAAATGCAATGCCATAACAGATTCAGAGAATTTGTCACATGCCCACGTTGCTGCCAATGCTTTCTCTAGTGTGGTGTATCGTTGCTTCAGGTCACTAACAGAAGCAGAGGCATAGTAGACTGCTCTACACTTGCCGTCTCTCTGCACTTGAAGTAAAACCGCCCCCAGGGGCCTGTAGATGATGCATCTGCTGCTACTATGTTGGATAATTCTGGGTTGTAATGTGTTAAGGTTTCAGAAGAGATTAAAAGTTGTTCAATCCTTTCAAAAACATTTTGCTGATCCAAGTTCCAATGCCACTGTTGCCCCTGTCACAACAGCTGTCTCAAGGGATCATTGACCTTGGCTAAATTTGGTAGGGACTTGACAACTTGGTTGACCAATCCAAGGAATCTTTGAAGCTCAGTTATGTTCTGAAGATGTGAAAATTGTCTGATCACTTTCGTTTTTTTGTGGATCAACTGTGATTCCAGTGACTTGTACTATGTGAGGATTGGTGGTGTCTCCTCACTGTGTGTTGTCATCATCCTCCACAAATCTAGCAGATATGAGGGCCTCCTGAGCGCACCCCGATCTCATCTGGCCTGTGTGAGGGCCCCATTGCAATCTTCGAGGACCTACTCACCCTCATCCCTGTTGACATCTTCATTGGTGGTGATGTCCAGCTCCTCCATCTCCTCCTCAGCCAGACGATGATGATGTGTGACACCCTCTGCGGACTGTATTGCAGGGCCCCACCAGACCGGTCCAGGCACCGGAACCTCATCTTCAGCATCCCGATGGTCTGCTCCACCAAGTTGTGAGCTGCAGCATGAGCCTCATTATAGCGTCGCTCTGCTGCAGTCTGAGGCCGCTACATGGGTGTCATCAGCCACATCCTCTGGGGGTAGCCCTTGTCCCCAAGGAGCCAACTCTGCAGCCTCTGTGGATGTAGGAGACATGGACACTCCCTGGAAACCATGCACAGACCTGCAGGACACATTTGTGGTGGTCACATGCCAGCTGAACATCCAGCGAATGGACGCCCTTGCAGTCGATGCCATTGACCGCTTGTTGCCACAGAGGGTCTGAGCGCCATGTGAGTGCAGTTTTGAGATCTGGGGAAATCCAATCACTCTTGCATCCTGGCTTTCCTGGTCCTGGGTGAAATGCACAAAGTTGTGTGGCCCTCATGAAGATGACGTCCATGACCTCATATCTGCGTTTGTGGCTGGAGGCTTGTGATATCCCACAGAGGTCACCTATGGAGCCCTGGAAGGAGCCGTTGGCGTAGAAATTGAGCACCGCAGTCACTTTCACAGCCAGTGGCAGTGGATTCCCTCCATGTCCCCGTGGAGCTAAATCCCGCACCTGGTGACCAACAGTCTTTGGTGACACCTGTTCTTGGTCATCTGCAGGAATGAAAGGTGGCGTCTAAAGACCCTGGGTCTAGCTAGTGGCTCTTCAGCAGTGTGTGTGGGAGCCAGAGCTTCCCCTTTTTCCTGAGAGTGCTGCTCCTCTCTCTGCCCAGCCAGGCACCTCTGTTCCTCGCTTCTCCTTCACCTCCACTCTCCTGTAAGCCATGAGGCCTACGCCAAGGCTCCTTAGACAGCACCTTCCAAACCCGCGACCAATACCAACTAGAAGGACAAGGGCAGCAGATAGATGGGAACACCACCACCTGGAAGTTCCCCTCCAAGCCACGCTCCATCCTGACTTGGAATTATATCGCCGTTCCTTCACTGTCGCTGGGTCAAAGTCCTGGAAGTCCCTCCCTAACAGCACTGTGGGTGTACCTACACCACATGGACTGCAGCGGCTCAAGAAGGCGGCTTACCACCACCTTCTCAAGGACAACTAGGAATGGGTAATAAATGCTGGCCCAGCCAGCGACACCCACATCCCGTGAATTAATAAAAAAAAACTAAGTCCCCAGGCTCCATGCTCCTGCTGTACTCCTTCTTCAGGTTGAAATACAGAGACGTGTGGGTTAACATGGGTTTTCTAAGAACCTTTTCTTGGTTAAGCCTGAAGGCCCCTAAATGCATTCTGGAAAGTGCTAGAAACCACTTGGATGGCCAGAGTTTAGTGCGCTGCATGGCAGCCTAAACCCCCACCCATCTCTGCCCCACTCCACCTGACCGATTGGCAGCAGCTTTGCCCATTGGACTGCAGGCTGTGCTCTCAGCTCAGGCACAGGCATCTCCTAACCCCCACTGCAAGGCTGCACTGTTAGCGTGGACCATGGGGGAGACTGGTCCAAACCGGGATGCTGACATTGCCATGGGCTGTGAGCACCTCCAGCAGTGACTGCTCCATGACCAGCTTTAGCGAGGAGATTGTACAATGTGCCCAGGCGTCCAACTGTTCTGCAGTCCACCAAAACGCTCATTAGTTTGCAGCCTGTGCCCGAGGGGTGAAAAGCTCTGGAGCCCTTGGTGACACTTTCATGTCTCTGTGTTGTTGAGTGGGCAGAGAAGCTGGAGACCCGACTCCGACCATATCAATGTGGCTGTGCCTGAACTGTCTCAGCTGTGGTGGAATGGTCACTTTATACTGGTTTCCCTAATGGGTGGCTGCTTCCCTCGCTCACCCACCTCTCAGGTGCTTGTGCACCACCTTCAACCCCAGGGCAGCCCTTGCCCCCACCCACGAGTCTCCCCAAACCCCAGGGCAGTCCTTGCCCTGGCCACACACTGTCAGCCAGTCAGGAAAAAGTGACTCATCCTCGCCTGAATGCGCAATGTCTCTTGAAGTCCAAGAGGCGACCCTCGCAAGTGCTGTACCTCGTGACTGTGAACTCACCTCCATGTTCCCCTCGAAGTTCAGCTCGCCAAGTGCACGCCTTATATATGACGTTATGAGCACGCCAGCATGATTACACACCAAAGTGCTCAGATGATCCAGCAGGCTGTGCTGATTCTGAGTTGGGCTTATAATAATGTTACAATGAAGTCCTGATGTCCGATCTCATGAAACCAATTTTTAGCTTCCTAATCATATTGCCCGCTCACACTGCCAAACACACCCAACACCAGCAGGCAGGGAGAATTCCGCCAATAGAGAGGTTCGAGCATTTCTCAGTCTTCATTTTTCAGTTTTGCCATGAGTTTGTCTTTGAACTTTAAATTTATCTCACCAGGACCCGGTAATTTGATAGACGAGGGTTGCAATGTAACTGTATGAGTCACTTGATTTTATCCGATAGAACAGAAGCCCCTGCTCCTGTGTCTAGTTTAAACTCTGTGGGGGTGCCCATCCATTTGGAGTTTCATACTTAATACTGGTTTTAGTGTTATTTCCCTTCCCGAGGAAAGTTAATTTCTTTGCTTGTGGTTCTTCCACTTTTTGTTTTCTCCCTCTCTTGAAAGATTGTCAGTGGTTTTCAGTGACCAGCAGTTTTGAAGTGGCCGATTTTTCCAGTTGTGGTACTCTGCCCTCCCATCCTTCCTTCTTGTTTGTGGAGTTTTTTCCCAACACACTGGAACCATTTCAAAATGGTGGCTGGTGGGTTTTTCCCCATTTTGGCGGCCTCAGGCTTTGGCGCAGTCTTTCTCTTCCGGCCTACAAACTGATTGGTTTCACTCAATCTTATCCATGGCACATCTCTTTCCCCATGAACAAACACTCAATCCCTCACAATCTGCACTGTTTTAACTAGTGTTAAATCCTTCCTTGTTTGTACGGGTTCTGATAATGCTTCATCTAGGACCCTGATTCTGTCGTGAATCAGCTCATCCTTAAAATTCTATAATTGCAGTTCCCTGCCAACCTATAAAGATTTTTGATGAATAACTCCATACTTTTGCCTGGTCTTTGTTTTCTTTCATTAAATTTAGCCCTCTCAATTATTAAATTCCAACGGACACTGAAATAAGAGTTGAAGGATTGCAGAGCTTTTTCATGAGAGTTGAAGTCTCATCAACCCTGCCTTACTATGATATCATCCGTGATAGATCCTACTGCTTATAGCAGCTTACTGACCTGATTTATTTTATCTTTCTACATGTAATCCTGAGGCAGTCCTGTACCTTGGAAACTTTTTTCTCAAGTTGTCTCAGTTCTGGGCCTTTTGTGAGCCTTCTGCGCTCTGAAATGGTCCTGGAAGTGGCCATGTGAATTCCATGCTTCTGCTGAGCCCTGGAATAGTTCCTGTTTCTCTACTTATGCTTGTTGCTTCATTTCTATTCACACCACTGTCCAGTCTCTGAGTCAGTCTCTCAGCTTGCATCTGTTTCTCCCAAGATGTTCCGATGTCTTGGTGAGTCTTATTTTTTTTCTTGTCTTTCCTTTGAGCCTGTTTTATTTGCTAGCTCTGTCTGTATCTTCTTTTTAAGGTCCTCTGGGTCTTTTGCTCACTGCCACCATGTTTCATTATGTGGTAGGGGTCTAGACAGAGGGTTTGAGGATTTTCTATTCTCTGAAAGTATGCCCCTCGAGTCTGTAGTGATATGAACGTGACTGCCCTGAACATCAAGGCCACATTTGACTGAGTGTGGCATCAAGAAACCTTAGCAAAACTGGAGTCAATGGGAATCAGGGGGAAAACTCCCAACCTGTTCGAGTCATACCTAGCACAAAGGAACATGATTGTGGTTGTTGGAGGTCAATCATCTGAGCTCTAGGACATCACTGCAGGAGTTCCTCAGGGTAGTGTCCTGGGCCCAACCATCTTCAGCTGCTTCATCAATGACCTTCCTTCCATCATAAGGTCAGAAGTGGGGATGTTGACTGTAGATTGCACAATGTTCAGCACCATTCGCAACTCCTCAGATACTGAAGCAGTCCATGTCCAAATCCATCAAGACCTGGACAATAACAGAATTACCTGGAAAACCTCAGCAGGTCTGGCAACATCGGCGGAGAAGAAAAGAGTTGACGTTTCGAGTCCTCATGACCCTTCCACAGAACTAGGTGAATCCAAGGAAGGGGTGAAATATAAGCTTATATATCAGCTTACATTTCACCCCTTCCTTGGATTCACCTAGTTCTGTCGAAGGGTCATGAGGACTCGAAACGTCAACTTTTTTCTTCTCCGCCGATGCTGCCAGACCTGCTGAGTTTTTCCAGCTATTTTTTGTTTTTTGTTTAACATTTGCACCACACAAGTGTCAAGCAATGACCATCTCCAACAAGAGAGAATCCAACCATCACCCCGTGACGTTCAATGGCATTAACATCACTAAATCCCCCACTAGCAACATCCTGGTGTTTACCATTGACCAGAAACTGAACTGGACTAGCCATATAAAAACTGTGGCTACTAGAAGAGATCAGAGGCTAGGAACCCTGTGATGAGTAACTCACCTCCTGGCTCCCCAAAGCCTGTCCACCATCTACAAGGCACAAGTCAGGCATGTGATGGAACACTCCTCACTTGCCTGGATGAGTGCAGCTCCCACAACACTCAACAAGATTGACACAGTCCAGGTCAAAGCTTGATTGTCACCACATCCACAAACATTCACTCCCTCCACCATCGACGCATATTAGCAGCAGTGTGTACCATCTACAAAGTGCATTGCAGGAATTCACCAAGGCTTCTTCGACAGCACCTTCCAAACCCACAACCACTACCATCTAGAAGAACAAGGACACCACCACCTGGAAGTTCCCCTCCAAGTCACTCACCATCCTGATTTGGAAATATATTGCCGTTCCTTCACTGTCACTGGGTCAGAATCCTGGAACTCCCTTCCTAACAGCACTGTGGGTGTACCTACACCACATGGACTGCAGCGGTTCAAGAAGGCAGCTCACCACCACCTTCCCAAGGGCAACTAGGGATGGGCAATAAATGCTGTCCCAGCCAGTGACACCCACATCCTGTGAATGAATAAAGAAAAATAAAAGCATTGCCCTTTATTTAGAGCAAATGTTTCATATTTGGATCTCTACAGGGGGTTGGAGCTCCACCTTCTTCCAGATCTGTCTTACTTCTCAGTCACATAATCTGACATCATTATTACATCAGTATTACGTATGCTTCAGATGTTAATCCTTTACTCTACAGTTGTGAAGTACAGCATTGGAAATGTAAAATGTAAGTACATATGGTTTTGTTTATTTTATTAGTTTGGGTTGAAGTTCATTCATTCCCAGTATTTTTTATTATTTCTAACAGCAGTGGGCAACCTAAATATTTTCATCTGGTATTGAGATGACAGACTTATAATATTTTGTATCTTTAAGGCCAGTGCTAACTGCTACTACTGGGAGCAGTGAGCAGCTGAACAATGAAAGTGTGGCAGAAATGAGAGACTGAATTGAAGATAATGTGACCCAGACATAGTCTGGCCCTTCAATGTAACATCCACAGGTCAGGAGCTCACAGTGCTGGACATTAGGTTTGGCAGTTTTCAGTTGAGTTGTTTCCCCAGGTATTT
This sequence comes from Isurus oxyrinchus, assembly GCA_026770705.1. NCBI lineage: Eukaryota > Metazoa > Chordata > Chondrichthyes > Lamniformes > Lamnidae > Isurus > Isurus oxyrinchus. The sequence continues at coordinate 113,936,377 of JANJGN010000019.1, read as the reverse complement.
GGTTCTGTCTGTGATCTTTTTGTTCTACCATGTTTATGTGAGTTTCTTTTATTTTCTCTTGGACTTTAGATCGCCTTGTTTGTATCACTCGATGTGTTAATTTGCAATCGCTTTTAGCTTTGCAATCAGTGACAGAAATCAGTGAAAAATAAGTAAAACTTCATTTGGTTATTTTTCAAATTAAATACTGCACTCGTAGAATACAAAGCAGGAAGTTAAAAGCAAAATACTGCCAATGCTGGAAATCTGAAAGCAAAACAGAAAATGCTGGAAAAACTCAGCAGGTCTGACAGCCTCTGTAGAGAGAGAAACAGAGTTGATGTTTCGAGTCAGTATGACTCTTCTTCAGAGCTAGCAGTAAGTTATGCAAAATACACCATCATTTATCTAACAGCAGCCAATGTTCCAGTCATACATTGGTGATGTTTGTAGTTATGTGGCCATTGCTGAGCAGTGGATTATTTGATATTAATCACTACTCACCAAGTGTACATTAAACATTAAAGCACGCATGTCAGGAGATTCTGGGAACTCCTTCCTACCCTCTACCAGAAAATATGATACATTTAAGTACCAATATTTCTTTAAGTAATTATACATTATTTGGGGGCTCACAAAATTGTTTCCAAATTTCCAACTAACAACTGTCACTTTATCACCCCAAAATGGTCAAATGCACAGTTACCAGTGGCAAGCAGAGCTCCATGTGATTGGCAGCTCCACCAGAGGGAGATCTTCTTCTGCTGATACCACTCAGCCTGTTAAATAGTGAATTTGTACTCTCTCATCACCCCCATCCACCTTGGCCGCTACCTAAATACACAGTGGGTAGCTACTGAATGTAGCTCCACTTTACTGTGCTGTGGAATGCGTACCGTTACTGCAAGAGGTCACACACGTATAGGGCTAGAAATCGATACGTATATCTAAAATGGGTGACATGAAACCGAGTTTTGAAGGGTAACATTTTGTGTTAGCTGTGCACCAGGAGTACATGTGACACCGTATTGCCTCAGGTATTTGATAAGCATCCCTAGTAGCCACTTGTCAAAAACAGCAGCATCATTTAAATATGATAATGAGGGCTCGGTGCCTGAATCAGAACCCTTTTGTGAAATTGGTGTCTGTTTGTAGCATTAGGGTATTGGCATAGCAAGGGTTAATGTGAGACTGGGAAGCAATACCACCCACAGATGTAAAGAGACACATGACCTGAGACTAGGGTCACTTGTGGACTGGCAGAGACCTGTGTAGAAGCAAGCATGGAGTTAGCTCGCAGCTTGGGCTATACCCTGTAAAAATGTTCATAATTATGTGTTTTCAACAAACACTTAATGTTCGAGCATGCGAGTCTCAGAACTTCTTTGTGAGACTGACTGAACAAACAACATACAACACCATGCATCACTGCCTGAATGTGAACTGCAAATTATTGTAGGAGCAATGAATTAGCAGCTTGTGCCAACCATACTTCCATTTCAGCAAGGTACATCTGCTTTTAGCTGCTTTCGGGCCTGGGTTTTTGACATATTGAAAAGTGATATACTCTTGCAGAGTGAATGTGGCCAAAAACTGAATCAAAGGATTTGCTTGTTCTCAGTTGCTGGACATGAAAACACTGTGGCTCTTACTAGTGAGCTCTCCCTAAATCACGAGGAGGAGCAGCAAGGAAATCCTGCACAGTCTGCAAGTGGAGGGCCAAAAGGCAAGATCACAGTTATTCAGGAGCAGAACATTGTACCTGAACCTCACATTGGAGTGAAAGGCAATAGCATTTAGGCACTTACTGATGGCTTCTGTTAGAGTGAGGATTGGAGTCCAGCGCCAGGGCATGAACTGCACTACCTGTGATAGCGAAGGGCACTGTGTCTCTGACCCTTTATCCTTCTTCCTCTTTCCAAACTGCTTCTGGTGACACCAGCCTGTTTGCTGTACACTCGGTGATCCATGGGTCACTGATACGCTGTTGGTGAGTGTCAGCAGTTCATTACCTTCCCACTTGGGCTGGCAAACTGGAAGAATGAGCACTAGGATTGTGAGTGTCCACAGATCCCTGAAGGTAGCAGGGCAAGCTGATAAAGTGGTTAAGAAGACATATGCATTTCTTTCACTTAATAGCTGAGGCACAGAATATAAGAGCTGGGAGGTTATGCCGGAATTATGTAAACATTAGTACTGTGTGCAGTTCTGGTCACCTTATTACAGAAGGGATGTAACTGTATTAGAGAGGGCACAGAGGAGATATACAAGGATGTTGCCTGGTCTGGAAAGTTGCAGCTATGAGGTAAGATTGTACAGGCTGGGGCTGTTCTCCTTGGAACAGAGGAGGCTGAGGGGAGATTTGATTGAGACGTACAGAATTGTGAGGGATAGAGTGGATGCGAATGGTCTATTTACATTAGCAGAGAGGTCAGTGATTAGAGGGCATAGGTTTAAAGCGATTAGTAGAAGGATTAGAGGAGAGGTAGGAAATATGTTTTCACCCAGAGGGTTGTGGGGGTGTGGAACTCACTGCCTGAAAGGATAGGAGAGGCAGAAACCCTCAGCTCATTCAAAAGCTGCCTGGATATGCACCTGGAGCACCGTAACCTGCAGAGCTACCAACCCAGTGCTGGAAAGCAGGATTAGTCAGGTCGCTTGTTTTTCAGCTGGTGCAGACACAATGGACCAAGTGATCTCTTGCCATAAACTTTCTTTGATTCTATGATTTGCCTGCATTCCTTATTCATCTAAGTGCAGGGCATCACCTCCTGCAGGCACATAAACCTGTGCCCTTCCCAACACAAACCAGCAATGTTTTTCAACAGGAAGGGCTTTTCATGGTGGGAACATGAAACTTACATCCTACATTAGTCCCGAGTGACCCCTTTGTTTGAGTCAGGCCATCACATAACAGGCTGGTTGCTAGGGGACCAGAGTTATCCCCTCACGCACAGCCACATGCCCCCACCCCTCTGGAACCCAGACCCAGATGTTGAGCATTGATATAATGAGAGCCAAGTAACAACAAAGGGTTCTGACTGAATAAGCCATTAGCGTTCTGAAACAATGGATCCACTGTCCATACAGCTTGAGAGGAACCCTACACTACAACCCAAAGCAATTGTCAAGATTCCTAATTGTTTGCTGCATGTTCTACAATCTTTCTACACAAAGGGGAGTTGCAGAAATCTGTCTGAGGATGCAAAGTAAAGTAACAACTTGAAGAAGGGGATGAGGAGCTGGAGAATGCAAACAATGAAGGATAGGAAATGACTATCTGGCCCATCTAGCCTGTTACCTAGTTCTGTTTGTAAATCACAATGCTTACATTCCCCACGTTAAAACACAAAGTCCTGGGAGCGGGGAATAAAAAAGTCAATTTGGGAGAAGTATCTGGGAACTCCAGCTCAGACCACCCCTTCCCACCATCGGCAATAAAAGAGATTTCCCCAGCCCTGATTAATGTTATGCAGTGCCTACTTTTTTTTTATATAAGGTGATCTCTATTCCAGCCTAAAGCAGGTGCAGTTCTTGCTTAAAAGTACATAGCCCAGCAGGAATTGTGAGCTGCTGGAGCTCCAAGGTGGTAAGGTATTCAGTAGAAAATCTTCTCCAAGTGTTATGTACCAACATTTTATGAAGAGTTTTTGTAATGAACTTTCACTGCATTTTACCTCCCTGTCATGCCCACATTTCACCTCTCCAGTTCGATCAGACAAATGCAAGAACTTGTCTAATGAACTGCAGGCACAGGTCAGAGGTGCATGTTCAAATCCTGACGTTCACTTCCACAGAAGGGGTAATGTTTTGAGATTGGCAGGTGGACAGGCGCCCAGCTGAGCCAGTGTAAAATGATGCTGGGTACCTGTCCTGATGTCATCGAGCACTCGCCGGTTTTTAATGGCCCATTAAGGGCATCAAAAAGTTAATTAAAAGAAATGTTTCCCTGCCCGTGCGACCTTACAGTTGGTGGACAGGCCAAAAGGCCAAGCGATCTGTGGAGTTTTTTGGAAACCGAATTCACAGGTGGGATGAGGTTTCCAGCAGAAAATAAGAATCAAATAACAACTTTATATTTTCATCAATTACATGCCCTTGCTCATAGTGTTAATTTTTTCAATGATATTTTTTTCATATATCTTCGCTTCCCTGGACAGCTCTGTCCCTCAGGGAGATTATACACCGAGCACTCGCACACGTGTGTGAAGGTCACACCCACTCAGCTCCCACCACCGCGCCCCCCTGTTCACACAGGCAGCGCCTCACACTCCCCCCCCCCCCACTCCACACAGGCAGCGCCTCACACTCCCACCCCCCCCCAACCCCCCCTCCACACAGGCAGCGCCTCACACTCCCACCCCCCCCCACCCCCCCCCCCCCCCCCCCCCCCCTCCACACAGGCAGGGCCTCACACTCCCCCCCCTCCCCCACACAGGCAGCGCCTCACACTCCCCCCCCCCACTCCACACAGGCAGCGCCTCACACTCCCACCCCCCCCCAACCCCCCCTCCACACAGGCAGCGCCTCACACTCCCCCCCCTCCCCCACACAGGCAGCGCCTCACACTACCCCCCCCACTCCACACAGGCAGCGCCTCACACGCCCACCCCCCCCAACCCCCCCTCCACACAGGCAGCGCTGAGCGATGCTGTTTGTGTTTCACGCTGGGTGGACCTTAATTGGCCAACATTAAATTGCCTCCCGGGCCCGATCGTGGGCAGCTTCCCACTGCCCCCAGCTGTTTCCCCCCCCCACCCCCACCCTACACTGAGCCACTGCCCCAGGTTTTTGTATAAACATTCTCCATCACTGGCCAACCAAAAAACCATTTTGCTAAGTTCTATTTGTTGTGTTGGTCTCTCTCCAAGTACCGTGGTACCTTATAGAAAACTCTAGAGAACTTCTCATTCTACTTACAACAAAACCACAGCCTCGTAAAAACAGGTTTCTGATTTTACTGCAAATTACAAAGAAAAGCTTCCTTTACAATCCATCACTTTTTTACACTGAAAGGTCTGAAGTAAGATTCAATCAGCTCCAGAAGCTGCAACCAATTTTCCAGGAAGCAAAGGCGAGATACGAATCAGGAGCATGAGTAGGCCATTCAGCCCATCGAGTGTGCTCTGCCATTTGATAAGATCATAGCTGATCTGAGTGTGGCCGCTTCTTTCCTGTCTACCCCCTATATCTTTTGACTCCCTTGTCAGTCAAGAGTCTAATTTAGCATTAAAATTATTTAATCACCCAGCCTCCACTGCTCTCTGGGGAAGAGAATACCATAGACTAACGACCCTCTGAGAGAAAGATAATCTCCTCATCTCTGTCTTAAATGGGAGAGCCCTCATTTTAAACTGTGTCCCTATTTCTAATCTCTCCAACTAGGGGAAACATCCTTTCAGCCTCCACCCAGTGGGTTTCCCTCAGGATTTTATATGTTGCAATGTGATCACCTCTCATTCTTCTAAACTCAAACATGCCCAACCTGTCTAATCTTTCCTCAAAGATAACCCCTTCGTCCCAGGAATCAGCTGAGTGAACCTTATCTGAACTGCTTCTAATGCAGTTATATCCTTTATCAACTAAGGAGACCAAAACTGTGCACAATACTGCAGATGTTTCACCAATGCCCTGCGCAACTGTACTAAAATTTCCTTACTTTTATATTCCATTACACTTGCAATAAACGCCAACATTCCATTTGCCTTCCTAATCACTCGCTGTACCTGCATACTAAGATTTTGTGATTCATGTACCAGGGCACCCAGATCCCTCTGTACCACTGTGTTCTGCCAGCTCTCTCCTTTGAAATAATTTACTGCTTTTCTATTCTTCCTGCCAAAGTGGACAAGTTCACATTTTTCCACATTATACTCCATCTACCAAATTTCTTGCCCACTTACTTAACCTGTTCTATATACCTTTGCAGACATATTATGACCTCTTCACTACTTACTTTCTACTTTCTATCTATCTTTGTGTCATCAGTAAATTTAGCAACACATACATTTGGGCCCTTCATCCAAGTCATTGATATAAATTGTAAATAGTTGAGACCTCAGCTTTGATCCCTTTGGCACTCCAATAGTTACATCTTGTCAACCCGAAGATGACCCTTTTATCCCTGCTCCCTGCTTCCTGTCAAACCTCTACCCATGATAATATGTTACCCCTACACCATAAGCCCTATTTTGTAAAGAATATGGCATCTTGCCAAATGCCTTTTGGAAACCCAAGTACACCACATCTATGGGTTCCCATTTATTCATGGTGCTTGTAACTTCCTCATAAAGTAGTCAGGTGTGGTTTCTCTTTCACAAAACCTTGTTGAGTCTGTTTGATTGCATTAGGATCTTCTAAGTATCCTGCTATAACCTCCTTAACTCTAGCATTCTCCCTGTGATAGATGTCAGGCTAACTGGTCTGCAGTTTCCTGTATTCTGTCTCCCTCCTTTCTTGAATAGAGGAGTTATATTCACTATTTTCCAATCTGATGGGACCTTTCCAGAATCGAGGGAATTTTGGAACATTAAAACCAATGCATCGACAATCTCAGCAGCCACTTTTTTTCTAGGATGAAGTCCATCAAGACCCGAGGGACTTGTCAGCTTTTAGTTCTTATAATTTTCTCAATACCCTTTCCTGGTGATTGTACTTTTTAAATTCTGCCCTCTCTTTCACCTTTTGGTTTACAAGTATTTCTGGGATGTTATTTGTGTCTTCGAAAGTGAAGACAAACATAAAATATCTGTTCAACACTTTCACCATTTCCTCATTTCCCAGTATTAATTCCCTGTCTCTCTCTCTCTAGAATCTCCCTTTTGTCACTCTTACTTTTTAAATACTTGTAAAAACTCTAACTATCCATTTTTATATTTTGAGCTAGTTTTCTCTCCTACTCTAATTCCTCCCCCAATATTTGTTTTAGTCATTCTTTGCTGCTTTTTACATTCTATCCAACCTTCTGCCCTGCCACTAATATTTGCAGAGTTGTACACTTTTTCTTCAATATGACATTATCTTTGACTTCCTTAGTTAGCCCAAATGCCGCATCCTTCTCCCAGAGTCTTTCTTTCTCACTGGAATGTATCTTTGCTGAGTGCTATGAAATATCTCCTTAAATGTCTGCCCACTGTATCTCTACTGACCGATCCCTTAACTAATTCCCCAGTTCACTTTAGCCAATTCTGTCCTCATACTCTTGTAATTGTCTTTATTTATCTTCTCACCTTAGTCACTAGTGGGACCGTTAATGATTGGGAAGCTGCTGAACTCTTCAGTGGACTTTGACCAAACTCTTTAATGAACTGTAGCCTACGTCTGAGTTCACTGGCCAGTCACGGAGAGTGGGCAGGATAGCAGGTCATTTCTGACCAGAGTAAGGGTTTCTAATGAAAGGGATAATGACAGGGGTTACATGGGCTCAGCCACACATGATTGTTGAGGTTGCAGCAACAACAGAAGAGCTGAGGAAGCCTGGGCAGGCTGCTCCTCAGGCCTGTCCTGTCACTCTTACCTAGAGGTCCTGCTATGGGATCTGAGGTCCTGCATTGAGGTGAGCTCTCCCAGGACAAGAGGAAGAGGTCAGACTCTCCAACCAAACAGAAATAGAAGGAATTGGCTGGGCACTTGAGGGCGAAGAAATTAAATTAATCTTGGGTCAGCCCATCCTTATTTAAATGTAAGAATGGAATTAAGGATTCATCGAGTTCCTCACTATATCGATGTTATGTTATCAAAAACCAGCATTCTGACATAAACTCCTCCACTCTATCTCAATGATCACCTTCAAGAGAAGACGTACCTTGGGAGGAACATTTGGGCGTGTGCATAGAGCTAAATCCCTTAAAAGTGACTTTAGATCAGGGGCCTGACATCATCGCACTATCTTCAGGGTTTATCCGGGCAGGTGTGAAAGAGAGTGGGAACCCATGCAGCTATTGGATAAGGCACTTAAACATTTAAATTGCTCATTGAATTGTGTTTTATTCAAGTGTTCCAGCTTTAATGGCCAGTGGACATGTTTCCTCAGCAACTAGCAACCTGTCAGTGTCACCAAGACTAGTGCAGGCTGGGGGCTGGGGAGCCTTTGACCGGCGAATTTGAAGAGCTCCAGCTATGGTGAGGTAAGAGGGTAAGGCTCTAACACTCCTTCTCAGAGGGTACTTTCAGTGCTTGACAGGGTGATTGCCAGTTTCTTGGGATTCATTTCACCTGTCTTGCACTTCCTTCACCTGCAGCTGTGTGGTGTTCAATGGTTTATTTAATCTGTGTTTGATTATGCTAGTCTGGTAACTGATCCTTGTACACTTGCTTAATTCCACAGGTGATGCAGTTGAGTCCGTCTCCTTCATTCCCCAGGATACAGTCATCAGCCTCTGGACTGTTGAGTCTGTGAATCCCTTTGCAACAGTGTTATCTGTTTCACTTTGTTTTCAACTGAACCCACCTTACTCACTAGTTATGGTATTAGAGTTGGCTTCACTTTCACTTTTCTTCAGCTCAGACTCCTCACAATTAAGTGACACTCCTCTCTTCTGATAACAGATATATGAAGCTACAATTTAACTTTTAACCTCTGGTACTGTCCTTGAAGGTACCTTGTTCTAGAAAGAAAATCTCTTAAAGATGGCAGGTATGAGTTCCTCTGGAAGAATAGAGGAAATAAAAGTTGATTGCTGATTAAAATACGAGACTAATACAGACTTCTACTTGTACCAAAGACATAGAATAATTCTGCTCCTGAACAACCCATGTCCCCCACTTTTTATGTCAATCTTCCTCAACAAGCCAGTACTGAAACATTGACCTCCAGAGGTGTTGGCTCTGCTTTTACAATCTACACACCTTACAGCGTTCATTTGAACAAAGGAACCCACACAGATCGGAGTGAGCAGGACCTTCTTATGACTGATCAAATTTTCCTTCCCTGGACCTGAGCCAATGAAAATGACTTTAGGGGCAGAATTCCTGGCCTGTCGGGTGGGTAGACCTGACCCAATCTCCGGCCGAGAAGCGGGTCCGCCGCCATTTTACATGGGCGGGGCCAATTAAGGCCCGTCCAGTGTGACATCCGGCGGGAAGCACAATGCTCTCCCTGTGCAGGCGGGGGAGGGTGTTCCCCAAATGGGAGAATGTGCTTTTTCCCGCATGTGCATGATAGAGCGCACATCCCTCTGAGGCTAAGTGCAGCCTCAGGGAGATCGCTGACAGTTTTAAAAAATGTTAAAAATAGAAAAAAAAATTCCTTAACATGTCCCCCTCATGTTCATAAATTACACAAAAACTTTATTAAACTTTCTGAATCCCTACATGTAATCTCACCCCACCGGTGGATGAGGTTTCATGTTTTCTCTATTCCCCGCCGGGGCTCCTGGCCTGTCCAACAACCTTAAGGTTGGACGGGCAGGTCCTTTAATTGTTTCAATGATCCTGTCAATAGCCTCAATTGGCCATTGACAGCTTGGCGGGCGGACAGCTGATTTCATTGTCCCCCCGCCTTCCTGAATATTTAAATGGGGCGGGATGATGTCGGGGGTTCCTCCCAATGTCATCCCGCATTATTTTACACACCGGCCCTGCCCCCAGTTCACCGACGGCAAAATTCAGCCCTATGACTTCATTGATTAAAAGTCTGTATTCACTGTTTACTTCCTAGCACCCAGTTCAACATTTGAACTCTGTATTGACGTTCACAGGCAGTTCACAAGATATTTCCCTTGAAAATCTCAAGGTTCCTTCCGGCTATTTTATGGAATATTGATCCTATGGTTATGGCAAGTCACATTGATTGAAACTGGTGAAAATGCAGAGAAAGACCATCCAAGCTATTGAAAGACACATGGGTAATACAAGCATGCTGCAGGATGGCTTTCTCTATCAGTTTGACAAATCAGTCAAGCAGCTTATCACTAGCAGGCTGGCAAGTGGAATTTCTTGCTCTGTTTTTGATAGTTTAAAGTTATGTTTTATGAAACAACACTATAATGATCAACAGTGTATTCCTGAAGTTCTATCTAGTCATGCAGAGTTTTAAGGTTTTTCCCACACATGAGAAAGACTTTCATGAAATAAACAATTCCATTCTATTGAGAAATCCTGGGCACATTTGACAATTTCATTACCTAAGGATTAATATGTTGCATGTCCAAAAATTGACCAGGGCATTACATGTAGAGTCTTCTAATAGCAGCACACAACAATATTTATTTATTTTTTAAATGTTCCTTGACTGATTCAGTATTTAAACCAAGATCAATTTTGTTGAAACCCATATTCAAATTTGATGTCAATGTTCATGCTGGCTGATAACATATTGTTTAGTCTGGAAACGGTTTAATGCAATAGCCTTCTATTGCAATGGCTTCACTGATTGTTCAGCTATGCACATTTAGGAAAGACCTAGTAAGCAGAACTTTCATTGAACATGGGAAAGTTTGGATGTGAGCAATGCCAGGTGTTGAAGTATAAGAAGGATGGTGATGTGGCATTCACTGGCGAATGGTTTGGCTTATTGTAACCACATGCACCTATTAGTAGGATTAAATCTGACAGGAAGATGCCTTCTCTATCCTCCTCCAGCTTTGTGGTCCATACTCTAGTTTTGTTGGTGCACAGAGTCTGGATAAACAGCAGAATTTAATTTTAAAACATACCTTTTCTTCAACTTGAGATATCTTTGCTTGATGTCCATGCAGTGGCTAAAGTTGGCAAAAACTGACATGGAGAGCTATAAGTATCTGGGTGGTTGTGGGGCTACATGGAGTAAGGTCCTTTCTTATGGAATCTGTGATTAGTTAAACCTTGCAATGTTGATAAAACTTGAAGGAGTTGCTGAATTCATGATGTTCAGTAACAGCCTCGCTTAAGCATTCAATGACACTTAGGAAAATTAAAGAGGTTATTCAATCCTTAGTCATACACAAGAAACCAGTGGAGTGATCATGAAACCACCATTCTTGCATGTCACATGTTAAAAGCATCATAACTCACTCAGAGGGTTCTCTTATTACTTACAAATGTGCTGTGACAATATCTATATCTCTAAATTCTCTAAAATATACAAGTGAAAAATCACTGTAGAATCTGGTAGTAGTAAACACTCAAAGAATACCAACACACATGTCACTGGGGATTAAATTGCATTTCAGAATGCAGTTTACTACAACCAGATGTATTGTCAATTTTCAAGAGCTGTTGGAAAAGTGATGTGTTCCTTAAAGACAGGCACAGATGATATTGTAATTGACAATCAGTAAAAGGCAGGCTTACTTTGCTTTGATCTTTATTGTAGAGGGCAAGGTTCAATTACCAGAGATACTAAAAATAAATCTGGGAGAGAAACGTATTATATTTAATATCAATAAAAAATGGTGATGAGAAAATAATGAGGCTAAAGATAGATAAATCTCCAGGGTACTAAATGAAGTAGATAAGGAAGTTGCAAATGCTTTAATCAAAACGTGCTTGGATCAGAAAATTGACAATATTCTGCCACTATTTAGGAAAGATAGGAGAGATAAATTAGAAAATTGTGGGCTTATTAGTTCAATGTCTGATGTGTGGCTTTTAATAGAATCTGTTACGCGGGACAGAGTGACTAATCACTTGGACAAATATGAGCTGATCAGAAAGAGTCGACACGCAGTTGTAAAGGGAAGATCATGTCTTACAAAACTAGTTGTATTTCTTGAAGGGCTAACTAATGTGGTAGATCAGGGAGAGTGTTACCTTCATGGGCTTCAGAAGGTTGGAGAGTTACAGTGCAGATTCACCAGGAGGTAGATAGATTTTTGAAATACTGGGGAGTTGAGGGCTATAAGGAGCTGGCAGGAAAGAGGAGTTGAGGCCTGGGGCAGGTCAGCTATGATCCTATTTAAGGGGCTGAATGGCCTACTCCTGCTCCTATTTCTTATGTTCTTATACCAAGGCTTTAAGAGTTAAATTATGAGGACGAGTTGAATAAACTTAATTTGTAGTTTAGAAGGTTGAGAGTAGCCTAATACAGATGCTTTAAAACAATAATGGGGTTCGATAGGGTAGTGAGAAAGAAACAATGTCTTCTGATGGGAAATCCTGAACAAGGGGCATAATCTGAAAATAAACGTTAGGCTTTTAATGAAATCAGGAAGCACTTCTTCACACAGAATTAGGTAAGTCTGAAACACTTCCCATAAAAAGCTGTGGACACCGTCAAAATTTGTAAGACTGAGATTGTTAGGTTTGCTTTAAGTGAGGGTATCAAGGGACATTGGTACAAAGGATGGTAAATGGAGTCAAGCTACAGATCAGCCATGATCTAATTGAGAAGCAGATGGGCTGAATGGACTGCTCCTGTTCCATGCGCCCAGGCTCCTGGATCACCCACACTGATTGGAAAGCTCTCCACACCAGATGATCCTGGAGGTTTAATTGGAGGAGGTAAACCTGAGGAAAGTATCAGTACATTAGACAGAAGGAAACACTCCAAATAAAAGCAGCAAGTTTGGCAGGAGATTGCTAATTGTGTAAAAGATATCTCCTCAGTGCATTGTTCATGGGAGTAAATAAAAAAGACATTCTCTGGACTGAGGAAGTGTGCCAGGATGGAGAAGTGTAATGCTTATCCACTAAAACCAAGTGATGGCTGTACCGAATGTCATAATTACATTGCAGTCTCCAAATTACTGCTCCCAACTCTTATTTCTTCAACCTCCTACACATCTGATGATTCATTCCCAATGTGTTGGCTACCAAAGCCTCACACAACTCTAAGATGTTTTCTCATCAGTTCACTGCATGTCTCTTCAACTTATCCCATCAGTAAACAGCAAGTTAATGTTCCTCCTGTCACCTTGCACAAAATGTATTTTTCTTCCCTTTTCAGAGAAGGCTACACATTTGCATCAGCCATGAAGCTGTGTTAGAATAGTCAACTTGCAGTACTTCATCCATGACATGCTGTTGGCATTCCCATTACCTGGAGTGGAGGTCAGCCAGGGGTTGTACAAGTGACAACTAGGAGAATAGATCGGGGATAACCAGTGGATGTGGTGTATTTGGATTGTCAGAAAGCTTGTGAGAAAGCCCTACAAGAGGTTAGAATGCAAAATTGAAGCACATGGGATTACGGATAATATATTGGCACAGATTGAGGATTGTCTAGTAGACAGGAAACAGAGAGTAGGAATAAATGGGTCTTTTTCAGAATGGCAGGCAGTGACTAGTGGGGGACTGCAGGGATCTGTGCTTGGGGTCCCAGCTATTCACAATACATATCAATAATTTGGATGAGGGAACCAAATGTAATATTTCCAAGTTTGCTGACGACACAAAGCTGGGTGAGAATGTGAGTGGTGAGGACGATGTTAAGAGGCTTCTATGCAATTTAGACAGGTTGCATGAGTAGGCAAATACCTGGCAGATACAGTAAAATGTGGATAAGTGTGAAGTTATCCACTTTGGTAGAAAAATCAGAATGGCAGAGTATTATTTAAATGGTGATAGATTGGGAAATGTTGATGTACAAAGGGACCTGGGTGTCCTTGTACACCAATCACTGAAAGCAAACATGCAGGTGCAGCAAGCAGTTAGGAAAGCACATGGCATGTTGGCCTTCATTGTTAGAGGACTTGAGTACAGGAGCAAAGGTGTCTTACTGCAGCTGTACAGGACTTGGATGAGACCACAGCTGGAGTATTGTGTGCAGTTTTGGTCTCCTTATCTAAGAAAGGATATACTTGCCATAGAGGGAGTGCAGTGAAGGTTCAACAGGCTGATCCCTGGGATGGCAGAAATTAGGCTGACTAGGCCTGTATTCACTGGAGTTTAGAAGAATGAGAGGGGATCTCATTGAAACATTTAAAATTCTGATAGGGATGGACAGACTGGATACAGGGATGATGTTTCCTCTGGCTGGTTGTGGGGGGGGGGGTCTAGAACAAGAGATCACAGTCTCAGGATTCGGGGTAGATCATTTATGAAATGAGATGAGGAGAAACTTCTTCACTCAGGGTGAACCTGTAGAATTCTATACCACAGAGGCTGTGAAGGCGAAGTATATTTAAGAAGGAAATAAATAGATTTTTGGACTCTAGAGGAGTCAAAGGGAATGGAGGGAGAGCGGGAGTACGGCGCTGAGACAGAGGATCAGCCATGATCATATTGAATGGTGGAGCAAGCTTGAAGGGCTGAATGGCCTACTCCTGCTCCTGCTCCTATTTTTCTATGTTTCTAACTTGATGGCTTTGTGCCAGACTCACAAGGTAAGCGTTCATTTCAAATTTTTCTCCTTTCCAGCACCAAACAGAGACAAACAGGTAACCAGGCAAGGGAGCCCGGAACAAGCAGACATAACCTTAGAATTAAAACGAGGGCTTTTAAGGTTAATGGAAGAAAGCAGTTCTTCACACAGAGAAGAGTGGAAATCGGGAACTCCCAGCTCCCAAAAAGCAGTTGAATCTAGACCAATTGAAAACTTCAAAACTAAGCTTAATGGATCTTTGTTAGATAATGATTTTGAGCATTACAGAACCATTGTGGATAGATGGAGCGAAGACATATCTCAACTATGATCTAATTGATTGGGGGAACAAGCTTAAGGGGCTAAAGGGCTCAATGGTTTACTCAAGTTTCCATGTTCCTAGGTTTCTATGTTCCACATTTTATTGCAAGACATGATAATGGCCATTCTATACTGTATATACTGTATATACTGTATATATATATACTGTATTCTATACAAACCAACTAGAACATCCTGACAAACTTCAGAAACAAACTTCAGAAAGTTGAAATGAAAACAGTAAATGCTGGAAAAACTCAGCAGGTCTGACAGTATCTGTAGAGAGAGAAATAAAGTTAAAGTTTTGAGTCGGTATGACTCTTCTGCCCTTTGAGGAAGGGTCATAGGGACTCAAAACGTTAACTCTGTTTCTGTCCGACCTCTCTCAGACCTGCTGAGTTTTTACAGCATTTTCTGTTTTTATTTCAAATTTCCAGCATCCGCAGCATTTTGCTTTTATATTAGTGTTTAAAAAGTTGAGCCAGGCTTCAAAAGTCACAACTCCAATCAAGGCCGCTGCCTCAAGCTGGCAAAGTAAGTTCAGTTCATTTTTATCCATTATTATCTTTTATTACATTGAACTTCAGGTTAATCAGTGCTTGGGGGTCACATTCTCAACTCTGATTTTCGGTGAAAACTGAAATAGGGACTTGAACAAATAGCCACGTGAGTACAATTCCACATGAGTGGAAGTTACACCAAGTATTTCATATCATAGCCAATCCTTCATATTTTGTGTGAGCAGATAATTTTTCTGTCCCCTTTATGCACTGTTCAGCTGATTTGGAGGTAGCTCTATCTTTGGGTTGTTTGATGATGATTTGTTGGCTAGAAGGAGCAAGTGAATTTTATTTTTGGGCTATGCTGTAGGTAGGACAGTGAAAGTAATGGTGTATTTGACCCTTCATTGGGTTATGTGAATGCAAAGGTTCAGAGACCTGTTCACGAACCAGCCGAAACATTGACTTTAATTAAAAATCTGCTTAATCAATCCTTGGGACATTGGTTTATCCTGTTGTGTATCGGCCAAGGACTCTTCTCCTTTTCAGCTTTCACCATCTCTCCTCCTTTTCTACATTTTCCTTGTATTCTTCCTCTCTTCCATATTCTCATCTGTCTCTTCCTCCTCTGCTTGCAAACGTGCAGCTTCATCCTACAATCATAGAATCTTACAGCACAGACAGAGGCCATTTAGCCATTTGTGCTTGTGCTGGCTCTTTGAAAGAGTTATCCTTTTTAATCTCACACGCCTGCTTTTTCCCTTTAACTCTGCCTCTTGTAATGGCAAAGTGCCGAGTAGGTGATTAATCTCAGCCTCTTCCGGAGGGCCCCAGCATTGCAGATGCCAGTTTTCAGCCAATTCGATTCACTCCACATGATATCAAGAAAGGGCTGAAGGCATTGGATACTGCAAAGGCTAAGGGCTCTGACAATTGTACTGAAGAGTTCTGCTCTAGCTGTGCCCCTAGCCAAGCTGTTCCAGTACAGCTACAGCACTGGCATCCTGGAAGTGTGAAAAATTGTCCAAGTATGTCCTGTCCAGAAAAAGCAGGGAAAATCCAACCTGGCCAATTGCCACCCATCAGTCTAGTCTCGATCATCAGCTAAGTGATGGAAGGGGTCATCAACAGTGCTATCAAGTAGCACTTACTCAACGATAACCTGCTCAATGATGCCCAGTTTGTGTCCCACCAGGGCCACTCAGTTCCTGACCTCATTACAGCCTTGGCCCAAACATGGACAAAAGAGCTGAACTCCCGAGGTGAGGTGAGAGCGACTGTCCCCACATCAAGGCCATATTTGATGGATTGTGGCACCAAAGCGCCTTAGCAAAACTGGAGTCAATGGGAGTTGGGGGAAAACCTCCCATGATTTGGAGTCATACCTAGCACAAAGGAAGATGTTTGTGGTTGTTGGAGGTCAGCCCCAGGACAGCACTACAGGAGTTATTCAGAGTGGTTTTCTAGGGCAAACCATCTTCAGCTGCTTCATCAATGACCTCCCTTCCATCAGGTCAGAAGTGATGATTGCACCATTCGCAACTCCTCAAATACTGAAGCAGTCTGTTCCTATATGCAGCAAGACCTGGACAACATTCCGTCTTGGACTGATAAGTGGCAAGTAAATTTGGCACCACACAAGTGCCAGGCAATGACCATCTCCAGCAGGAAAGAACCTAACCATCACCCTTTATATTCAATGGCATTACATCACTGAATCCTCCACTAACAACTTCCTGGGGGTTACCACTGAGCAGAAACTGACCTGGGCCAGCCATATAAATACTGTGGCTACAAGAGCAGGTCAGAGGCTGAGGATTCTGCTGCGAATAACTCCCAAAGTCTGCCCATCATCTACAAGGCACAAGTCAGGAGTGTGATGGAATACTCCCCACTTGCCTGGATGAGTGCGGCTCCAACAGCACTCAAGAAGCTTGACACCATCCAGGACAAAGCAGCCCGCTTGATTGACACCAAATCCACCACCTTCAGCATTCACTACTTCCACCACCGATGCACAGCAGCAGCAGTGAGTACCATCTACAAGATGCACAGCAGAAACTCACCAAGGCTACTTTGACAGCATGGGAACACCACCACCTGGAAGTTCCCCTCCAAGTCGCTCACCATCCTGACTTGAAAATATTTCGGCCGTTCCTTCACTGGCATTGGGTCAAAATCCTGGAAGTCCCTCCCTAACAGCACTGTGGGTGTACCTACACCACATGGACTGCAGCGGTTCAAGAAGGCAGCTCACCACCACCTTCTCAAGGGTCAACTAGGGATGGGCAATAAATGCTGGCCCAGCCAGTGAAGCCCACATCCTGTGAACAAATGAAAAAAAAATTAAAGTTGTGCAGAAGGTGGTATTGACCTTTGAGACTTTCTTGTGACTGTAGAGTGGGTGCCCATCAATTGATCCAGATATCAGAAAAACTGTTTCAGAAACCCACCTTCTTTACTGTAGTTATACATAAATGGATATCTTCTTCACACTTCCTAGAAGTGTTGAAAAGTTTAGTTAAAACTTCTTCGTCATTTTTGGTGCCATGATTCTCAAAGCCTCTGCCCCTTTGAACATGATTTGGCTAAGTGACCTAGAGCTACATAATTGGAATTAATATGTTTATGATGAACTTATAGAACAAAATATCTAGTAAACATTGGTGCAAGAATTGTTAGTGGAAGAACTTCAAATTTTGCATGGAAAATGATTGTGAATAATTTAGAGCCCCTGAATATCATTACAGTCATTAATATGAACTATAGCGTGCAGTGAAATTGCAGGCATTATAAGCACACACATTAGTGAGATTTACTGATTGCAAAATATTTGGAGTGTGAATGTATTTAGACATTTAGTTTTACAATCTGTATATGGCAATAGCTTCCCTAGAGATGCAGGATTCAGCAATGGCTTAAATCCTTCATTAACAATACACACGTGCAAAATCCATGCAGCATTCTCAGGCACCTGTTTCCATCCAGTCCAATTTTGTGTCTGGATGAATGAATGACTGTCTATTTTTCAATATTACACCAAAGCCATTATTCTCAGATATGTATCTCCTGCTCTCCAAAATTTCTGATAATCCTGAATATGTATTGTATTTGATACCGCGGTGATGCTTGAATCACCTAAAAAGAGACGGTTGCTATGGCAACTGTTGTTTCCTAGCATTTTAGTAGTGTGCTCTATGATCATTGGTTGCAGCTAGGAGCACAGCCACACTTATTGTTGCACCTCATTTATTTGTCAGCCTGATGTACGCTATCATTAGTGACCCTGGGTAGATATGAAAGAAATGTATCACACTATATGGCTGTTTTGTTAACTCCCTCAGGTCTGCAATAACAAACAAAGACATGACAAGCCTCTAATTCCTTAATTACATAGTGAATGGGGTTTAAGCTACTTTTAAGGAGTCAGTGAAAAAATATACATCATTTCAATTTTTAGAACATATATCAATGAAAGTAGTATCAAAGGTTTCAAAATGCAGTAAGTGAGCTGCTAAAGAACTTTTATATTTACTGCCTTCTGTGAATCTGCAATGCCAGGCTGTTTTCCAATCCCTTTACAAATTGAGAAATGAGAGGTGTGTTGAAACCTGGGGAAACGTGCCTGGACGGCACTACTCACAGAACATAAGAGAACCATTTAACTGATGTTCTGATACTTTCCAAAGCTGATTACTCTTGCAAGTTAGGAAATACAGAAATCTTTCTTCATTATCAGAATTTTCTTTGAGATGGAAAAGAACTATCTGAACCTTATAACATCATTTCCCTCTCTTTCCTAAGCCTGTTCATGTTGGTTCCTTATATTTCGTCTGCTCACCCCACTTAGGAAGGATGGTATGGGATCATCCAACCCTGAGATTTTTCCATGTTTATCCATGTTTCCATTCCTTCACTGATCCCAAGGCAGTATAATTCCATGTGGTACCTTGAAGGGATACCTGCTGGTTCTGGTTTTACTCAGTCAATCTGATTCAACACACCCACAGGGGAAGTATACTTTAGTCAAGACTAGCTTTGAAAATAGTGGCTCCCATTTTTGGGTTTCTAACCTGGTTGGTGAGAAGGGGAATTGTAAACTCACTTGCTGCCATAGAAACCCGGCCCTGACTATTTTAACTTCCTGACTTTGTCAACATGTCACCAGTTGGCCCACTTCCTGTTCCATGGAACAAGTGCAAAGTGATTCCTGGCCTCTGTGAAATCCATTCAACAAAGTATGAGAGAGGAGGTGCTGGATAGGTCTTGTGGGAGGCAGCTGTGGTGAGATGGGGCCGGGCAGTACCTGGCCAGGGGGGTCTAATTTCAAAGACAATCAGTGGAATTTTCCGTCTTTGAAGCGAAGTGCGGCGATGGGCGGGTTCTACAGCACATTTTCCGCTGCTCGGAATGGTGGGAAATCACGCCCGATTCCACGCTTGGAAACTTGTTAGTTATGTGCAGGTGAGTATCTCTCAGGGTCACTTGGCGAGTTGGGAACTGACTCGTCCAGCCTGCCATTTTCTAATGGGGTTGAAGGTCAGGGCGCCATATTTAAACCCCGCCTGGGCACACGCATTTCACTCTCTCCAGCTTGCAGGAGACCTGTAGAGAAGGCGGCCAGCAGGAAGGAGAGGGCCGCAATGCTGTTCCTGCCCCCACACCCTCCAGGCCTTGAGTAGAGGAGCATGGCAATGCTGGGATGTCCTCCACCCCAGGGAGGGCTCCAAGAAGCACACCAGGCCTCACCTCTCCGAGCCGAGAGCCATCGCAAGCTAGACGAGCACAGCTGGCAACCGTGCTCAGAACACTATCCAGTGCAGGAAGAGGCTGAATGAGCTCATCCACTCTGTCAGGGTAAATCATCCTTCAACCGCCTCCAATCTCACACTCTCGTCATCGCATCATATACTCGACGGGCTACACTCTTCAGGGATTTCACACAACATCATGAACGGGGGACAAATATCAGCACTGAGTCTCCCAGATAGGTCCACATCACCACCACCCCTCTATCGAGTAGCTCACACTCCATCCTCAACCCTGCCTGGGTAGGGTTCCCCACACACAGGGGGCCACGCATGTTTCCCAGTCTCAGCACCTTCCCTTCTCAGTACATTCCTTTCTTCTAGCTTCAGGCAGTCCGAGCTTTCCCACAACAAGGGAGAATATCCCAGACCAGAGTCCAACATCACACCCCTCACCCAATTCACGGAGAATGCTGCCAAGGTCACTGGGGAGGGCAGGACATGCTCCTGTGGGAAAGGGGAGATCAGCTTGTCCCAGCAACCAGGTACGGATCACACCTCCATGAGCTCACCACACTCTGACATTCACCGTGAGTGTCAAGCAATCCTGTGTTATGCCTGCTCATGAATGAAATCTATCTTCCCTCTCTTACAGACACCAGCAGGGCTAGGCACAGGCGGAGAGACTAAGTAAGCTCCAGCCCCCAGACCACCTCGGATGGTGAAGCTGAAGGAGCCACTGCAGAAGAACCATCCCTGTGTTCACACGCACCTTCCCCCAGTGCAGAGACACACACCTCAGTGGGCCAGAGCTCCAGGTTAGGCTCAGGCTCACCCTGCTAGAGAGCACCTCACTGACACGTCCCCGCAGCACTCGGAGGCAGGGACAGCCCAGGTCTCCGGCACTCGGAGGGGCTGCTGGACATCAGACACCCGCTCGGTCTGAGTCAGGTGATGAACCTTTGGAAGCAGCCGCCAACTCAATGCTGAAGATGCAACGACAGGTGGCGGAACATCAGGCAGAGATGAAAGAGTCACTCAATGGACTACAGCGAGCGGTGGAGGAGTCCGTCCACATTCTGCCTGATGTCGTGACTCCGACATGTGAACACCTTGATGTCACCATGGGAAGGTTGGCAACCACCATGGAAACCTTGCCCCAGCAAATCCTACCGGGTTTGTACTTGTCCTGGACTCCGTGCTGGGATCCATCAGTGACTCAGCAAGAGGGTGGGTGGGGGATGAGACACTTTGACCTCTCTCCAAGTCCACCTTCACTCAAGGAGTCAGAGCGAGGCCTTTGGGCAGCCAGAGGGAGGATGAGAATCAGCCAGATAGCTGGGGCAGCCTCCGCTCAGGACACTCCAGCCACTCAGAGTCCCCTCTGCCTGTGACCCCATCCACTCCAGCTGCTCAGGAGGGTACATCTGCTGCAGAGCATGAGAGCCTTATCAATCCGGGGCCCTCCAAGCCTCAGACCACCAGAGGACACCCGCCAATGTCCTCACAGACCTCAGGAGGCTGCCTCCACCTCTGCTGCGGGTATTGGGGATACACCCAGGCTTAGTGGCAAGGTTAGGACAATTAGAAATATCGAAATCACCTTGGTCATGGGTGTGCAGCCACCATATAAATGTTACACTTTTTAAAAATACATTTGATATCTTTGTGAATGGTTTGGGTAACTAAAGGTGTGATTATTTACGTATGGGGCTGAATTATCCCACTGTCGGAGGGGGTGTTGTGGGGGGGTGAGCGGGGCTGAGCAGGAACCTGGGGGAGGACAGGAGGATTCCCTGAGTCCGGCCTGTGTGTGAAAGAGTGCAGAAATCTCCCTGACAGGGAGATCAGTTTGATATTTGAAAATTTAAATAAAAGGAAAAAAGAAACTTTTAAAACACCTCCCCTCATGTGACAGTGCCAGATGAGCTGGAACATGTCAATGAATTTTTAAAATAATTTTTATTGAATTTTAAACCCTTAAGGAAACCTCACCCTGCCCCTGGATGAGGTTCCGTGAAAAATGCGAAGGCCGCCTGGGATCTTCACCTGCCCCCCCGACAAGCTTAATGTTGGACCAGCAGCTCATTTACCTGTTTTAATTTGTTTTTAACATCCAAGATGGCTGCACGCCCACTGAACTGAACATCGAAATGATGCGCGGTGATGTCGGGTCACCACTCGAAGCCAGCCCGCGTCATTTTACACGTCAGCGAGCAGGCCCCCCCCACTCGCTCACCGATCAGAAAGTTCTTCCCAGGAATCCTCTTATTTTGAGGTTCACCCACCCCTCCCCGCTGGTCAGTCATAACCTCCCTTTGTGAGATTCACAGTCCTGTGATGTCAGCCTCTCACTGAAGACAGTTTCTGCTCCCGTGTGTGATGGTCGGGAGATGTGTTAAAATCTTCATTGGAAATGTGTGATGAATGCATTTGTAACCCTTTTTCCTCATGACTCCCCATTGTTTGAGGGCAGCTCAGCAGCCTCGAGGGGTTAATGGTGGTTGTGTCTCCTCAGTGGCAGTGCCAAAGGACAAGAGCTGGACAGGAGGAGGAGCTCCCCAACCATGTCCTCAACTCAATGGCCGCTGTATTTCTCATTAATGTGGCGGCGAATGCATCGAGTTAGCTGATGTAGCGTTCTCACTGTTGTGTTGACTTGCACTTCCCGGCATGAATGCACACCGAGTGCACTGCTGACATTTTTAGAGACCATGGCCTGATGAATCATGAGACATGAAGATGCAAGTGTGAATGAAGAGCTGGTTCTCGATGTGACTGGTTGGATACCCCTTTCAATGTCAATAAGGGCCAGGAGGAATGCGGCCAGCTCCTGTTACCTTCACTTTACTCCTCCTGGAACCTGGTAGCGATTAAAGTGACACGGGCACACCTTCCACATCGTGTTTCCTCGATGGCATTGTCCCATTTAAGCTGACTCTCATTTCCCTCATCAGGTTCCTGGGCCTCCTGATCTTCATGCTCCGAAGAGCTCTCATCCTCCTCCATTTCTCCCTCTGGCAAGGGATCACCTCTTTACAGCGCTAGGCTGTGAAGGATGTGACACACAGTGACAATGCAGGAGACCTATCTGGAGATTACTGCAAAGCCCCACCTGAGCGGTCTAAACATCAGAAACACATCTTCAGGATGCCAGTGGTCTGCTGGATTATGGACGGTGAGGAGCGGTGAGCTGTATTGTACCACTCCCCTGAAGCACTCTGAGGCTGATGCACAGGGGTCATGAGCCATCACTAGACTGGTTTCCCCTTATCCCCAAGCAGCCATCCCTGTGGATGCTCAGGTCCTTCAGATATGTGAGGCACCTGGGAGTGACTCAGGATGTGTGAGTCATGGCAACTCCCAGGGTACCTGGCACACATGTGCAGTATGTGCTTGCGATGATCACACACTGGGTGATGGAGTGGAACCCTTTACAGTTGATAAACATTAGGAGCTGCTACCATGGAGCCCTCAAGGCCACATGGTTGCAGTTGATTGTGCCCTGAACTCTAGGGAAACCTGAGATGGCCTCAAGCACATTGAATCTAGCGGCCGGGCTATCTTCATCAAGTGTAAACCTCACATATCGAAGAAGCTTGCTGTAGAGGGAATCTGTGACCTCTTAGATGCATCTACATGTGGCGGGCTGCAAGATGCTGCACAAGTCCCCTGTGGATCCCTGGCATGATCCACAGGCAAAGAAATTGAGTGCAACAATCACCTTTAAAGGCAGGGAATAGCCTCCCATTCCGTGGGCCATGAGTTCTTCCCAAAGCTTCTGGCAGATGTGGTCCACCAGAGCTCAAGACAAGCGCAGATGTGTGCAGCAATGTCTCTCACGAACTTGTAGGTAGGACAGTCTTCTTCAGTAGACCCTTGGTCGACTTAGTCACCTCCATGCTCTGGGTCTAACCTGCTGATCCTCATGTTGCTGGGGCTCCCCTGGAAACTGGACCTCAGGCAGGGTCTCCTACTGAAGCTGTTCTCGATGGTTCCGGTCCCTTCTCCTCCTCCATTCTATTAGAACCCTCAAGAAGGCAGCATTGATCCCAGGCCTCATTACTGTTTGGCCCTTCTGTATGTGAAATAATGGATTAAAGACAGTAATGAATAATGGGGCAAAACAGTGAAGCTTACAATCTTAAATCCAAAGCTACTGTAATGGTCTTGAGTGGTTTTTGACCCACTAGCCTTGTCACTGATGCAGTTCTGTATCTGAGGTGCAAATGGACATATCGAGTGACCAGGCTGCCAACATTTGAATCCCACAGAGGTTGGAGAAGCTTTGAATGACCTGCATGACCTGACCTAGCTCAGTGCTCTAACCTCAGATTTGACACACTGATTGAAGATAGCTTGCTAATGATTAATGACTGGATGCCCTTTGACCTGATATCCATGCCAATTATGGAAAGCGCATCAAAGTCTTTCATTGGTTAGATGCCATATATGCAGCAGCTGCACCTCCTTGATGGTTGCCTGCATTCCCAATTTTCAAATTCCTTTGTGTTAATGTGGAAATGGAGCAGATGTCATGTGAAGCCATTGACTCCTGCTGTTCCACGTGAGTGTGCAGTAAAAGGTATGGGTTCCAATGGCAACCTTCTCAAAGAAGTCTTCTTACTTTCTCTCAGTTCTGACTCAATTTCTGTCTTGAGGCACCAACAAGTTAGAGGGCACGCCCAGAAAGGGCCCTTAGTTCAGCAGTGCGCTCCTCCCATACTGCAGAGATCTCTCTTGTGCAGATTCATTTCTAGTTTTGATTTCAAACTGCACCATTATTTTGTTTGTGCAGGATGGTGGTTCTTCATTTTTATTTTGAGAACAGCTTTGACCCTCCCCCTGTCAGTGTTCAGGTCTCTCCAAACTACCTGGAAAGTCACGCTGTGCAGGTAGAGCTCCCTCCTGTGGTTCTCCAGCCTCCCCCAGTGATACTGGATCCCATTGATCTTGTGATCGACATTCCCACCCTCCCCACTGAACCCATCACGACTGACGTACCCATGGCCATGTGGACCCCTATCCTCCCCAACTAGAGGCTGTGTGCAGTCACTTACAGAGGAGACCACCACCCCGCAACAGACCTTTGAATACCGCCTCCCCCCACCATAATATTACTTTTTACCCATCCGCAGATGTCTCCCCTAACCATGACAATCCCATCAGGAGCGCAGTACAGAGCCAGACAAGCCCATGGACACTGACAGTGAAAATGCCCCACACATCAAACTGTGCATTATCCCAATTGAGCACGCAGGCCTTCCGCCTCCCTGGAGTGGGAGTACAATGGGTGTGCTACGCATAGCCCTGTAGCATGGCTCGCTGAACCCCAGGAGTGTCTCTACTCCCTCACTCCTGACTTTAAACCCCAGGAGTGTCTCTACTCTCTCACTCCTGACTGTAAACCCCAGGACTGTCTCTACTCTCTCAATCCTGACTGTAAACCCCAGGACTGTCTTCTACTCGCTCACTCCTGACTGTAAACCCCAGGACTGTCTCTACTCTCTCACTCCTGACTGTAAACCCCAAGAAAGTCTCACTCTCTCACTCCTGACTGTAAACCCCAGGACTGTCTCTATTCTCTCACTCCTGACTGTAAACCCCAGGAGAGTCTCTACTCTCTCACAACTGACTGTAAACCCCAGGACTGTCTCTACTCACTGACTCCTGACTGTAAACCCCAGGACTGTCTCTACTCTCTCACTCCTGACTGTAAACCCCAGGACTGTCTCTACTCTCTCACTCCTGACTGTAAACCCCAGGAGTGTCTCTACTCTCTCACTCCTGACTGTAAACCCCAGGAGTGTCTCTACTCTCTCACTCCTGACTGTAAACCCCAGGACTGTCTCTACTCTCTCACTCCTGACAGTAAACCCCAGGACTGTCTCTACACTCTCACTCCTGACTGTAAACCCCAGGAGTGTCTCTACTCTCTCACTCCTGACTGTAAACCCCAGGAGTGTCTCTACTCACTCACTCATGACTGTAGACCCCAGGAGTGTCTCTACTCTCTCACTCCCGACTGTAAACCCCAGGACTGTCTCTACTCTCTCATTCCTGACTGTAAACCCCAGGACTGTCTCTACTCTCTCACTCCTGACTGTAAACCCCAGGAGTGTCTCTACACTCTCACTCCTGACTGTAAACCCCAGGACTATCTCTACTCTCTCAAACCTGACTGTAAACCCCAGGAGTGTCTCTACTCTCTCACTCCTGACTGTAAACCCCAGGAGTGTCTCTACTCTCTCACTCCTGACTGTAAATCCCAGGAGTGTCTCTACTCTCTCACTCATGACTGTAAACCCCAGGAGTGTCTCTACTCTCTCACTCCTGACTGTAAACCCCAGGAGTGTCGCTACTCTCTCACTCCTGCCTGTAAACCCCAGGATTGTCTCTACACTCTCACTCCTGTCTGTAAACCCCAGGACTGTCTCTACACTCTCACTCCTGACTGTAAACCCCAGGAATGTCTCTACTCTCTCACTCCTGACTGTAAACCCCAGGACTGTCTCTACTCTCTCACTCCTGACTGTAAACCCCAGGACTGTCTCTACTCTCTCACTCCTGACTGTAAACCCCAGGAGTGTCTCTACTCTCTCACTCCTGAGTGTAAACCCCAGGAGTGTCTCTACTCTCTCACTCCTGACTTTAAACCCCAAGAGTGTCTCTACTCTCTCACTCCTGACTGTAAACCCCAGGAGTGTCTCTACTCTCTCTCTCCTGACTGTAAACCCCAGGACTGACTCTGCCCTCCCACTCCTGACTGTAAACCCCAGGAGTGTCTCCACACTCTCACTCCTGACTGTAAACCCCAGGACTGTCTCTATTTTCTCACTCCTGACTGTTAACCCCAGGACTGTCTGTACTCTCTCACTCCTGACTGTAAACCCCTGGAGTGTCTGTACTCTCTCACTCCTGAGTGTAAACCCCAGGAGTGTCTCTACTCTCTCACTCCTGACTTTAAACACCAGGACTGTCTCTACTCTCTCACTCCTGACTGTAAACCCCAGGAGTGTCTCTACTCTCTCACTCCTGACTGTAAACCCCAGGAGTGTCTCTACTCTCTCACTCCTGACTTTAAACCCCAGGAGTGTCTCTACTCTCTCACTCCTGACTGTAAACCCCAGGAGTGTCTCTACTCTCTCACTCCTGACTGTAAACCCCAGGAGTGTCTCTACTCTCTCACTCCTGACTGTAAACTCCAGGACTGTCTCTACTCTCTCACTCCTGACTGTAAACCCCAGGAGTGTCTCTACTCTCTCTCTCCTGACTGTAAACCCCAGGACTGTCTCTACTCTCTAACTCCTGACTGTAAACCACAGGACTGTCTCTACTCTCTCACTCCTGACTGTAAACCCCAGGACTGTCTCTACACTCTCATTCCTGACTGTTAACCCCAGGACTGTCTGTACTCTCTCACTCCTGTCTGTAAACCCCTGGAGTGTCTGTACTCTCTCACTCCTGACTGTAAACACCAGGAGTGTCTCTACTCTCTCAGTCCTGACTGTAAACCCCAGAAGTGTCTCTACTCTCTTACTCCTGACTGTAAACCCCAGAGTGTCTCTACTCTCTCACTCCTGAGTGTAAACCCCAGGATTCTCTCTACTCTCTCACTCCTGACTGTAAACCCCAGGAGTGTCTCTACTCTCTCACTCCTGACTAAAACCCCTGGACTGTCTCTACTTTCTCACTCCTGATTGTAAACCCCAGGACTGTCTCTACTCTCTCACTCCTGACTGTTAACCCCAGGAGAGTCTCTTCTCTCTCACTCCTGACTGTAAACCCCAGGACTGTCTCTACACTCTCACTCCTGACTGTAAACCACAGGACTGTCTCTGCTCTCTCACTCCTGACTGTAAACCCCAGGACTGCCTCTGCTCTCTCACTCCTGACTGTAAACTCCAGAGTGTCTCTACTCTCTCACTCCTGAGTGTAAACCCCAGGACTGTCTCTACTCTCTCACTCCTGACTGTAAACCCCAGAACTGTCTCTACTCTCTCACTCCTGACTGTAAAACCCAGGAGTGTCTCTACTCTCTCACTCCTGACTGTTAACCCCAGGAGTGTCTCTACTCTCTCACTCCTGACTGTAAACCCCAGGACTGTCTCTACTCTCTCACTCCTGACTGTAAACCCCAGGACTGTCTCTACTCTCTCACTCCTGACAGTAAACCCCAGGACTGTCTGTACTCTCTCACTCCTGACTGTAAAGCCCAGGAGTGTCCCTACTCTCACACTCCTGACTGTAAACCCCAGGAGTGTCTCTACTTTCTCACTCCTGACTGTAAAACACAGGAATGTCTCAACTCTCTCGCTCCTGACTGTAAACCCCAGGAGTGTCACAACTCTCACTCCTGATTGTAACCCCAGGAGTGTCTGTACTCTCTCACTCCTGACTCTAAACCCCAGGACTGTCTCTACTCTCTCATTCCTGTCTGTAAACCCCAGGACTGTCTCTACTCTCTCACTCATGACTGTAAACCCTAGGACTGTCTCTACTCTCTCACTCCTGACTGTAAACCCCAGGAGTGTCTCTACTCTCTCACTCCTGACTGTAAACACCAGGTCTGTCTCTACTCTCTCACTCCTGACTGTAAACCCCAGGAGTGTCTCTACCCTCTCACTCCTGACTGTAAAACCCAGGACTGTCTCTACTCTCTCACTCCTGACTGTAAACTCCAGGAGTGACACTACTCTCACTCCTGACTGTAAACCACAGGAGTGTCTCTACTCTCTCACTCCTGACTCTAAACCCCAGGACTGACTCTACTCTCTCATTCCTGACTGTAAACCCCAGTAATGTCTGTACACTCTCACTCCTGACTGTAAACCCCAGGACTGTCTCTACTCACTCACTCCTGACTGTAAACCCCAGGAGTGTCTCTACTCTCTCACTCCTGACTGTAAACCCCAGGAGAGTCTCTACTCACTCACTCCTGACTGTAAACCCCAGGAGTGTCTCTACTCTCTCACTCCTGACTGTAAACCCCAGGAGTGTCTCTACTCTCTCACTCCTGACTGTAAACTCCAGGACTGTCTCTACTCTCTCACTCCTGACTGTAAACCCCAGGAGTGTCTCTACTCTCTCTCTCCTGACTGTAAACCCCAGGACTGTCTCTACTCTCTAACTCCTGACTGTAAACCACAGGACTGTCTCTACTCTCTCACTCCTGACTGTAAACCCCAGGACTGTCTCTACTCTCTCATTCCTGACTGTTAACCCCAGGACTGTCTGTACTCTCTCACTCCTGTCTGTAAACCCCTGGAGTGTCTGTACTCTCTCACTCCTGACTGTAAACACCAGGAGTGTCTCTACTCTCTCAGTCCTGACTGTAAACCCCAGAAGTGTCTCTACTCTCTTACGCCTGACTGTAAACCCCAGAGTGTCTCTTCTCTCTCACTCCTGAGTGTAAACCCCAGGATTCTCTCTACTCTCTCACTCCTGACTGTAAACCCCAGGAGTGTCTCTACTCTCTCACTCCTGACTAAAACCCCTGGACTGTCTCTACTTTCTCACTCCTGATTGTAAACCCCAGGACTGTCTCTACTCTCTCACTCCTGACTGTTAACCCCAAGAGAGTCTCTTCTCTCTCACTCCTGACTGTAAACCCCAGGACTGTCTCTACACTCTCACTCCTGACTGTAAACCACAGGACTGTCTCTACTCTCTCACTCCTGACTGTAAACCCCAGGACTGCCTCTGCTCTCTCACTCCTGACTGTAAACCCCAGGACTGTCTCTACACTCTCACGCCTGACTGTAAACCCCAGGAGTGTCTCTCCTTTCTCACTCCTGACTGTAAACCCCAGGAAAGTCTCTACTCTCTCACTCCTGACTGTAAACCCCAGGAGGGTCTCTACTCTCTCACTCCTGACTGTAAACCCCAGGACTGTCTCTACTCTCTCACTCCTGTCTGTAAACCCCAGGACTGTCTCTACTCTCTCACTCCTGACAGTAAACCCCAGGACTGTCTGTACTCTCTCACTCCTGACTGTAAAGCCCAGGAGTGTCCCTACTCTCACACTCCTGACTGTAAACCCCAGGAGTGTCTCTACTTTCTCACTCCTGACTGTAAAACACAGGAATGTCTCAACTCTCTCGCTCCTGACTGTAAACCCCAGGAGTGTCACAACTCTCACTCCTGATTGTAACCCCAGGAGTGTCTGTACTCTCACTCCTGACTCTAAACCCCAGGACTGTCTCTACTCTCTCATTCCTGTCTGTAAACCCCAGGACTGTCTCTACTCTCTCACTCATGACTGTAAACCCTAGGACTGTCTCTACTCTCTCACTCCTGACTGTAAACCCCAGGAGTGTCTCTACTCTCTCACTCCTGACTGTAAACACCAGGTCTGTCTCTACTCTCTCACTCCTGACTGTAAACCCCAGGAGTGTCTCTACCCTCTCACTCCTGACTGTAAAACCCAGGACTGTCTCTACTCTCTCACTCCTGACTGTAAACTCCAGGAGTGACACTTCTCTCACTCCTGACTGTAAACCACAGGAGTGTCTCTACTCTCTCACTCCTGACTCTAAACCCCAGGACTGACTCTACTCTCTCATTCC
Source organism: Isurus oxyrinchus (assembly GCA_026770705.1). NCBI lineage: Eukaryota > Metazoa > Chordata > Chondrichthyes > Lamniformes > Lamnidae > Isurus > Isurus oxyrinchus. The sequence continues at coordinate 113,906,040 of JANJGN010000019.1, read as the reverse complement.
TGACTGTAAACCCCAGTAATGTCTCTACACTCTCACTCCTGACTGTAAACCCCAGGACTGTCTCTACTCTCTCACTCCTGACTGTAAACCCCAGGAGTGTCTCTAGTCTCTCACTCCTGACTGTAAACCCCAGGAGAGTCTCTACTCACTCACTCCTGACTGTAAACCGCAGGACTGTCTCTACTCTCACAGTCCTGACTGTAAACCCCAGGACTGGCTCTACTCTCTCACTCCTGACTGTAAACCCCAGGAGTGTCTCTACTCTCTCACTCCTGACTGCAACCCCAGGAGTGTCTCTACACTCTCACTCCTGACTGTAAACCCCAGGACTGTCTCTACACTCTCACTCCTGACTGTAAATACCAGGAGTGTCTCTACTCTCTCACTCCTGACTGTTAACCCCAGGAGTGTCTCTACACTCTCACTCCTGTCTGTAAACCCCAGGACTGTCTCTAATCTCTCACTCCTGACTGTAAACCCCAGGAGTGTCTCTGCTCTCTCACTCCTGACTGGAAACCACAGGACCGTCTCTACTCTCTCATTCCTGACTGTAAAACACAGGACTGTCCCTACTCTCACTCCTGACTGTAAACACCTGGAGTGTCTCTACTCTCTCACTCCTGACTGTAAACCCCAGGAGTGTCTCTACACTCTCACTCCTGACTGTAAACCGCAGGAGTGTCTCACCTCTCTCACTCCTGACTGTTCACCCCAGGAGTGTCTACTCTCTCACTCCTGACTGTAAACCCCAGGACTGTCTCTACTCTCTCACTCCTGACTGTAAACCCCAGAACAGTCTCTACTCTCTCACTCCTGACTGTAAACCCCAGGAGCTTCTCTACACTCTCACTCCTGACTGTAAACCCCAGGACTGTCTCTACTCTCTCACTCCTGACTATAAACCCCAGGACTGTCTGTACTCTCTCACTCCTGTCTGTAAACCCCAGGAGAGTCTCTACTCTCTCACTCCTGACTGTAAACCCCTGGAGTGTCTCTAATCTCTCACTCCTGACTGTAAACCGCAGAGGTGTCTCTACTCTCTCACTCCTGACTGTAAACCCCAGGACTGTCTCTACTCTCTCACTCCTGACGGTAAACGCCAGGTATGTCTCTACTCTCTCTCTCCTGATTGTAATCCCCAGGACTGTCTCTACTCTATCACTCCTGACTGTAAACCCCAGAACAGTCTCTACTCTCTCACTCGTGACTGTAAAACCCAGTAGTGTCTCTAGTCTCTCACTCCTGACTGTAAACCCCAGGAGTGTCTCTACTCTCTCACTCCTGACTGTAAACCCCAGGAGTGCCTCTACTCTCTCACTCCTGACTGTATACCCCAGGAGTGTCTCTACTCTCTCACTCCTGACTGTAAACCCCAGGAGTGTCTCTACTCTCACACTCCTGACTGTAAACCCCAGGACTGTTTCTACTCTCTCACTCCTGACTGTAAGCACCAGGAGTGTCTATACTCTCTCACTCCTGACTGTAAACCCCAGGACCGTCTCTACTCTCTCACTCCTGTCTGTAAACCCCTGGACTGTCTCTACATTCTCACTCCTGATTGTAAACCCCAGGACTGTCTCTCCTCTCCCACTCCTGACTGTAAAACCCAGGAGTATATCTACTCTCTCACTCCTGACTGTAAACCCCAGGACTGTCTCTTCTCTCTCACTCCTGACTGTAAACCCCAGGAGTGTCTCTACTCTCTCACTCCTGACTGTAAACCCCAGGACTGTCTCTACTCTCTCACTCCTGACTGTAAACCCCAGGAGAGTCGCTTCTCTCTCACTCCTGACTGTAAACCCCAGGAGTGTCTCTACTCTCTCACTCCTGACTGTAAACCCCAGGACTGTCTCGACTCTCTCACTCCTGACTGTAAACCCCAGGACTGTCTCTACTCTCTCACTCCTGACTGTAAACCCCAGGACTGTCTCTGCTCTCTCACTCCTGACTGTAAACCCCAGGAGTGTCTCTCCTCTCCCACTCCTGACTGTAAAACCCAGGAGAATATCTACTCTCTCACTCCTGACTGCAAACCCCAGGACTGTCTCTTCTCTCTCACTCCTGACTGTAAGCCCCAGGCCTGTCTCTACACTCTCACGCCTGACTGTAAACCCCAGGAGTGTCTCTCCTCTCTCACTCCTGACTGTAAACCCCAGGACTGTCTCTACTCTCTTACTCCTGACTGCAAACCCCAGGACTTTCTCTACTCTCTCACTCCTGTCTGTAAACACCAGAAGTGTCTCTACTCTCTCACTCCTGACTGTAAACTCCAGAGTGTCTCTACTCTCTCACTCCTGAGTGTAAACCCCAGGACTGTCTCTACTCTCTCACTCCTGACTGTAAACCCCAGGAGTGTCTCTACTCTCTCACTCCTGACTGCAACCCCAGGAGTGTCTCTAAACTCTCACTCCTGACTGTAAACCCCAGGACTGTCTCTACACTCTCACTCCTGACTGTAAATACCAGGAGTGTCTCTACTCTCTCACTCCTGACTGTTAACCCCAGGAGTGTCTCTACACTCTCACTCCTGTCTGTAAACCCCAGGACTGTCTCTAATCTCTCACTCCTGACTGTAAACCCCAGGAGTGTCTCTGCTCTCTCACTCCTGACTGGAAACCACAGGACCGTCTCTACTCTCTCATTCCTGACTGTAAAACACAGGACTGTCTCTACTCTCAATCCTGACTGTAAACACCTGGAGTGTCTCTACTCTCTCACTCCTGACTGTAAACCCCAGGAGTGTCTCTACAATCTCACTCCTGACTGTAAACCGCAGGAGTGTCTCAACTCTCTCACTCCTGACTGTTCACCCCAGGAGTGTCTCTACTCTCTCACTCCTGACTGTAAACCCCAGGAGTGTCTACTCTCTCACTCCTGACTGTAAACCCCAGGACTGTCTCTACTCTCTCACTCCTGACTGTAAACCCCAGAACAGTCTCTACTCTCTCACTCCTGACTGTAAACCCCAGGAGCTTCTCTACACTCTCACTCCTGACTGTAAACCCCAGGACTGTCTCTACTCTCTCACTCCTGACTATAAACCCCAGGACTGTCTGTACTCTCTCACTCCTGTCTGTAAACCCCTGGAGAGTCTCTACTCTCTCACTCCTGACTGTAAACCCCTGGAGTGTCTCTAATCACTCACTCCTGACTGTAAACCGCAGGAGTGTCTCTACTCTCTCACTCCTGAGTGTAAACCCCAGGACTGTCTCTACTCTCTCACTCCTGACGGTAAACGCCAGGTATGTCTCTACTCTCTCTCTCCTGATTGTAATCCCCAGGACTGTCTCTACTCTATCACTCCAGACTGTAAACCCCAGAACAGTCTCTACTCTCTCACTCGTGACTGTAAAACCCAGTAGTGTCTCTAGTCTCTCACTCCTGACTGTAAACCCCAGGAGTGTCTCTACTCTCTCACTCCTGACTGTAAACCCCAGGAGTGCCTCTACTCTCTCACTCCTGACTGTATACCCCAGGAGTGTCTCTACTCTCTCACTCCTGACTGTAAACCCCAGGAGTGTCTCTACTCTCACACTCCTGACTGTAAACCCCAGGACTGTTTCTACTCTCTCACTCCTGACTGTAAGCACCAGGAGTGTCTATACTCTCTCACTCCTGACTGTAAACCCCAGGACCGTCTCTACTCTCTCACTCCTGTCTGTAAACCCCTGGACTGTCTCTACTTTCTCACTCCTGATTGTAAACCCCAGGACTGTCTCTCCTCTCCCACTCCTGACTGTAAAACCCAGGAGTATATCTACTCTCTCACTCCTGACTGTAAACCCCAGGACTGCCTCCTCTCTCTCACTCCTGACTGTAAACCCCAGGAGTGTCTCTACTCTCTCACTCCTGACTGTAAACCCCAGGACTGTCTCTACTCTCTCACTCCTGACTGTAAACCCCAGGAGAGTCTCTTCTCTCTCACTCCTGACTGTAAACCCCAGGACTGTCTCTACTCTCTCACTCCTGACTGTAAACCCCAGGACTGTCTCTGCTCTCTCACTCCTGACTGTAAACCCCAGGAGTGTCTCTCCTCTCCCACTCCTGATTGTAAAACCCAGGAGTATATCTACTCTCTCACTCCTGACTGCAAACCCCAGGACTGTCTCTTCTCTCTCACTCCTGACTGTAAACCCCAGGCCTGTCTCTACACTCTCACGCCTGACTGTAAACCCCAGGAGTGTCTCTCCTCTCTCACTCCTGACTGTAAACCCCAGGACTGTCTCTACTCTCTTACTCCTGACTGCAAACCCCAGGACTTTCTCTACTCTCTCACTCCTGTCTGTAAACACCAGAAGTGTCTCTACTCTCTCACTCCTGACTGTAAACTCCAGAGTGTCTCTACTCTCTCACTCCTGAGTGTAAACCCCAGGACTGTCTCTACTCTCTCACTCCTGACTGTAAACCCCAGGAGTGTCTCTACTCTCTCACTCCTGACTATAAACCCCAGGACTGTCTCTACTCTCTCAGTCCTGACTGTAAACCCCAGGACTGTCTCTACTCTCTTACTCCTGACTGCAAACCCCAGGACTGTCTCTACTCTCTCACTCCTGTCTGTAAACCCCAGAAGTGTCTCTACTCTCTCACTCCTGACTGTAAACTCCAGAGTGTCTCTACTCTCTCACTCCTGAGTGTAAACCCCAGGACTGTCTCTACTCTCTCACTCCTGACTGTAAACCCCAGGAGTGTCTCTACTCTCTCACTCCTGACTATAAACCCCAGGACTGTCTCTACTCTCTCAGTACTGACTGTAAACCCCAGGACAGTCTCTTCTCTCTCTCTCCTGACTGTAAAACCCAGGAGGGTCTCTACTCTCTCACTCCTGACTGTTAACCCCAGGAGTGTCTCTACTCTCTCACTCCTGACTGTAAACCCCAGGACTGTCTCTACTCTCTCACTCCTGACTGTAAACCCCAGGACTGTCTCTACTCTCTCACTCCTGACAGTAAACCCCAGGACTGTCTCTACACTCTCACTCCTGACTGTAAACCCCAGGACTTTCTCAACTCTCTCACTCCTGACTGTAAAGCCCAGGAGTGTCTCTACTCTCTCACTCCTGACTGTAAACCCCAGGAGTGTCTCTACTTTCTCACTCCTGACTGTAAAACACAGGAATGTCTCAACTCTCTCGCTCCTGACTGTAAACCCCAGGAGTGTCACTACTCTCACTCCTGACTGTAACCCCAGGAGTGTCTCGACTCTCTCACTCCTGACTCTAAACCCCAGGACTGTCTCTACTCTCTCATTCCTGTCTGTAAACCCCAGGACTGTCTCTACTCACTCACTCATGACTGTAATACCCAGGACTGTCTCTACTCTCTCACTCCTGACTGTAAAGCCCAGGAGTGTCCCTCCTCTCTCACTCCTGACTGTAAACCACAGGAGTGTCTCTACTCTCTCATTCCTGACTGTAAACCCCAGGAATGTCTCTAAACTCTCACTCCTGACTGTAAACCCCAGGACTGTCTCTACTCTCTCACTCCTGACTGTAAACCCCAGGAGTGTCTCTACTCTCTCACTCCTGGCTGTAAACCCCAGGAGAGTCTCTACTCTCTCACTCCTGACTGTAAACCCCAGGAGTGTCTCTACTCTCTCACTCCTGACTGTAAACCCCTGGAGTGTCTCTACTCTCTCACTCCTGACTGTAATCCGCAGGACTGTCTCTACTCTCACAGTCCTGACTGTAAACCCCAGGAGTGTCTCTACTCTCTCACTCCTGACTGCAACCCCAGGAATGTCTCTACACTCTCACTCCTGACTGTAAACCCCAGGACTGTCTTTACACTCTCACTCCTGACTGTAAATACCAGGAGTGTCTCTACTCTCTCACTCCTGACTGTTAACCCCAGGAGTGTCTCTACACTCTCACTCCTGTCTGTAAACCCCAGGACTGTCTCTAATCTCTCACTCCTGACTGTAAACCCCAGGAGTGTCTCTGCTCTCTCACTCCTGACTGTAAACCACAGGACCGTCTCTACTCTCTCATTCCTGACTGTAAAACACAGGACTGTCTCTACTCTCTCACTCCTGACTGTAAACTCCAGGAGTGACACTACTCTCACTCCTGACTGTAAACCACAGGAGTGTCTCTACTCTCTCACTCCTGACTCTAAACCCCAGGACTGACTCTACTCTCTCATTCCTGACTGTAAACCCCAGTAATGTCTCTACACTCTCACTCCTGACTGTAAACCCCAGGACTGTCTCTACTCTCTCACTCCTGACTGTAAACCCCAGGAGTGTCTCTAGTCTCTCACTCCTGACTGTAAACCCCAGGAGAGTCTCTACTCACTCACTCCTGACTGTAAACCGCAGGACTGTCTCTACTCTCACAGTCCTGACTGTAAACCCCAGGACTGGCTCTACTCTCTCACTCCTGACTGTAAACCCCAGGAGTGTCTCTACTCTCTCACTCCTGACTGCAACCCCAGGAGTGTCTCTACACTCTCACTCCTGACTGTAAACCCCAGGACTGTCTCTACACTCTCACTCCTGACTGTAAATACCAGGAGTGTCTCTACTCTCTCACTCCTGACTGTTAACCCCAGGAGTGTCTCTACACTCTCACTCCTGTCTGTAAACCCCAGGACTGTCTCTAATCTCTCACTCCTGACTGTAAACCCCAGGAGTGTCTCTGCTCTCTCACTCCTGACTGGAAACCACAGGACCGTCTCTACTCTCTCATTCCTGACTGTAAAACACAGGACTGTCCCTACTCTCACTCCTGACTGTAAACACCTGGAGTGTCTCTACTCTCTCACTCCTGACTGTAAACCCCAGGAGTGTCTCTACACTCTCACTCCTGACTGTAAACCGCAGGAGTGTCTCAACTCTCTCACTCATGACTGTTCACCCCAGGAGAGTCTCTACTCTCTCACTCCTGACTGTAAACCCCAGGAGTGTCTACTCTCTCACTCCTGACTGTAAACCCCAGGACTGTCTCTACTCTCTCACTCCTGACTGTAAACCCCAGAACAGTCTCTACTCTCTCACTCCTGACTGTAAACCCCAGGAGCTTCTCTACACTCTCACTCCTGACTGTAAACCCCAGGACTGTCTCTACTCTCTCACTCCTGACTATAAACCCCAGGACTGTCTGTACTCTCTCACTCCTGTCTGTAAACCCCAGGAGAGTCTCTACTCTCTCACTCCTGACTGTAAACCCCTGGAGTGTCTCTAATCTCTCACTCCTGACTGTAAACCGCAGGAGTGTCTCTACTCTCTCACTCCTGACTGTAAACCCCAGGACTGTCTCTACTATCTCACTCCTGACGGTAAACACCAGGTATGTCTCTACTCTCTCTCTCCTGATTGTAATCCCCAGGACTGTCTCTACTCTATCACTCCAGACTGTAAACCCCAGAACAGTCTCTACTCTCTCACTCGTGACTGTAAAACCCAGTAGTGTCTCTAGTCTCTCACTCCTGACTGTAAACCCCAGGAGTGTCTCTACTCTCTCACTCCTGACTGTAAACCCCAGGAGTGCCTCTACTCTCTCACTCCTGACTGTATACCCCAGGAGTGTCTCTACTCTCTCACTCCTGACTGTAAACCCCAGGAGTGTCTCTACTCTCACACTCCTGACTGTAAACCCCAGGACTGTTTCTACTCTCTCACTCCTGACTGTAAGCACCAGGAGTGTCTATACTCTCTCACTCCTGACTGTAAACCCCAGGACCGTCTCTACTCTCTCACTCCTGTCTGTAAACCCCTGGACTGTCTCTACTTTCTCACTCCTGATTGTTAACCCCAGGACTGTCTCTCCTCTCCCACTCCTGACTGTAAAACCCAGGAGTATATCTACTCTCTCACTCCTGACTGTAAACCCCAGGACTGTCTCTTCTCTCTCACTCCTGACTGTAAACCCCAGGAGTGTCTCTACTCTCTCACTCCTGACTGTAAACCCCAGGACTGTCTCTACTCTCTCACTCCTGACTGTAAACCCCAGGAGAGTCTCTTCTCTCTCACTCCTGACTGTAAACCCCAGGACTGTCTCTACTCTCTCACTCCTGACTGTAAACCCCAGGACTGTCTCTGCTCTCTCACTCCTGACTGTAAACCCCAGGAGTGTCTCTCCTCTCCCACTCCTGACTGTAAAACCCAGGAGTATATCTACTCTCTCACTCCTGACTGCAAACCCCAGGACTGTCTCTTCTCTCTCACTCCTGACTGTAAACCCCAGGCCTGTCTCTACACTCTCACGCCTGACTGTAAACCCCAGGAGTGTCTCTCCTCTCTCACTCCTGACTGTAAACCCCAGGACTGTCTCTACTCTCTTACTCCTGACTGCAAACCCCAGGACTTTCTCTACTCTCTCACTCCTGTCTGTAAACACCAGAAGTGTCTCTACTCTCTCACTCCTGACTGTAAACTCCAGAGTGTCTCTACTCTCTCACTCCTGAGTGTAAACCCCAGGACTGTCTCTACTCTCTCACTCCTGACTGTAAAGCCCAGGAGTGTCCCTACTCTCTCACTCCTGACTGTAAACCACAGGAGTGTCTCTAAACTCTCACTCCTGACTCTAAACCCCAGGACTGTCTCTACTCTCTCACTCCTGACTGTAAACCCCAGGAGTGTCTCTACTCTCTCACTCCTGGCTGTAAACCCCAGGAGAGTCTCTACTCTCTCACTCCTGACTGTAAACCCCAGGAGTATCTCTACTCTCTCACTCCTGACTGTAAACCCCTGGAGTGTCTCTACTCTCTCACTCCTGACTGTATTCCGCAGGAATGTCTCTACACTCTCACTCCTGACTGTAAACCCCAGGACTGTCTTTACACTCTCACTCCTGACTGTAAATACCAGGAGTGTCTCTACTCTCTCACTCCTGACTGTTAACCCCAGGAGTGTCTCTACACTCTCACTCCTGTCTGTAAACCCCAGGACTGTCTCTAATCTCTCACTCCTGACTGTAAACCCCAGGAGTGTCTACTCTCTCACTCCTGACTGTAAACCCCAGGACTGTCTCTACTCTCTCACTCCTGACTGTAAACCCCAGAACAGTCTCTACTCTCTCACTCCTGACTGTAAACACCAGGAGCTTCTCTACACTCTCACTCCTGACTGTAAACCCCAGGACTGTCTCTACACTCTCACTCCTGACTTTAAACCCCAGGACTGTCTCTACTCTCTCACTCCTGACTATAAACCCCAGGAGTGTCTCTACTCTCTCAGTCCTGACGTTAAACGCCAGGTGTGTCTCTACTCTCTCTCTCCTGATTGTAATCCCCAGGACTGTCTCTACTCACTCACTCCTGACTGTAAACCCCAGAACAGTCTCTACTCTCTCACTCATGACTGTAAAACCCAGTAGTGTCTCTACTCTCTCACTCCTGACTGTAAACCCCAGGAGTGTCTCTACTCTCTCACTCCTGACTGTAAACCCCAGGAGTGTCTCTACACTCTCACTCCTGACTGTAAACCCCAGGACTTTCTCAACTCTCTCACTCCTGACTGTAAAGCCCAGGAGTGTCTCTACTCTCTCACTCCTGACTGTAAACCCCAGGAGTGTCTCTACTTTCTCACTCCTGACTGTAAAACACAGGAATGTCTCAACTCTCTCGCTCCTGACTGTAAACCCCAGGAGTGTCACTACTCTCACTCCTGACTGTAACCCCAGGAGTGTCTCGACTCTCTCACTCCTGACTCTAAACCCCAGGACTGTCTCTACTCTCTCATTCCTGTCTGTAAACCCCAGGACTGTCTCTACTCACTCACTCATGACTGTAATACCCAGGACTGTCTCTACTCTCTCACTCCTGACTGTAAAGCCCAGGAGTGTCCCTCCTCTCTCACTCCTGACTGTAAACCACAGGAGTGTCTCTACTCTCTCATTCCTGACTGTAAACCCCAGGAATGTCTCTAAACTCTCACTCCTGACTGTAAACCCCAGGACTGTCTCTACTCTCTCACTCCTGACTGTAAACCCCAGGAGTGTCTCTACTCTCTCACTCCTGGCTGTAAACCCCAGGAGAGTCTCTACTCTCTCACTCCTGACTGTAAACCCCAGGAGTGTCTCTACTCTCTCACTCCTGACTGTAAACCCCTGGAGTGTCTCTACTCTCTCACTCCTGACTGTAATCCGCAGGACTGTCTCTACTCTCACAGTCCTGACTGTAAACCCCAGGAGTGTCTCTACTCTCTCACTCCTGACTGCAACCCCAGGAATGTCTCTACACTCTCACTCCTGACTGTAAACCCCAGGACTGTCTTTACACTCTCACTCCTGACTGTAAATACCAGGAGTGTCTCTACTCTCTCACTCCTGACTGTTAACCCCAGGAGTGTCTCTACACTCTCACTCCTGTCTGTAAACCCCAGGACTGTCTCTAATCTCTCACTCCTGACTGTAAACCCCAGGAGTGTCTCTGCTCTCTCACTCCTGACTGTAAACCACAGGACCGTCTCTACTCTCTCATTCCTGACTGTAAAACACAGGACTGTCTCTACTCTCTCACTCCTGACTGTAAACTCCAGGAGTGACACTACTCTCACTCCTGACTGTAAACCACAGGAGTGTCTCTACTCTCTCACTCCTGACTCTAAACCCCAGGACTGACTCTACTCTCTCATTCCTGACTGTAAACCCCAGTAATGTCTCTACACTCTCACTCCTGACTGTAAACCCCAGGACTGTCTCTACTCTCTCACTCCTGACTGTAAACCCCAGGAGTGTCTCTAGTCTCTCACTCCTGACTGTAAACCCCAGGAGAGTCTCTACTCACTCACTCCTGACTGTAAACCGCAGGACTGTCTCTACTCTCACAGTCCTGACTGTAAACCCCAGGACTGGCTCTACTCTCTCACTCCTGACTGTAAACCCCAGGAGTGTCTCTACTCTCTCACTCCTGACTGCAACCCCAGGAGTGTCTCTACACTCTCACTCCTGACTGTAAACCCCAGGACTGTCTCTACACTCTCACTCCTGACTGTAAATACCAGGAGTGTCTCTACTCTCTCACTCCTGACTGTTAACCCCAGGAGTGTCTCTACACTCTCACTCCTGTCTGTAAACCCCAGGACTGTCTCTAATCTCTCACTCCTGACTGTAAACCCCAGGAGTGTCTCTGCTCTCTCACTCCTGACTGGAAACCACAGGACCGTCTCTACTCTCTCATTCCTGACTGTAAAACACAGGACTGTCCCTACTCTCACTCCTGACTGTAAACACCTGGAGTGTCTCTACTCTCTCACTCCTGACTGTAAACCCCAGGAGTGTCTCTACACTCTCACTCCTGACTGTAAACCGCAGGAGTGTCTCAACTCTCTCACTCATGACTGTTCACCCCAGGAGAGTCTCTACTCTCTCACTCCTGACTGTAAACCCCAGGAGTGTCTACTCTCTCACTCCTGACTGTAAACCCCAGGACTGTCTCTACTCTCTCACTCCTGACTGTAAACCCCAGAACAGTCTCTACTCTCTCACTCCTGACTGTAAACCCCAGGAGCTTCTCTACACTCTCACTCCTGACTGTAAACCCCAGGACTGTCTCTACTCTCTCACTCCTGACTATAAACCCCAGGACTGTCTGTACTCTCTCACTCCTGTCTGTAAACCCCAGGAGAGTCTCTACTCTCTCACTCCTGACTGTAAACCCCTGGAGTGTCTCTAATCTCTCACTCCTGACTGTAAACCGCAGGAGTGTCTCTACTCTCTCACTCCTGACTGTAAACCCCAGGACTGTCTCTACTATCTCACTCCTGACGGTAAACACCAGGTATGTCTCTACTCTCTCTCTCCTGATTGTAATCCCCAGGACTGTCTCTACTCTATCACTCCAGACTGTAAACCCCAGAACAGTCTCTACTCTCTCACTCGTGACTGTAAAACCCAGTAGTGTCTCTAGTCTCTCACTCCTGACTGTAAACCCCAGGAGTGTCTCTACTCTCTCACTCCTGACTGTAAACCCCAGGAGTGCCTCTACTCTCTCACTCCTGACTGTATACCCCAGGAGTGTCTCTACTCTCTCACTCCTGACTGTAAACCCCAGGAGTGTCTCTACTCTCACACTCCTGACTGTAAACCCCAGGACTGTTTCTACTCTCTCACTCCTGACTGTAAGCACCAGGAGTGTCTATACTCTCTCACTCCTGACTGTAAACCCCAGGACCGTCTCTACTCTCTCACTCCTGTCTGTAAACCCCTGGACTGTCTCTACTTTCTCACTCCTGATTGTTAACCCCAGGACTGTCTCTCCTCTCCCACTCCTGACTGTAAAACCCAGGAGTATATCTACTCTCTCACTCCTGACTGTAAACCCCAGGACTGTCTCTTCTCTCTCACTCCTGACTGTAAACCCCAGGAGTGTCTCTACTCTCTCACTCCTGACTGTAAACCCCAGGACTGTCTCTACTCTCTCACTCCTGACTGTAAACCCCAGGAGAGTCTCTTCTCTCTCACTCCTGACTGTAAACCCCAGGACTGTCTCTACTCTCTCACTCCTGACTGTAAACCCCAGGACTGTCTCTGCTCTCTCACTCCTGACTGTAAACCCCAGGAGTGTCTCTCCTCTCCCACTCCTGACTGTAAAACCCAGGAGTATATCTACTCTCTCACTCCTGACTGCAAACCCCAGGACTGTCTCTTCTCTCTCACTCCTGACTGTAAACCCCAGGCCTGTCTCTACACTCTCACGCCTGACTGTAAACCCCAGGAGTGTCTCTCCTCTCTCACTCCTGACTGTAAACCCCAGGACTGTCTCTACTCTCTTACTCCTGACTGCAAACCCCAGGACTTTCTCTACTCTCTCACTCCTGTCTGTAAACACCAGAAGTGTCTCTACTCTCTCACTCCTGACTGTAAACTCCAGAGTGTCTCTACTCTCTCACTCCTGAGTGTAAACCCCAGGACTGTCTCTACTCTCTCACTCCTGACTGTAAAGCCCAGGAGTGTCCCTACTCTCTCACTCCTGACTGTAAACCACAGGAGTGTCTCTAAACTCTCACTCCTGACTCTAAACCCCAGGACTGTCTCTACTCTCTCACTCCTGACTGTAAACCCCAGGAGTGTCTCTACTCTCTCACTCCTGGCTGTAAACCCCAGGAGAGTCTCTACTCTCTCACTCCTGACTGTAAACCCCAGGAGTATCTCTACTCTCTCACTCCTGACTGTAAACCCCTGGAGTGTCTCTACTCTCTCACTCCTGACTGTATTCCGCAGGAATGTCTCTACACTCTCACTCCTGACTGTAAACCCCAGGACTGTCTTTACACTCTCACTCCTGACTGTAATTACCAGGAGTGTCTCTACTCTCTCACTCCTGACTGTTAACCCCAGGAGTGTCTCTACACTCTCACTCCTGTCTGTAAACCCCAGGACTGTCTCTAATCTCTCACTCCTGACTGTAAACCCCAGGAGTGTCTACTGTCTCACTCCTGACTGTAAACCCCAGGACTGTCTCTACTCTCTCACTCCTGACTGTAAACCCCAGAACAGTCTCTACTCTCTCACTCCTGACTGTAAACACCAGGAGCTTCTCTACACTCTCACTCCTGACTGTAAACCCCAGGACTGTCTCTACACTCTCACTCCTGACTTTAAACCCCAGGACTGTCTCTACTCTCTCACTCCTGACTATAAACCCCAGGAGTGTCTCTACTCTCTCAGTCCTGACGTTAAACGCCAGGTGTGTCTCTACTCTCTCTCTCCTGATTGTAATCCCCAGGACTGTCTCTACTCACTCACTCCTGACTGTAAACCCCAGAACAGTCTCTACTCTCTCACTCATGACTGTAAAACCCAGTAGTGTCTCTACTCTCTCACTCCTGACTGTAAACCCCAGGAGTGTCTCTACTCTCTCACTCCTGACTGTAAACCCCAGGAGTGTCTCTACTCTCTCACTCCTGACTGTAAACCCCAGGACTGCCTCTACTCTCTCACTACTGACTGTAAACCCCAGGAGTGTCTCTACTCTCTCACTCCTGACTGTAAACCACAGGACCGTCTCTACTCTCTCATTCCTGACTGTAAAACACAGGACTGTCCCTACTCTCACTCCTGACTGTAAACACCTGGAGTGTCTCTACTCTCTCACTCCTGACTGTAAACCCCAGGAGTGTCTCTACACTCTCACTCCTGACTGTAAACCGCAGGAGTGTCTCAACTCTCTCACTCCTGACTGTTCACCCCAGGAGTGTCTCTACTCTCTCACTCCTGACTGTAAACCCCAGGAGTGTCTACTCTCTCACTCCTGACTGTAAACCCCAGGACTGTCTCTCCTCTCTCACTCCTGACTGTAAACCCCAGAACAGTCTCTACTCTCTCACTCCTGACTGTAAACCCCAGGAGCTTCTCTACACTCTCACTCCTGACTGTAAACCCCAGGACTGTCTCTACTCTCTCACTCCTGACTATAAACCCCAGGACTGTCTGTACTCTCTCACTCCTGTCTGTAAACCCCAGGAGAGTCTCTACTCTCTCACTCCTGACTGTAAACCCCTGGAGTGTCTCTAATCTCTCACTCCTGACTGTAAACCGCAGGAGTGTCTCAACTCTCTCACTCCTGACTGTAAACCCCAGGACTGTCTCTACTCTCTCACTCCTGACTGTAAAACACAGGACTGTCTCTACACACTCACTCCTGACTGTAAACCGCAGGAGTGTCTCAACTCTCTCACTCCTGACTGTAAACCCCAGGACTGTCTCTACTCTCTCACTCCTGACTGTAAAACACAGGACTGTCTCTACTCTCTCACTCCTGACTGTAAACCCCAGGACTGTCTCTACTCTCTCACTCCTGACGGTAAACGCCACGTATGTCTCTACTCTCTCTCTCCTGATTGTAATCCCCAGGACTGTCTCTACTCTATAACTCCAGACTGTAAACCCCAGAACAGTCTCTACTCTCTCACTCGTGACTGTAAAACCCAGTAGTGTCTCTACTCTCTCACTCCTGACTGTAAACCCCAGGAGTGTCTCTACTCTCTCACTCCTGACTGTAAACCCCAGGAGTGGCTCTACTCTCTCACTCCTGACTGTATACCCCAGGAGTGTCTCTACTCTCTCACTCCTGACTGTAAACCCCAGGAGTGTCTCTACTCTCACACTCCTGACTGTAAACCCCAGGACTGTTTCTACTCTCTCACTCCTGACTGTAAGCACCAGGAGTGTCTATACTCTCTCACTCCTGACTGTAAACCCCAGGACCGTCTCTACTCTCTCACTCCTGTCTGTAAACCCCTGGACTGTCTCTACTTTCTCACTCCTGATTGTAAACCCCAGGACTGTCTCTCCTCTCCCACTCCTGACTGTAAAACCCAGGAGTTATTCTACTCTCTCACTCCTGACTGTAAACCCCAGGACTGTCTCTTCTCTCTCACTCCTGACTGTAAACCCCAGGAGTGTCTCTACTCTCTCACTCCCGACTGTAAACCGCAGGAGTGTCTCAACTCTCTCACTCCTGACTGTAAACCCCAGGACTGTCTCTACTCTCTCACTCCTGACTGTAAACCCCAGGACTGTCTCTACTCTCTCACTCCTGACTGTAAACCCCAGGAGAGTCTCTACTCTCTCACTCCTGACTGTAAACCCCTGGAGTGTCTCTAATCTCTCACTCCTGACTGTAAACCGCAGGAGTGTCTCTACTCTCTCACTCCTGACGGTAAACGCCAGGTATGTCTCTACTCTCTCTCTCCTGATTGTAATCCCCAGGACTGTCTCTACTCTATCACTCCAGACTGTAATCCCCAGAACAGTCTCTACTCTCTCACTCGTGACTGTAAAACCCAGTAGTGTCTCTACTCTCTCACTCCTGACTGTAAACCCCAGGAGTGTCTCTACTCTCTCACTCCTGACTGTAAACCCCAGGAGAGTCTCTTCTCTCTCACTCCTGACTGTAAACCCCAGGACTGTCTCTACTCTCTCACTCCTGACTGTAAACCCCAGGACTGTCTCTGCTCTCTCACTCCTGACTGTAAACCCCAGGAGTGTCTCTCCTCTCCCACTCTTGACTGTAAAACCCAGGAGTATATCTACTCTCTCACTCCTGACTGCAAACCCCAGGACTGTCTCTTCTCTCTCACTCCTGACTGTAAACTCCATGACTGTCTCTACACTCTCACGCCTGACTGTAAACCCCAGGAGTGTCTCTCCTCTCTCACTCCTGACTGTAAACCCCAGGACTGTCTCTACTCTCTTACTCCTGACTGCAAACCCCAGGACTGTCTCTACTCTCTCACTCCTGTCTGTAAACACCAGAAGTGTCTCTACTCTCTCACTCCTGACTGTAAACTCCAGAGTGGCTCTACTCTCTCACTCCTGAGTGTAAACCCCAGGACTGTCTCTACTCTCTCACTCCTGACTGTAAACCCCAGGAGTGTCTCTACTCTCTCACTCCTGACTATAAACCCCAGGACTGTCTCTACTCTCTCAGTCCTGACTGTAAACCCCAGGACTGTCTCTACTCTCTTACTCCTGACTGCAAACCCCAGGACTGTCTCTACTCTCTCACTCCTGTCTGTAAACTCCAGAAGTGTCTCTACTCTCTCACTCCTGACTGTAAACTCCAGAGTGTCTCTACTCTCTCACTCCTGAGTGTAAACCCCAGGACTGTCTCTACTCTCTCACTCCTGACTATAAACCCCAGGAGTGTCTCTACTCTCTCACTCCTGACTATAAACCCCAGGACTGTCTCTACTCTCTCAGTCCTGACTGTAAACCCCAGGACTGTCTCTTCTCCCTCACTCCTGACTGTAAAACCCAGGAGGGTCTCAACTCTCTCACTCCTGACTGTTAACCCCAGGAGTGTCTCTACTCTCTCACTCCTGACTGTAAACCCCAGGACTGTCTCTACTCTCTCACTCCTGACTGTAAACCCCAGGACTGTCTCTACTCTCTCACTCCTGACAGTAAACCCCAGGACTGTCTCTACTCTCTCACTCCTGACTGTAAACCCCAGGACTTTCTCAACTCTCTCACTCCTGACTGTAAAGCCCAGGAGTGTCTCTACTCTCTCACTCCTGACTGTAAACCCCAGGAGTGTCTCTACTTTCTCACTCCTGACTGTAAAACACAGGAATGTCTCTACTCTCTCACTCCTGACTGTAAACCCCAGGAGTGTCACTACTCTCACTCCTGACTGTAACCCCAGGAGTGTCTCGACTCTCTCACTCCTGACTCTAAACCCCAGGACTGTCTCTACTCTCTCATTCCTGTCTGTAAACCCCAGGACTGTCTCTACTCTCTCACTCATGACTGTAATCCCCTGGACTGTCTCTACTCTCTCACTCCTGACTGTAAACCCCAGGACTGTCTCTACTCTCTCACTCCTGACTGTAAAGCCCAGGAGTGTCCCTACTCTCTCACTCCTGACTGTAAACCACAGGAGTGTCTCTACTCTCTCACTCCTGACTGTAAACACCAGGTCTGCCTCTACTCTCTCACTCCTGACTGTAAACCCCAGGAGTGTCTCTACCCTCTCACTCCTGACTGTAAAACCCAGCACTGTCCCAACTCTCGCACTCCTGACTGTAAACTCCAGGAGTGACACTACTCTCACTCCTGACTGTAAACCACAGGAGTGTCTCTACTCTCTCACTCCTGTCTCTAAACCCCAGGACTGACTCTACTCTCTCATTCCTGACTGTAAACCCCAGGAATGTCTCTAAACTCACACTCGTGACTGTAAACAGCAGGACTGTCTCTACTCTCTCACTCCTGACTGTAAACCCCAGGAGTGTCTCTACTCTCTCACTCCTGGCTGTAAACCCCAGGAGAGTCTCTACTCTCTCACTCCTGACTGTAAACCCCAGGAGTGTCTCTACTCTCTCACTCCTGACTGTAAACCCGAGGAGTGTCTCCACTCTCTCACTCCTGACTGTAAACCCCTGGAGTGTCTCTACTCTCTCACACCTGACTGTAAACCCCAGGAGTGTCTCTACGCTCTCACTCCTGACTGTAAACCCCAGGAGTGTCTCTACTCTCTCACTCCTTACTGTAAACCCCAGGACTGTCTCTACTCTCTCACTCCTGACTGTAAACCCCAGGAGTGTCTCTACTCTCTCACTCCTGACTGTAAACCGCAGGACTGTCTCTACTCTCACAGTCCTGACTGTAAACCCCAGGAGTGTCTCTACTCTCTCACTCCTGACTGTAAACCCCAGGACTGTCTCTACACTCTCACTCCTGACTGTAAATACCAGGAGTGTCTCTACTCTCTCACTCCTGACTGTTAACCCCAGGAGTGTCTCTACACTCTCACTCCTGTCTGTAAACCCCAGGACTGTCTCTAATCTCTCACTCCTGACTGTAAACCCCAGGAGTGTCTCTGCTCTCTCACTCCTGACTGTAAACCACAGGACCGTCTCTACTCTCTCATTCCTGACTGTAAAACACAGGACTGTCCCTACTCTCACTCCTGACTGTAAACACCTGGAGTGTCTCTACTCTCTCACTCCTGACTGTAAACCCCAGGACTGACTCTACTCTCTCATTCCTGACTGTAAACCCCAGGACTGTCTCTACTCTCTCACTCCTGACTGTAAACCCCAGGAATGTCTCTACTCTCTCACTCCTGACTGTTAACCCCAGGAGTGTCTCTACACTCTCACTCATGTCTGTAAACCCCAGGACTGTCTCTAATCTCTCACTCCTGACTGTAAACCCCAGGAGTGTCTCTGCTCTCTCACTCCTGACTGTAAACCACAGGACCGTCTCTACTCTCTCATTCCTGACTGTAAAACACAGGACTGTCCCTACTCTCACTCCTGACTGTAAACACCTGGAGTGTCTCTACTCTCTCACTCCTGACTGTAAACCCCAGGAGTGTCTCTACACTCTCACTCCTGACTGTAAACCCCAGGACGGTCTCTACTCTCTCACTCCTGATTGTTCACCCCAGGAGTGTCTCTACTCTCTCACTCCTGACTGTAAACCCCAGGAGTGTCTACTCTCTCACTCCTGACTGTAAACCCCAGGACTGTCTCTACTCTCTCACTCCTGACTGTAAACCCCAGAACAGTCTCTACTCTCTCACTCCTGACTGTAAACCCCAGGAGCTTCTCTACACTCTCACTCCTGACTGTAAACCCCAGGACTGTCTCTACACTCTCACTCCTGACTGTAAACCCCAGGACTGTCTCTACTCTCTCACTCCTGACTATCAACCCCAGGACTGTCTGTACTCTGTCACTCCTGTCTGTAAACCCCAGGAGAGTCTCTACTCTCGCACTCCTGACTGTAAACCCCTGGAGTGTCTCTACTCTCTCACTCCCGACTGTAAACCGCAGGAGTGTCTCAACTCTCTCACTCCTGACTGTAAACCCCAGGACTGTCTCTACTCTCTCACTCCTGACTGTAAACCCCAGGACTGTCTCTACGCTCTCACTCCTGACTGTAAACCCCAGGACTGTCTCAACTCTCTCACTCCTGACTGTAAACTCCAGGAGTGACACTACTCTCACTCCTGACTGTAAACCACAGGAGTGTCTCTACTCTCTCACTCCTGACTCTAAACCCCAGGACTGACTCTACTCTCTCATTCCTGACTGTAAACCCCAGGAATGTCTCTAAACTCTCACTCCTGACTGTAAACAGCAGGACTGTCTCTACTGTCTCACTCCTGACTGTAAACCCCAGGAGTGTCTCTACTCTCTCATTCCTGGCTGTAAACCCCAGGAGAGTCTCTACTCTCTCACTCCTGACTGTAAACCCCAGGAGTGTCTCTACTCTCTCACTCCTGACTGTAAACCCGAGGAGTGTCTCCACTCTCTCACTCCTGACTGTAAACCCCTGGAGTGTCTCTACTCTCTCAATCCTGACTGTAAACCGCAGGACTGTCTCTACTCTCACAGTCCTGACTGTAAACCCCAGGAGTGTCTCTACTCTCTCACTCCTGACTGCAACCCCAGGAATGTCTCTACACTCTCACTCCTGACTGTAAACCCCAGGACTGTCTCTACACTCTCACTCCTTACTGTAAATACCAGGAGTGTCTCTACTCTCTCACTCCTGACTGTTAACCCCAGGAGTGTCTCTACACTCTCACTCCTGTCTGTAAACCCCAGGACTGTCTCTAATCTCTCACTCCTGACTGTAAACCCCAGGAGTGTCTCTGCTCTCTCACTCCTGACTGTAAACCACAGGACCGTCTCTACTCTCTCATTCCTGACTGTAAAACACAGGACTGTCCCTACTCTCACTCCTGACTGTAAACACCTGGAGTGTCTCTACTCTCTCACTCCTGACTGTAAACCCCAGGAGTGTCTCTACACTCTCACTCCTGACTGTAAACCCCAGGACGGTCTCTACTCTCTCACTGCTGATTGTTCACCCCAGGAGTGTCTCTACTCTCTCACTCCTGACTGTAAACCCCAGGAGTGTCTACTCTCTCACTCCTGACTGTAAACCCCAGGACTGTCTCTACTCTCTCACTCCTGACTGTAAACCCCAGAACAGTCTCTACTCTCTCACTCCTGACGGTAAACCCCAGGAGCTTCTCTACACTCTCACTCCTGACTGTAAACCCCAGGACTGTCTCTACACTCTCACTCCTGACTGTAAACCCCAGGACTGTCTCTACTCTCTCACTCCTGACTATAAACCCCAGGAGTGTCTCTACTCTCTCACTCCTGACTGTAAACCCCAGGACTGCCTCAACTCTCTCACTACTGACTGTAAACCCCAGGAGTGTCTCTACTCTCTCACTCCTGACTGTAAACCACAGGAGTGTCTCTACTCTCACACTCCTGACTGTAAACCCCAGGACTGTCTCTACTCTCTCACTCCTGACTGTAAGCACCAGGAGTGTCTCTACTCTCTCACTCCTGACTGTAAACCCCAGGACTGTCTCTACTCTCTCACTGCTGACTTTAAACACCAGGAGTGTCTCTACTCTCTCACTCCTGACTGTAAACCCCAGGACTTCCTCTACTCTCTCACTCCTGACTGTTAACCCCAGGAGTGTCTCTACTCTCTCACTCCTGACTGTAAACCCCAGGAGTGTCTACTCCCTCACTCCTGACTGTAAACCCCAGGACTGTCTCGACTCTCTGACTCCAGAGTGTAAACCCCAGGAACAGTCTCTACTCTCTCACTCCTGACTGTAAACCCCAGGAGCTTCTCTATTCTCTCACTCCTGACTGTAAACCCCAGGAGTGTCTCTCCTCTCCCACTCCTGACTGTAAAACCCAGGAGTATACCTACTCTCTCACTCCTGACTGCAAACCCCAGGACTGTCTCTTCTCTCTCACTCCTGACTGTAAACCCCAGGACTGTCTCTACACTCTCACGCCTGACTGTAAACTCCAGGAGTGTCTCTCCTCTCTCACTCCTGACTGTAAACCCCAGGAGTGTCACTACTCTCTCACTCCTGACTGTAAACCCCAGGACAGTCTCTACTCTCTCACTCCTGTCTGTAAACCCCAGGACCGTCTCTACTCTCTCACTCCTGTCTGTAAACCCCAGGACTGTCTCTACTCTCTCACTCCTGACTGTAAACCCCAGGATTGTTTCTACTCTCTCACTCCTGACTGTAAACTCCAGGAATGTCTCTACACTCTCACTCCTGACTGTAAACTCCAGGACTGTCTCTACTCTCTCACTTCTGACTTTAAACACCAGGAGTGTCTCTACTCTCTCACTCCTGACTGTAAACCCCAGGACTGTCTCTACTCTCTCACTCCTGTCTGTAAACACCAGAAGTGTCTCTACTCTCTCACTCCTGACTGTAAACTCCAGAGTGTCTCTACTCTCTCACTCCTGAGTGTATACCCAGGACTGTCTCTACTCTCTCACTCCTGACTGTAAACCCCAGGAGTGTCTCTACTCTCTCACTCCTGACTATAAACCCCAGGACTGTCTCTACTCTCTCAGTCCTGACTGTAAACCCCAGGACTGTCTCTACTCTCTTACTCCTGACTGCAAACCCCAGGACTGTCTCTACTCTCTCACTCCTTTCTGTAAACCCCAGAAGTGTCTCTACTCTCTCACTCCTGACTGTAAACTCCAGAGTGTCTCTACTCTCTCACTCCTGAGTGTAAACCCCAGGACTGTCTCTACTCTCTCACTCCTGACTGTAAACCCCAGGAGTGTCTCTACTCTCTCACTCCTGACTATAAACCCCAGGACTGTCTCTACTCTCTCAGTCCTGACTGTAAACCCCAGGACTGTCTCTTCTCTCTCACTCCTGACTGTAAAACCCAGGAGGGTCTCTACTCTCTCACTCCTGACTGTTAACCCCAGGAGTGTCTCTACTCTCTCACTCCTGACTGTAAACCCCAGAACTGTCTCTACTCTCTCACTCCTGACTGTAAACCCCAGGACTGTCTCTACTCTCTCACTCCTGACAGTAAACCCCAGGACTGTCTCTACTCTCTCACTCCTGACTGTAAACCCCAGGACTTTCTCAACTCTCTCACTCCTGACTGTAAAGCCCAGGAGTGTCTCTACTCTCTCACTCCTGACTGTAAACCCCAGGAGTGTCACTACTTTCTCACTCCTGACTGTAAAACACAGTAATGTCTCAACTCTCTCGCTGCTGACTGTAAACCCCAGGAGTGTCACTACTCTCACTCCTGACTGTAACCCCAGGAGTGTCTCGACTCTCTCACTCCTGACTCTAAACCCCAGGACTGTCTCTACTCTCTCATTCCTGTCTGTAAACCCCAGGACTGTCTCTACTCTCTCACTCATGACTGTAATCCCCAGGACTGTCTCTACTCTCTCACTCCTGACTGTAAACACCAGGTCTGTCTCTACTCTCTCACTCCTGACTGTAAACCCCAGGAGTATCTCTACCCTCTCACTCCTGACTGTAAAACCCAGGACTGTCTCTACTCTCTCACTCCTGACTGTAAACTCCAGGAGTGACACCATCTCACTCCTGACTGTAAACCACAGGAGTGTCTCTACTCTCTCACTCCTGACTCTAAACCCCAGGACTGACTCTACTCTCTCATTCCTGACTGTAAACCCCAGGAATGTCTCTAAACTCTCACTCCTGACTGTAAACCCCAGGACTGTCTCTACTCTCTCACTCCTGACTGTAAACCCCAGGAGTGTCTCTACTCTCTCACTCCTGGCTGTAAACCCCAGGAGAGTCTCTACTCTCTCACTCCTGACTGTAAACCCCAGGAGTGTCTCTACTCTCTCACTCCTGACTGTAAACCCCTGGAGTGTCTCTACTCTCTCACTCCTGACTGTAAACCGCAGGACTGTCTCTACTCTCACAGTCCTGACTGTAAACCCCAGGAGTGTCTCTACTCTCTCACTCCTGACTGCAACCCCAGGAATGTCTCTACACTCTCACTCCTGACTGTAAACCCCAGGACTGTCTCTACACTCTCACTCCTGACTGTAAACACCAGTAATGTCTCTACTCTCTCACTCCTGACTGTAAACCCCAGGAGTGTCTCTACAAACTCACTCCTGACTGTAAACCCCAGGAGTGTCTCTACTCTCTCACTCCTGACTGTAAATCCCAGGAGTGTCTCTACTCTCTCACTCCTGACTGTAAACACCAGGACTGTCTCTACTCTCTCACTCTTGAGTGTAAACCCCAGGAGTGTCTCTACTCTCTCACTCCTGACTTTAAACCCCAGGACTGTCTCTACTCTCTCACTCCTGTCTGTATACCCCAGGACTGTCTCTTCACTCTCACAGTCCTGACTGTAAACCCCAGGAGTGTCTCTACTCTCTCTCTCCTGACTGTAAACCCCAGGACTGTCTCTACTCTCACAGTCCTGACTGTAAACCCCAGGAGTGTCTCTACTCTCTCACTCCTGACTGTAAACCCCAGGAGTGTCTCTACACTCTCACTCCTGACTGTAAACCCCAGGACAGTCTCTACTCTCTCACTCCTGACGGCAAACACCAGGAGTGTCTCTACTGTCTCACTCCTGACTGTAAACCCCAGAACAGTCTCTACTCTCTCACTCCTGGCTGTAAACCCCAGGAGAGTCTCTACTCTCTCACTACTGACTGTAAACCCCAGGACTGTCTCTACTCTCTCACTCCTGACTGTAAACCCCAGGACTGTCTCTACTCTCTCACTCCTGACTGTAACCCCAGGAGTGTCTCTACACGCTCATTCCTGACTGTAAACCCCAGGAGAGTCTCTACTCTCTCACTCCTGACTGTAAACCCCAGAAATGTCTCTACTCTCTCACTCCTGACTGTAAACCCCAGGAGTGTCTCTACACCTTCATTCCTGACTGTAAACCCCAGGAGAGTCTCTACTCATTCACTCCTAACTGTAAACCCCACGACTGTCTCTACTCTCTCACTCCTGACCGTAAACCCCAGGAGTGTCTCCACTCTCTCACTCCTGACCGTAAACCCCAGGACTCTCTCTACTCTCTCACTCCTGACTGTAAACCCCTGGAGTGTTTCTACTCTCTCACTCCTGACTGTTACCACCAGGAGTGTCTCTACTCTCTCACTGCTGACTGTAAACCCCAGGACTGTCTCTACTCTCTCACTCCTGACTGTAAACCCCTGAACAGTCTCTACTCTCTCAATCCTGACTGTAAACCCCAGGAGTGTCTCTACTCTCTCACTCCTGACTGTAAACCCCAGAACTGTCTCTAGTCTCTCACTCCTGACTGTAAACCCCAGGTGTGTCTCTACTCTCTCTCTCCTGATTGTAATCCCCAGGACTGTCTCTACTCTCTCACTCCTGACTGTAAACCCCAGAACAGTCTCTACTCTCTCTCTCGTGACTGTAAAACCCAGTAGTGTCTCTACTCTCTCACTCCTGACTGTAAAACCCAGGAGGTTCTCTACTCTCTCACTCCTGACTGTAAACCCCAGGACTGTCTCTACTCTCACAGTCCTGACTGTAAACCCCAGGAGTGTCTCTACTCTCTCACTCCTGACTGTAAACCCCAGGAGTGTCTCTACACTCTCACTCCTGACTGTAAACCCCAGGCTGTCTCTACTCTCTCACTCCTGACTGTAAACCCCAGGACTGTCTCTACTCTCTCACTCCTGACTGTAAACACCAGGACTGTCTCTACTCTCTCACTCCTTACGGCAAACACCAGGTATGTCTCTACTCTCTCTCTCCTGATTGTAATCCCCAGGACTGTCTCTACTCTATCACTCCAGACTGTAAACCCCAGAACAGTCTCTACTCTCTCACTCCTGACTGTAAACCACAGGAGTGTCTCTACTCTCTCACTCCTGACTGTAAACCCCAGGAGTGTCTCTACACTCTCACTCCTGACTGTAAACCCCAGGACAGTCTCTACTCTCTCACTCCTGACGGCAAACACCAGGAGTGTCTCCACTGTCTCACTCCTGACTGTAAACCCCAGGAGGGTCTCTACTCTCTCACTCCTGGCTGTAAACCCCAGGAGAGTCTCTACTCTCTCACTACTGACTGTAAACCCCAGGACTGTCTCTACTCTCTCACTCCTGACTGTAAACCCCAGGACTGTCTCTACTCTCTCACTCCTGACTGTAAACCCCAGCAGTGTCTCTACACGCTCATTCCTGACTGTAAACCCCAGGAGAGTCTCTACTCTCTCACTCCTGACTGTAAACCCCAGAAATGTCTCTACTCTCTCACTCCTGACTGTAAACCCCAGGAGTGTCTCTACACCTTCATTCCTGACTGTAAACCCCAGGAGAGTCTCTACTCATTCACTCCTAACTGTAAACCCCACGACTGTCTCTACTCTCTCACTCCTGACCGTAAACCCCAGGAGTGTCTCCACTCTCTCACTCCTGACCGTAAACCCCAGGACTCTCTCTACTCTCTCACTCCTGACTGTAAACCCCTGGAGTGTTTCTACTCTCTCACTCCTGACTGTTACCACCAGGAGTGTCTCTACTCTCTCACTGCTGACTGTAAACCCCAGGACTGTCTCTACTCTCACAGTCCTGACTGTAAACCCCAGGAGTGTCTCTACTCTCTCACTCCTGACTGCAACCCCAGGAATGTCTCTACACTCTCACTCCTGACTGTAAACCCCAGGACTGTCTCTACACTCTCACTCCTTACTGTAAATACCAGGAGTGTCTCTACTCTCTCACTCCTGACTGTTAACCCCAGGAGTGTCTCTACACTCTCACTCCTGTCTGTAAACCCCAGGACTGTCTCTAATCTCTCACTCCTGACTGTAAACCCCAGGAGTGTCTCTGCTCTCTCACTCCTGACTGTAAACCACAGGACCGTCTCTACTCTCTCATTCCTGACTGTAAAACACAGGACTGTCCCTACTCTCACTCCTGACTGTAAACACCTGGAGTGTCTCTACTCTCTCACTCCTGACTGTAAACCCCAGGAGTGTCTCTACACTCTCACTCCTGACTGTAAACCCCAGGACGGTCTCTACTCTCTCACTCCTGATTGTTCACCCCAGGAGTGTCTCTACTCTCTCACTCCTGACTGTAAACCCCAGGAGTGTCTACTCTCTCACTCCTGACTGTAAACCCCAGGACTGTCTCTACTCTCTCACTCCTGACTGTAAACCCCAGAACAGTCTCTACTCTCTCACTCCTGACGGTAAACCCCAGGAGCTTCTCTACACTCTCACTCCTGACTGTAAACCCCAGGACTGTCTCTACACTCTCACTCCTGACTGTAAACCCCAGGACTGTCTCTACTCTCTCACTCCTGACTATAAACCCCAGGAGTGTCTCTACTCTCTCACTCCTGACTGTAAACCCCAGGACTGCCTCAACTCTCTCACTACTGACTGTAAACCCCAGGAGTGTCTCTACTCTCTCACTCCTGACTGTAAACCACAGGAGTGTCTCTACTCTCACACTCCTGACTGTAAACCCCAGGACTGTCTCTACTCTCTCACTCCTGACTGTAAGCACCAGGAGTGTCTCTACTCTCTCACTCCTGACTGTAAACCCCAGGACTGTCTCTACTCTCTCACTGCTGACTTTAAACACCAGGAGTGTCTCTACTCTCTCACTCCTGACTGTAAACCCCAGGACTTCCTCTACTCTCTCACTCCTGACTGTTAACCCCAGGAGTGTCTCTACTCTCTCACTCCTGACTGTAAACCCCAGGAGTGTCTACTCCCTCACTCCTGACTGTAAACCCCAGGACTGTCTCGACTCTCTGACTCCAGAGTGTAAACCCCAGGAACAGTCTCTACTCTCTCACTCCTGACTGTAAACCCCAGGAGCTTCTCTATTCTCTCACTCCTGACTGTAAACCCCAGGAGTGTCTCTCCTCTCCCACTCCTGACTGTAAAACCCAGGAGTATACCTACTCTCTCACTCCTGACTGCAAACCCCAGGACTGTCTCTTCTCTCTCACTCCTGACTGTAAACCCCAGGACTGTCTCTACACTCTCACGCCTGACTGTAAACTCCAGGAGTGTCTCTCCTCTCTCACTCCTGACTGTAAACCCCAGGAGTGTCACTACTCTCTCACTCCTGACTGTAAACCCCAGGACAGTCTCTACTCTCTCACTCCTGTCTGTAAACCCCAGGACCGTCTCTACTCTCTCACTCCTGTCTGTAAACCCCAGGACTGTCTCTACTCTCTCACTCCTGACTGTAAACCCCAGGATTGTTTCTACTCTCTCACTCCTGACTGTAAACTCCAGGAATGTCTCTACACTCTCACTCCTGACTGTAAACTCCAGGACTGTCTCTACTCTCTCACTTCTGACTTTAAACACCAGGAGTGTCTCTACTCTCTCACTCCTGACTGTAAACCCCAGGACTGTCTCTACTCTCTCACTCCTGTCTGTAAACACCAGAAGTGTCTCTACTCTCTCACTCCTGACTGTAAACTCCAGAGTGTCTCTACTCTCTCACTCCTGAGTGTATACCCAGGACTGTCTCTACTCTCTCACTCCTGACTGTAAACCCCAGGAGTGTCTCTACTCTCTCACTCCTGACTATAAACCCCAGGACTGTCTCTACTCTCTCAGTCCTGACTGTAAACCCCAGGACTGTCTCTACTCTCTTACTCCTGACTGCAAACCCCAGGACTGTCTCTACTCTCTCACTCCTTTCTGTAAACCCCAGAAGTGTCTCTACTCTCTCACTCCTGACTGTAAACTCCAGAGTGTCTCTACTCTCTCACTCCTGAGTGTAAACCCCAGGACTGTCTCTACTCTCTCACTCCTGACTGTAAACCCCAGGAGTGTCTCTACTCTCTCACTCCTGACTATAAACCCCAGGACTGTCTCTACTCTCTCAGTCCTGACTGTAAACCCCAGGACTGTCTCTTCTCTCTCACTCCTGACTGTAAAACCCAGGAGGGTCTCTACTCTCTCACTCCTGACTGTTAACCCCAGGAGTGTCTCTACTCTCTCACTCCTGACTGTAAACCCCAGAACTGTCTCTACTCTCTCACTCCTGACTGTAAACCCCAGGACTGTCTCTACTCTCTCACTCCTGACAGTAAACCCCAGGACTGTCTCTACTCTCTCACTCCTGACTGTAAACCCCAGGACTTTCTCAACTCTCTCACTCCTGACTGTAAAGCCCAGGAGTGTCTCTACTCTCTCACTCCTGACTGTAAACCCCAGGAGTGTCACTACTTTCTCACTCCTGACTGTAAAACACAGTAATGTCTCAACTCTCTCGCTGCTGACTGTAAACCCCAGGAGTGTCACTACTCTCACTCCTGACTGTAACCCCAGGAGTGTCTCGACTCTCTCACTCCTGACTCTAAACCCCAGGACTGTCTCTACTCTCTCATTCCTGTCTGTAAACCCCAGGACTGTCTCTACTCTCTCACTCATGACTGTAATCCCCAGGACTGTCTCTACTCTCTCACTCCTGACTGTAAACACCAGGTCTGTCTCTACTCTCTCACTCCTGACTGTAAACCCCAGGAGTATCTCTACCCTCTCACTCCTGACTGTAAAACCCAGGA
Source organism: Isurus oxyrinchus (assembly GCA_026770705.1). Lineage (NCBI taxonomy): Eukaryota > Metazoa > Chordata > Chondrichthyes > Lamniformes > Lamnidae > Isurus > Isurus oxyrinchus. The sequence goes on along the minus strand of JANJGN010000019.1, from coordinate 113,877,250 downwards.
CTGTCTCTACTCTCTCACTCCTGACTGTAAACTCCAGGAGTGACACCATCTCACTCCTGACTGTAAACCACAGGAGTGTCTCTACTCTCTCACTCCTGACTCTAAACCCCAGGACTGACTCTACTCTCTCATTCCTGACTGTAAACCCCAGGAATGTCTCTAAACTCTCACTCCTGACTGTAAACCCCAGGACTGTCTCTACTCTCTCACTCCTGACTGTAAACCCCAGGAGTGTCTCTACTCTCTCACTCCTGGCTGTAAACCCCAGGAGAGTCTCTACTCTCTCACTCCTGACTGTAAACCCCAGGAGTGTCTCTACTCTCTCACTCCTGACTGTAAACCCCTGGAGTGTCTCTACTCTCTCACTCCTGACTGTAAACCGCAGGACTGTCTCTACTCTCACAGTCCTGACTGTAAACCCCAGGAGTGTCTCTACTCTCTCACTCCTGACTGCAACCCCAGGAATGTCTCTACACTCTCACTCCTGACTGTAAACCCCAGGACTGTCTCTACACTCTCACTCCTGACTGTAAACACCAGTAATGTCTCTACTCTCTCACTCCTGACTGTAAACCCCAGGAGTGTCTCTACAAACTCACTCCTGACTGTAAACCCCAGGAGTGTCTCTACTCTCTCACTCCTGACTGTAAATCCCAGGAGTGTCTCTACTCTCTCACTCCTGACTGTAAACACCAGGACTGTCTCTACTCTCTCACTCTTGAGTGTAAACCCCAGGAGTGTCTCTACTCTCTCACTCCTGACTTTAAACCCCAGGACTGTCTCTACTCTCTCACTCCTGTCTGTATACCCCAGGACTGTCTCTTCACTCTCACAGTCCTGACTGTAAACCCCAGGAGTGTCTCTACTCTCTCTCTCCTGACTGTAAACCCCAGGACTGTCTCTACTCTCACAGTCCTGACTGTAAACCCCAGGAGTGTCTCTACTCTCTCACTCCTGACTGTAAACCCCAGGAGTGTCTCTACACTCTCACTCCTGACTGTAAACCCCAGGACAGTCTCTACTCTCTCACTCCTGACGGCAAACACCAGGAGTGTCTCTACTCTCTCACTCCTGACTGTAAACCCCAGAACAGTCTCTACTCTCTCACTCCTGGCTGTAAACCCCAGGAGAGTCTCTACTCTCTCACTACTGACTGTAAACCCCAGGACTGTCTCTACTCTCTCACTCCTGACTGTAAACCCCAGGACTGTCTCTACTCTCTCACTCCTGACTGTAACCCCAGGAGTGTCTCTACACGCTCATTCCTGACTGTAAACCCCAGGAGAGTCTCTACTCTCTCACTCCTGACTGTAAACCCCAGAAATGTCTCTACTCTCTCACTCCTGACTGTAAACCCCAGGAGTGTCTCTACACCTTCATTCCTGACTGTAAACCCCAGGAGAGTCTCTACTCATTCACTCCTAACTGTAAACCCCACGACTGTCTCTACTCTCTCACTCCTGACCGTAAACCCCAGGAGTGTCTCCACTCTCTCACTCCTGACCGTAAACCCCAGGACTCTCTCTACTCTCTCACTCCTGACTGTAAACCCCTGGAGTGTTTCTACTCTCTCACTCCTGACTGTTACCACCAGGAGTGTCTCTACTCTCTCACTGCTGACTGTAAACCCCAGGACTGTCTCTACTCTCTCACTCCTGACTGTAAACCCCTGAACAGTCTCTACTCTCTCAATCCTGACTGTAAACCCCAGGAGTGTCTCTACTCTCTCACTCCTGACTGTAAACCCCAGAACTGTCTCTAGTCTCTCACTCCTGACTGTAAACCCCAGGTGTGTCTCTACTCTCTCTCTCCTGATTGTAATCCCCAGGACTGTCTCTACTCTCTCACTCCTGACTGTAAACCCCAGAACAGTCTCTACTCTCTCTCTCGTGACTGTAAAACCCAGTAGTGTCTCTACTCTCTCACTCCTGACTGTAAAACCCAGGAGGTTCTCTACTCTCTCACTCCTGACTGTAAACCCCAGGACTGTCTCTACTCTCACAGTCCTGACTGTAAACCCCAGGAGTGTCTCTACTCTCTCACTCCTGACTGTAAACCCCAGGAGTGTCTCTACACTCTCACTCCTGACTGTAAACCCCAGGCTGTCTCTACTCTCTCACTCCTGACTGTAAACCCCAGGACTGTCTCTACTCTCTCACTCCTGACTGTAAACCCCAGGTGTGTCTCTACTCTCTCTCTCCTGATTGTAATCCCCAGGACTGTCTCTACTCTATCACTCCAGACTGTAAACCCCAGAACAGTCTCTACTCTCTCACTCCTGACTGTAAACCACAGGAGTGTCTCTACTCTCTCACTCCTGACTGTAAACCCCAGGAGTGTCTCTACACTCTCACTCCTGACTGTAAACCCCAGGACAGTCTCTACTCTCTCACTCCTGACGGCAAACACCAGGAGTGTCTCTACTGTCTCACTCCTGACTGTAAACCCCAGGAGGGTCTCTACTCTCTCACTCCTGGCTGTAAACCCCAGGAGAGTCTCTACTCTCTCACTACTGACTGTAAACCCCAGGACTGTCTCTACTCTCTCACTCCTGACTGTAAACCCCAGGACTGTCTCTACTCTCTCACTCCTGACTGTAAACCCCAGCAGTGTCTCTACACGCTCATTCCTGACTGTAAACCCCAGGAGAGTCTCTACTCTCTCACTCCTGACTGTAAACCCCAGAAATGTCTCTACTCTCTCACTCCTGACTGTAAACCCCAGGAGTGTCTCTACACCTTCATTCCTGACTGTAAACCCCAGGAGAGTCTCTACTCATTCACTCCTAACTGTAAACCCCACGACTGTCTCTACTCTCTCACTCCTGACCGTAAACCCCAGGAGTGTCTCCACTCTCTCACTCCTGACCGTAAACCCCAGGACTCTCTCTACTCTCTCACTCCTGACTGTAAACCCCTGGAGTGTTTCTACTCTCTCACTCCTGACTGTTACCACCAGGAGTGTCTCTACTCTCTCACTGCTGACTGTAAACCCCAGGACTGTCTCTACTCTCTCACTCCTGACTGTAAACCCCTGAACAGTCTCTACTCTCTCACTCCTGACTGTAAACCCCAGGAGTGTCTCTACTCTCTCACTCCTGACTGTAAACCCCAGAACTGTCTCTAGTCTCTCACTCCTGACTGTAAACCCCAGGTGTGTCTCTACTCTCTCTCTCCTGATTGTAATCCCCAGGACTGTCTCTACTCTCTCACTCCTGACTGTAAACCCCAGAACAGTCTCTACTCTCTCTCTCGTGACTGTAAAACCCAGTAGTGTCTCTACTCTCTCACTCCTGACTGTAAAACCCAGGAGGTTCTCTACTCTCTCACTCCTGACTGTAAACCCCAGGACTGTCTCTACTCTCACAGTCCTGACTGTAAACCCCAGGAGTGTCTCTACTCTCTCACTCCTGACTGTAAACCCCAGGAGTGTCTCTACACTCTCACTCCTGACTGTAAACCCCAGGCTGTCTCTACTCTCTCACTCCTGACTGCAAACACCAGGAGTGTCTCTACTCTCTCACTCCTGACTGTAAACCCCAGGACTGTCTCTACTCTCTCACTCCTGACTGTAAACCCCAGGACTGTCTCTACTCTCTCACTCCTGACTGTAAACACCAGGACTGTCTCTACTCTCTCACTCCTGACGGCAAACACCAGGTATGTCTCTACTCTCTCTCTCCTGATTGTAATCCCCAGGACTGTCTCTACTCTATCACTCCAGACTGTAAACCCCAGAACAGTCTCTACTCTCTCACTCCTGACTGTAAACCACAGGAGTGTCTCTACTCTCTCACTCCTGACTGTAAACCCCAGGATTGCCTCTACTCTCTCACTCCTGACTGTAAACCCCAGGAGTGTCTCTACTCTCTCACTCCTGACTGTAAACCCCAGGAGTGTCTCTACTCTCTCACTCCTGACTGTAAACCCCAGGAGTGTCTCTACTCTCACACTCCTGACTGTAAACCCCAGGACTGTCTCTACTCTCTCACTCCTGACTGTAAGCACCAGGAGTGTCTATACTCTCTCACTCCTGACTGTAAACCCCAGGACCGTCCCTACTCTCTCACTCCTGTCTGTAAACCCCAGGACTGTCTCTACTCTCTCACTCCTGACTGTAAACCCGAGGATTGTCTCTACTCTCTCTCTCCTGACTGTAAACTCCAGGAATGTTTCTACACTCTCACTCCTGACTGTAAACTCCAGGACTGTCTCTACTCTCTCACACCTGACTGTAAACCCCAGGACTGTCTCTACTCTCTCACTCCTGACTGTAAACCCCAGGAGTGTCTACTCCCTCACTCCTGACTGTAAACCCCAGGACTGTCTCGACTCTCTGACTCGAGAGTGTAAACCCCAGGAACAGTCTCTACTCTCTCACTCCTGACTGTAAACACCAGGAGCTTCTCTATTCTCTCACTCCTGACTGTAAACCCCAGGAGTGTCTCTACTCTCTCACTCCTGACTGTAAACCCCTGGACTGTCTCTACTCTCTCACTCCTGACTGTTAACCCCAGGACTGTCTGTACTCTCTCACTCCTGTCTGTAAACCCCTGGATTGTCTGTACTCTCTCACTCCTGAGTGTAAACCCCAGGAGTTTCTCTACTCTCTCACTCCTGACTTTAAACCCCAGGAGTGTCTCTACTCTCTCACTCCTGACTTTAAACCCCAGTAGTGTCTCTACTCTCTCACTCCTGACTGTAAACCCCAGGACTGTCTCTACTCTCTCACTCCTGACTGTAAACCCCAGGAGTGTCTCTACTCTCTCACTCCTGATTTTAAACCCCAGGACTGTCTCTACTCTCTCACTCCTGACTGTAAACCCCAGGAGTGTCTCTACTCTCTCACTCCTGACTGTAAACCCCAGGAGTGTCTCTACTCTCTCACTCCTGACTTTAAACGCCAGGACTGTCTCTACTCTCTCACTCCTGACTGTAAACCCCAGGAGTGTCTCTACTCTCTCACTGCTGACTGTAAATCCCAGGAGTGTCTCTACTCTCTCACTCCTGACTGTAAACCCCAGGACTGTCTCTACTCTCTCACTCCTGAGTGTAAACCCCAGGAGTGTCTCTACTCTCTCACTCCTGACTTTAAACCCCAGGACTGTCTCTACTCTCTCACTCCTGACTGTAAACCCCAGGAGTGTCTCTACTCTCGCTCTCCTGACTGTAAACCCCAGGACTGTCTCTCCTCTCCCACTCCTGACTGTAAACCGCAGGAGTGTCTCCACACTCTCACACCTGACTGTAAACCCCAGGACTGTCTCTACTCTCTCACTCCTGACTGTTAACCTCAGGACTGTCTGTACTCTCTCACTCCTGTCTGTAAACCCCTGGAGTGTCTGTACTCTCTCACTCCTGACTGTAAACACCAGGAGTGTCTCTACTCTCTCAGTCCTGACTGTAAACCCCAGAAGTGTCTCTACTCTCTTACTCCTGACTGTAAACCCCAGAGTGTCTCTACTCTCTCACTCCTGAGTGTAAACACCAGGATTCTCTCTACTCTCTCACTCCTGACTGTAAACCCCAGGAGTGTCTCTACTCTCTCACTCCTGACTAAAACCCCTGGACTGTCTCTACTCTCTCACTCCTGACTGTAAACCCCAGGACTGTCTCTCCTCTCCCAATCCTGACTGTAAAACCCAGGAGTATATCTACTCTCTCACTCCTGACTGTAAACCCCAGGACTGTCTCTTCTCTCTCACTCCTGACTGTAAACTCCAGGACTGTCTCTACTCTCTCACTCCTGACTATAAACCCCAGGACTGTCTCTACTCTCTCTCTCCTGACTGTAAACCCCAGGAGTGTCTCTACTCTCTCACTCCTGACTATAAACCCCAGGACTGTCTCTACTCTCTCAGTCCTGACTGTAAACCCCAGGAGTGTCTCTACTCTCTTACTCCTGACTGCAAACCCCAGGACTGTCTCTACTCTCTCACTCCTGTCTGTAAACCCCAGAAGTGTCTCTACTCTCTCACTCCTGACTGTAAACTCCAGAGTGTCTCTACTCTCTCACTCCTGAGTGTAAACCCCAGGACTGTCTCTACTCTCTCACTCCTGACTGTAAACCCCAGGAGTGTCTCTACTCTCTCACTCCTGACTATAAACCCCAGGACTGTCTCAATTCTCTCAGTCCTGACTGTAAACCCCAGGACTGTCTCTTCTCTCTCACTCCTGACTGTAAAACCCAGGAGGGTCTCTACTCTCTCACTCCTGACTGTTAACCCCAGGAGTGTCTCTACTCTCTCACTCCTGACTGTAAACCCCAGGACTGTCTCTACTCTCTCACTCCTGACTGTAAACCCCAGGACTGTCTCTACTCTCTCACTCCTGACAGTAAACCACATGACTGTCTCTACTCTCTCACTCCTGACTGTAAACCCCAGGACTTTCTCAACTATCTCACTCCTGACTGTAAAGCCCAGGAGTGTCTCTACTCTCTCACTCCTGACTGTAAACCCCAGGAGTGTCTCTACTTTCTCACTCCTGACTGTAAAACACAGGAATGTCTCAACTCTCTCGCTCCTGACTGTAAACCCCAGGAGTGTCACTAGTCTCACTCCTGACTGTTACCCCAGGAGTGTCCCTACTCTCTCACTCCTGACTGTAAACCACAGGAGTGTCTCTACTCTCTCACTCCTGACTGTAAACACCAGGTCTGTCTCTACTATCTCACTCCTGACTGTAAACCCCAGGAGTGTCTCTTCCCTCTCACTCCTGACTGTAAAACCCAGGACTGTCTCTACTCTCTCACTCCTGACTGTAAACTCCAGGAGTGACACTACTCTCACTCCTGACTGTAAACCACAGGAGTGTCTCTACTCTCTCACTCCTGACTCTAAACCCCAGGACTGACTCTACTCTCTCATTCCTGACTGTAAACCCCAGGAATGTCTCTACACTCTCACTCCTGACTGTAAACCCCAGGACTGTCTCTACTCTCTCACTCCTGACTGTAATCCCCAGGAGTGTCTCTACTCTCTCACTCCTGACTGTAAACCCCAGGACTGTCTCTACTCTCTCACTCCTGACTGTAAACCCCAGGAGTGTCTACTCTCTCACTCCTGGCTGTAAACCCCAGGAGCTTCTCTACACTCTCACTCCTGACTGTAAACCCCAGGACTGTCTCTACACTCTCACTCCTGACTGTAAACCCCAGGACTGTCTCTACTCTCTCACTCCTGACTATAAACGCCAGGACTGTCTGTACTCTCTCACTCCTGTCTGTAAACCCCAGGAGAGTCTCTACTCTCTCACTCCTGACAGTAAACCCCTGGAGTGTCGCTACTCTCTCACTCCCGACTGTAAACCGCAGGAGTGTCCCAACTCTCTCACTCCTGACTGTAAACCCCAGGACTGTCTCTTCTCTCTCACTCCTGACTGTAAACCCCAGGAGTGTCTCTACTCTCTCTCTCCTGATTGTAATCCCCAGGACTGTCTCTACTCTCTCACTCCTGACTGTAAACCCCAGGACTGTCTCTACTCTCTCACTCCTGACTGTAAACCCCAGGACTGTCTCTACTCTCTCACTCCTGACTGTAAACCCCAGGAGTGTCTCTACTCTCTCACTCCTGACTGTAAACCCCAGGACTGCCTCTACTCTCTCACTACTGACTGTAAACCCCTGGAGTGTCTCTACTCTCTCACTCCTGACTGTAAACCACAGGAGTGTCTCTACTCTCACACTCCTGACTGTAAACCCCAGGACTATCTCTACTCTCTCACTCCTGACTGTAAGCACCAGGAGTGTCTATACTCTCTCACTCCTGACTGTAAACCCCAGGACTGTCTCTACTCTCTCACTCCTGACTGTAAACCCCAGGAGTGTCACTACTCTCTCACTCCTGACTGTAAACCCCAGGGCAGTCTCTACTCTCTCACTCCTGTCTGTAAACCCCAGGACCGTCTCTACTCTCTCACTCCTGTCTGTAAACCCCAGGACTGTCTCTACTCTCTCTCTCCTGACTGTAAACTCCCGGAATGTCTCTACACTCTCACTCCTGACTGTAAACTGCAGGACTGTCTCTACTCTCTCACTCCTGACTTTAAACACCAGGAGTGTCTCTACTCTCTCACTCCTGACTGTAAACCCCAGGACTGTCTCTACTCTCTCACTCCTGACTGTTAACCCCAGGAGTGTCTCTACTCTCTCACTCCTTACTGTAAACCCCAGGAGTGTCTACTCCCTCACTCCTGACTGTAAACCCCAGGACTGTCTCGACTCTCTGACTCCAGAGTGTAAACCCCAGGAACAGTCTCTTCTCTCTCACTCCTGACTGTAAACCCCAGGAGTTTCTCTATTCTCTCACTCCTAACTGTAAACCCCAGAAGTGTCTCTACTCTCTCACTCCTGACTGTAAACCCCAGGAGTGTCTCTACTCTCTCACTCCTGACTGTGAACCCCAGGAGTGTCTCTACTCTCTCACTCCTGACTGTAAACCCCAGGACTGTCTCTACTATCACTCCTGACTGTAAACCCCAGGTCTGTCTCCACTCTCTCACTCCTGACTGTAAACCCCAGGAGTGTCTCTACTCTCTCACTCCTGACTGTAAACCCCAGGACTGTCTCTACTCTCTCACTCCTGACTGTAACCCCAGGAGTTTCTCTACACTCTCACTCCTGACTGTAAACCCCTGGAGAGTATCTACTCTCTCACTCCTGACTGTTACACCCAGGAGTGTCTCTACTCTCTCACTCCTGACTGTAAACCCCAGGACAGTCTCTACTCTCTCACTCCTGACTGTAAACCCCTGAACAGTCTCTACTCTCTCACTCCGGACTGTAAACCCCAGGAGTGTCTCTACTCTCTCACTCCTGACTGTAAAGCCCAGGACTGTCTCTACTCTCTCACTCCTGACTGTAAACCTCAGGACTGTCTCTACTCTCTCACTCCTGACTGTAAACCCCAGGAGTGTCTCTACTCTCTCACTCCTGTCTGTAAACCCCAGGAGTGTCTCTACTCTCTCACTCCCAACTGTAAACACCAGGACTGCTTCTACTCTCTCACTCCTGACTGTAAAACCCAGGAGGTTCTCTACTCTCTCACTCCTGACTGTAAACCCCAGGAGTGCCTCTACTCTCTCACTCCAGACTGTAAACCCCAGGAGTGCCTCTACTCCCTCACTCCTGACTGTAAACCCCAGGAGTGTCTCTACTCTCTCACTCCTGACGGTAAACCCCAGGACTGTCTCTACTCTCACAGTCCTGACTGTAAACCCCAGGATTGTCTCTACTCTCTCACTCCTGACTGTAAACCCCAGGAGTGTCTCTACACTCTCACTCCTGACTGTAAACCCCAGGCTGTCTCTACTCTCTCACTCCTGACTGTAAACCCCAGGACTGTCTCTACTCTCTCACTCCTGTCTGTAAAATCCAGGAGTGTCTCTACTCTCTAACACCTGACTGTAAACCCCAGGACTGTCTCTACTCTCTCACTCCTGACTGTAAACCCCAGGTGTGTCTCTACTCACTCACTCCAGACTGTAAACCCCAGGAGTGTCTCTTCTCTCTCACTCCTGACTGTAAAACCGAGGACTGTCTCTACTCTCTCACTCCTGAATGAACCCCTGGAGTGTCTCTGCTCTCTCACTCCCGGCTGTAAACCCCAGGAGAGTCTCTACTCTCTCACTGTTGACTGTAAACCCCAGGACTGTCTCTACTCTCTCACTCCTGACTGTAAACCCCAGGACTGTCTCTACTCTCTCACTCCTGACTGTAAACCCCAGGAGTGTCTCTACACGCTCATTCCTGACTGTTAACCCCAGGAGAGTCTCTACCCTCTCACTCCTAACTGTAAACCCCAGGACTGTCTCTACACTCTCACTCCTGACTGTAAACCCCAGGACTGTCTCTACTCTCTCACTCCTGACTGTAAACCCCAGGAGTGTCTCCACTCTCTCACTCCTGACTGTAAACCCCAGGACTGTCTCTACTCTCTCACTCCTGACTGTAAAACACCAGGAGTGTCTCTACTCTCTCACTCCTGACTGTAAACCCCAGGACTGTCTCTACTCTCTCACTCCTGACAGTAAACCCCAGGAGTGTCTCTACTCTCTCACTACTGACTGTAAACCCCAGGAGTGTCTCTACTCTCTCACTCCTGACTGTAAACACCAGGTCTGTCTCCACTCTCTCACTCCTGACTGTAAACCCCAGGAGTGTCTCTACTCTCTCACTCCTGACTGTAAACCCCAGGACTGTCTCTACTCTCTCACTCCTGACTGTAAACCCCAGGAGTTTCTCTACTCTCTCACTCCTTTCTGTAAAACCCAGGACTGTCTCTACTCTCTCACTCCTGACTGTAAACCCCTGGAGGGTTTCTACTCTCTCACTCCTGACTGTTACACCCAGGAGTGTCTCTACTCTCTCACTCCTGACTGTAAACCCCAGGACTGTCTCTACTCTCTCACTCCTGACTGTAAACCCCAGGTGTGTCTCTACTCTCTCACTCCTGACTATAAACCCCAGGACTGTCTCTACTCTCTCAGTCCTGACTGTAAACCCCAGGACTGTCTCTTCTCTCTCACTCCTGACTGTAAAACCCAGGAGGGTCTCTACTCTCTCACTCCTGACTGTTAACCCCAGGAGTATCTCTATTCTCTCACTCCTGACTGTAAACCCCAGGACTGTCTCTACTCTCTCACTCCTGACTGTAAACCCCAGGACTGTCTCTACTCTCTCACTCCTGACAGTAAACCCCAGGACTGTCTCTACTCTCTCACTCCTGACTGTAAACCCCAGGACTTTCTCAACTCTCTCACTCCTGACTGTAAAGCCCAGGAGTGTCTCTACTCTCTCACTCCTGACTGTAAACCCCAGGAGTGTCTCTACTTTCTCACTCCTGACTGTAAAACACAGGAATGTCTCAACTCTCTCGCTCCTGACTGTAAACCCCAGGAGTGTCACTAGTCTCACTCCTGACTGTAACCCCAGGAGTGTCCCTACTCTCTCACTCCTGACTGTAAACCACAGGAGTGTCTCTACTCTCTCACTCCTGACTGTAAACACCAGGTCTGTCTCTACTCTCTCACTCCTGACTGTAAACCCCAGGAGTGTCTCTACCCTCTCACTCCTGACTGTAAAACCCAGGACTGTCTCTACTCTCTCACTCCTGACTGTAAACTCCAGGAGTGACACTACTCTCACTCCTGACTGTAAACCACAGGAGTGTCTCTACTCTCTCACTCCTGACTCTAAACCCCAGGACTGACTCTACTCTCTCATTCCTGACTGTAAACCCCAGGAATGTCTCTACACTCTCACTCCTGACTGTAAACCCCAGGACTGTCTCTACTCTCTCACTCCTGACTGAAATCCCCAGGAGTGTCTCTACTCTCTCACTCCTGACTGTAAACCCCAGGACTGTCTCTACTCTCTCACTCCTGACTGTAAACCCCTGGAGTGTCTACTCTCTCACTCCTGGCTGTAAACCCCAGGATCTTCTCTACACTCTCACTCCTGACTGTAAACCCCAGGACTGTATCTACACTCTCACTCCTGACTGTAAACCCCAGGACTGTCTCTACTCTCTCACTCCTGACTATAAACGCCAGGACTGTCTGTACTCTCTCACTCCTGTCTGTAAACCCCAGGAGAGTCTCTACTCTCTCACTCCTGACAGTAAACCCCTGGAGTGTCTCTACTCTCTCACTCCTGACTGTAAACCCCAGGACTGTCTCTTCTCTCTCACTCCTGACTGTAAACCCCAGGAGTGTCTCTACTCTCTCTCTCCTGATTGTAATCCCCAGGACTGTCTCTACTCTATCACTCCAGACTGTAAACCCCAGAACAGTCTCTACTCTCTCACTCGTGACTGTAAAACCCAGTAGTGTCTCTACTCTCTCACACCTGACTGTAAACCCCAGGAGTATCTCTACTCTCTCACTCCTGACTGTAAACCCCAGGACTGTCTCTACTCTCTCACTCCTGACTGTAAACCCCAGGACTGTCTCTACTCTCTCACTCCTGACTGTAAACCCCAGGACTGTCTCTACTCTGTCACTCCTGACTGTAAACCCCAGGAGTGTCTCTACTCTCTCACTCCTGACTGTAAACCCCAGGACTGCCTCTACTCTCTCACTACTGACTGTAAACCCCAGGAGTGTCTCTACTCTCTCACTCCTGACTGTAAACCACAGGAGTGTCTCTACTCTCACACTCCTGACTGTAAACCCCAGGACTATATCTACTCTCTCACTCCTGACTGTAAGCACCAGGAGTGTCTATACTCTCTCACTCCTGACTGTAAACCCCAGGACTGTCTCTACTCTCTCACTCCTGACTGTAAACCCCAGGAGTGTCACTACTCTCTCACTCCTGACTGTAAACCCCAGGACAGTCTCTACTCTCTCACTCCTGTCTGTAAACCCCAGGACCGTCTCTACTCTCTCACTCCTGTCTGTAAACCCCAGGACTGTCTCTACTCTCTCTCTCCTGACTGTAAACTCCCGGAATGTCTCTACACTCTCACTCCTGACTGTAAACTCCAGGACTGTCTCTACTCTCTCACTCCTGACTTTAAACACCAGGAGTGTCTCTACTCTCTCACTCCTGACTGTAAACCCCAGGACTGTCTCTACTCTCTCACTCCTGACTGTTAACCCCAGGAGTGTCTCTACTCTATCACTCCTGACTGTAAACCCCAGGAGTGTCTACTCCCTCACTCCTGACTGTAAACCCCAGGACTGTCTCGACTCTCTGACTCCAGAGTGTAAACCCCAGGAACAGTCTCTTCTCTCTCACTCCTGACTGTAAACCCCAGGAGTTTCTCTATTCTCTCACTCCTGACTGTAAACCCCAGGAGTGTCTCTACTCTCTCACTCCTGACTGTAAACCCCAGGAGTGTCTCTACTCTCTCACTCCTGACTGTGAACCCCAGGAGTGTCTCTACTCTCTCACTCCTGACTGTAAACCCCAGGACTGTCTCTACTATCACTCCTGACTGTAAACCCCAGGTCTGTCTCCACTCTCTCACTCCTGACTGTAAACCCCAGGAGTGTCTCTACTCTCTCACTCCTGACTGTAAACCCCAGGACTGTCTCTACTCTCTCACTCCTGACTGTAACCCCAGGAGTTTCTCTACTCTCTCACTCCTGACTGTAAACCCCTGGAGTGTATCTACTCTCTCACTCCTGACTGTTACACCCAGGAGTGTCTCTACTCTCTCACTCCTGACTGTAAACCCCAGGACAGTCTCTACTCTCTCACTCCTGACTGTAAACCCCTGAACAGTCTCTACTCTCTCACTCCGGACTGTAAACCCCAGGAGTGTCTCTACTCTCTCACTCCTGACTGTAAAGTCCAGGACTGTCTCTACTCTCTCACTCCTGACTGTAAACCTCAGGACTGTCTCTACTCTCTCACTCCTGACTGTAAACCCCAGGAGTGTCTCTACTCTCTCACTCCTGACTGTAAACCCCAGGAGTGTCTCTACTCTCTCACTCCCAACTGTAAACACCAGGACTGCTTCTACTCTCTCACTCCTGACTGTAAAACCCAGGAGGTTCTCTACTCTCTCACTCCTGACTGTAAACCCCAGGAGTGCCTCTACTCTCTCACTCCAGACTGTAAACCCCAGGAGTGCCTCTACTCTCTCACTCCTGACTGTAAACCCCAGGAGTGTCTCTACTCTCTCACTCCTGACGGTAAACCCCAGGACTGTCTCTACTCTCACAGCCCTGACTGTAAACCCCAGGATTGTCTCTACTCTCTCACTCCTGACTGTAAACCCCAGGAGTGTCTCTACACTCTCACTCCTGACTGTAAACCCCAGGCTGTCTCTACTCTCTCACTCCTGTCTGTAAACCCCAGGACTGTCTCTACTCTCTCACTCCTGTCTGTAAAATCCAGGAGTGTCTCTACTCTCTAACACCTGACTGTAAACCCCAGGACTGTCTCTACTCTCTCACTCCTGACTGTAAACCCCAGGTGTGTCTCTACTCACTCACTCCAGACTGTAAACCCCAGGAGTGTCTCTTCTCTCTCACTCCTGACTGTAAAACCGAGGACTGTCTCTACTCTCTCACTCCTGAATGAACCCCTGGAGTGTCTCTGCTCTCTCACTCCTGGCTGTAAACCCCAGGAGAGTCTCTACTCTCTCACTGTTGACTGTAAACCCCAGGACTGTCTCTACTCTCTCACTCCTGACTGTAAACCCCAGGACTGTCTCTACTCTCTCACTCCTGACTGTAAACCCCAGGAGTGTCTCTACACGCTCATTCCTGACTGTTAACCCCAGGAGAGTCTCTACTCTCTCACTCCTAACTGTAAACCCCAGGACTGTCTCTACACTCTCACTCCTGACTGTAAACCCCAGGACTGTCTCTACTCTCTCACTCCTGACTGTAAACCCCAGGAGTGTCTCCACTCTCTCACTCCTGACTGTAAACCCCAGGACTGTCTCTACTCTCTCACTCCTGACTGTAAAACACCAGGAGTGTCTCTACTCTCTCACTCCTGACTGTAAACCCCAGGACTGTCTCTACTCTCTCACTCCTGACAGTAAACCCCAGGAGTGTCTCTACTCTCTCACTACTGACAGTAAACCCCAGGAGTGTCTCTACTCTCTCACTCCTGACTGTAAACACCAGGTCTGTCTCCACTCTCTCACTCCTGACTCTAAACCCCAGGAGTGTCTCTACTCTCTCACTCCTGACTGTAAACCCCAGGACTGTCTCTACTCTCTCACTCCTGACTGTAAACCCCAGGAGTTTCTCTACTCTCTCACTCCTTTCTGTAAAACCCAGGACTGTCTCTACTCTCTCACTCCTGACTGTAAACCCCTGGAGGGTTTCTACTCTCTCACTCCTGACTGTTACACCCAGGAGTGTCTCTACTCTCTCACTCCTGACTGTAAACCCCACGACTGTCTCTACTCTCTCACTCCTGACAGTAAACCCCTGAACAGTCTCTACTCTCTCACTCCTGACTGTAAACCCCAGGAGTGTCTCTACTCTCTCACTCCTGACTGTCAACCCCAGGACTGTCTCTACTCTCTCACTCCTGACTGTGAACCCCAGGACTGTCTCTACTCTCTCACACCTGACTGTAAACCCCTGGAGTGTTTCTACTCTCTCACACCTGACTGTTACCCCCAGGAGTGTCTCTACTCTCTCACTCCTGACTGTAAACCCCAGGACTGTCTCTACTCTCTCACTCCTGACTGTAAACCCCAGGAGTGTCTCTACTCTCTCACTCCTGACTGTAAACCCCAGGACTGTCTCTACTCTCTCACTCCTGACTGTAAACCTCCGGAGTGTCTCTCCACTCTCACTACTGACTGTAAACCCCTGAACAGTCTCTACTCTCTCACTCCTGACTGTAAACCCCAGGAGTGTCTCTACTCTCTCACTCCTGACTGTAAACCCCAGGACTGTCTCTACTCTCTCACTCCTGACTGTAAACCCCAGGAGTGTCTCTACTCTCTCACTCCTGACTGTAAACCCCAGGACTGTCTCTACTCTCTCACTCCTGACTGTAAACACCAGGAGTGTCTCTACTCTCTCACTCCTGTCTGTAAACCCCAGGACTGTCTCTACTCTCTCACTCCTGACTGTAAACCCCAGGATTGTCTCTACTCTCTCTCTCCTGACTTTAAACCCCAGGAGTGTCTCTACATTCTCACTCCTGACTGTAAACTCCTGGACTGCCTCTACTCTCTCACTCCTGACTGTAAACACCAGGATTGTCTCTACTCTCTCACTCTTAACTGTAAACACCAGGAGTGTCTCTACTCTCTCACTCCCGACTGTTAACCCCAGGAGTGTCTCTACTCTCTCACTCCTGAGTGTAAACCCCAGGAGTGTCTCTACTCCCTCACTCCTGACTGTAAACCCCAGGACTGTCTCGACTCTCAGACTGCTGAGTGTAAACCCCAGAACAGTCTCTACTGTCTCACTCCTGACTGTAAACCCCAGAAGAGTCTCTATTCTCTCACTCCTGACTGTAAACCCCAGGAGCGTCTCCACTCTGTCACTCCTGACTGTAAACCCTAGGAGCGTCTCTATTCTCTCACTCCTGACTGTAAACCCCAGGAGCGTCACCACTCTCTCACTCCTGAATGTAAACCTCAGGAGCTTCTCTATTCTCTCACTCCTGACTATAAACCCCAGGAGTGTCTCTACTCTCTCACTCCTGACTATAAACCCCAGGACTGTCTCTACTCTCTCACTCCTGACTGTAAACCCCAGGACTGTTTCTATTCTCTCACTCCTGAATGTAAAGCCCAGGAGGTTCTCTACTCTCTCACTCCTGACTGTAAACCCCTGGAGTGCCTCTACTCTCTCACTCCTGACTGTAAACCCCAGGAGTGTCACTACTGGCACTCCTGACCGTAAACCCCAGGACTGTCTCTACTATCTCACTCCTGACTGTAAACCCCAGGAGTGTCTCTTCTCTCTCACTCCTGACTGTAAACCCCAGGACTGTATCTACTCTCTCACTCCTGACTGTAAACCCCAGGAGTGTCTCTTCTCTCTCACTCCTGACCGTAAACCCCAGGACTGTCTCTACTCTCTCATTCCTGACTGTAAACCCCAGGACTGTCTCTACTCTCTCACTCCTGACTGTAAACCCCAGGAGTGTCTCTACTCTCTCACTTCTGACTGTAAACCCCAGGAGTGTCTCTACTCTCTCACTCCTGACTGTAAAGCCCAGGACTGTCTCTACTCTCTCACTCCTGACTGTGAACCCCAGGACTGTCTCTACTCTCTCACACCTGACTGTAAACCCCTGGAGTGTCTCTACTCTCTCACTCCCGACTGTAAAACAAGGACTGCTTCTACTCTCTCACTCCTGACTGTAAAACCCAGGAGGTTCTCTACTCTCTCACTCCTGACTGTAAACCCAAGGAGTGCCTCTACTCTCTGACTCCTGACTGTAAACCCCAGGAGTTTCTCTACACTCTCACTCCTGACTGTAAACCCCAGGACTGTCTCTACTCTAACAGTCCTGACTGTAAACCCCAGGAGTGTCTCTACTCTCTCACTCCTGACTGTAAACCCCAGGAGTTTCTCTACTCTCTCACTCCTGACTGTAAACCCCAGGAGTGTCTCTACACTCTCACTCCTGACTGTAAACCCCAGGACTGTCTCTACTCTCTCACTCCTGACTGCAAACACCAGGAGTGTCTCTACTCTCTCACTCCTGACTGTAAACCCCAGGACTGTCTCTACTCTCTCACTCCTGACTGTAAACCCCAGGAGTGTCTCTACTCTCTCACTCCTGTCTGTATACCCCAGGACTGTCTCTTCTCTCTCACTCCTGACTGTAAACCCCAGGAGTGTCTCTACTCTCTCACTCCTGACTGTAAACCCCAGGACTGTCTCTACTCTCACAGTCCTGACTGTAAACCCCAGGAGTGTCTCTACTCTCTCACTCCTGACTGTCAACCCCAGGACTGTCTCTACTCTCTCACTCCTGACTGTGAACCCCAGGACTGTCTCTACTCTCTCACACCTGACTGTAAACCCCTGGAGTGTTTCTACTCTCTCACACCTGACTGTTACCCCCAGGAGTGTCTCTACTCTCTCACTCCTGACTGTAAACCCCAGGACTGTCTCTACTCTCTCACTCCTGACTGTAAACCCCAGGAGTGTCTCTACTCTCTCACTCCTGACTGTAAACCCCAGGACTGTCTCTACTCTCTCACTCCTGACTGTAAACCTCCGGAGTGTCTCTCCACTCTCACTACTGACTGTAAACCCCTGAACAGTCTCTACTCTCTCACTCCTGACTGTAAACCCCAGGAGTGTCTCTACTCTCTCACTCCTGACTGTAAACCCCAGGACTGTCTCTACTCTCTCACTCCTGACTGTAAACCCCAGGAGTGTCTCTACTCTCTCACTCCTGACTGTAAACCCCAGGACTGTCTCTACTCTCTCACTCCTGACTGTAAACACCAGGAGTGTCTCTACTCTCTCACTCCTGTCTGTAAACCCCAGGACTGTCTCTACTCTCTCACTCCTGACTGTAAACCCCAGGATTGTCTCTACTCTCTCTCTCCTGACTTTAAACCCCAGGAGTGTCTCTACATTCTCACTCCTGACTGTAAACTCCTGGACTGCCTCTACTCTCTCACTCCTGACTGTAAACACCAGGATTGTCTCTACTCTCTCACTCTTAACTGTAAACCCCAGGAGTGTCTCTACTCTCTCACTCCCGACTGTTAACCCCAGGAGTGTCTCTACTCTCTCACTCCTGAGTGTAAACCCCAGGAGTGTCTCTACTCCCTCACTCCTGACTGTAAACCCCAGGACTGTCTCGACTCTCAGACTGCTGAGTGTAAACCCCAGAACAGTCTCTACTGTCTCACTCCTGACTGTAAACCCCAGAAGAGTCTCTATTCTCTCACTCCTGACTGTAAACCCCAGGAGCGTCTCCACTCTGTCACTCCTGACTGTAAACCCTAGGAGCGTCTCTATTCTCTCACTCCTGACTGTAAACCCCAGGAGCGTCTCCACTCTCTCACTCCTGAATGTAAACCTCAGGAGCTTCTCTATTCTCTCACTCCTGACTATAAACCCCAGGAGTGTCTCTACTCTCTCACTCCTGACTATAAACCCCAGGACTGTCTCTACTCTCTCACTCCTGACTGTAAACCCCAGGACTGTTTCTATTCTCTCACTCCTGAATGTAAAGCCCAGGAGGTTCTCTACTCTCTCACTCCTGACTGTAAACCCCTGGAGTGCCTCTACTCTCTCACTCCTGACTGTAAACCCCAGGAGTGTCACTACTGGCACTCCTGACCGTAAACCCCAGGACTGTCTCTACTATCTCACTCCTGACTGTAAACCCCAGGAGTGTCTCTTCTCTCTCACTCCTGACTGTAAACCCCAGGACTGTATCTACTCTCTCACGCCTGACTGTAAACCCCAGGAGTGTCTCTTCTCTCTCACTCCTGACCGTAAACCCCAGGACTGTCTCTACTCTCTCATTCCTGACTGTAAACCCCAGGACTGTCTCTACTCTCTCACTCCTGACTGTAAACCCCAGGAGTGTCTCTACTCTCTCACTTCTGACTGTAAACCCCAGGAGTGTCTCTACTCTCTCACTCATGACTGTAAAGCCCAGGACTGTCTCTACTCTCTCACTCCTGACTGTGAACCCCAGGACTGTCTCTACTCTCTCACACCTGACTGTAAACCCCTGGAGTGTCTCTACTCTCTCACTCCCGACTGTAAAACAAGGACTGCTTCTACTCTCTCACTCCTGACTGTAAAACCCAGGAGGTTCTCTACTCTCTCACTCCTGACTGTAAACCCAAGGAGTGCCTCTACTCTCTGACTCCTGACTGTAAACCCCAGGAGTTTCTCTACACTCTCACTCCTGACTGTAAACCCCAGGACTGTCTCTACTCTAACAGTCCTGACTGTAAACCCCAGGAGTGTCTCTACTCTCTCACTCCTGACTGTAAACCCCAGGAGTTTCTCTACTCTCTCACTCCTGACTGTAAACCCCAGGAGTGTCTCTACACTCTCACTCCTGACTGTAAACCCCAGGACTGTCTCTACTCTCTCACTCCTGACTGCAAACACCAGGAGTGTCTCTACTCTCTCAGTCCTGACTGTAAACCCCAGGACTGTCTCTACTCTCTCACTCCTGACTGTAAACCCCAGGAGTGTCTCTACTCTCTCACTCCTGTCTGTATACCCCAGGACTGTCTCTTCTCTCTCACTCCTGACTGTAAACCCCAGGAGTGTCTCTACTCTCTCACTCCTGACTGTAAACCCCAGGACTGTCTCTACTCTCACAGTCCTGACTGTAAACCCCAGGAGTGTCTCTACTCTCTCACTCCTGACTGTAAACCCCAGGAGTGTCTCTACACTCTCACTCCTGACTGTAAACCCCAGGACAGTCTCTACTCTCTCACTCCTGACTGTAAACCCCAGGACTGTCTCTACTCTCTCACTCCTGACTGTAAACACCAGGAGTGTCTGTACTGTCTCACTCCTGACTGTAAATCCCAGGAGGGTCTCTACTCTCTCACTCCTGGCTGTAAACCCCAGGAGAGTCTCTACTCTCTCACTACTGACTGTAAACCCCAGGACTGTCTCTACTCTCTCACTCCTGACTGTAAACCCCAGGACTGTCCCTACTCTTTCACTCCTGACTGTAAACCCCAGGAGTGTTTCTACACGGTCATTCCTGACTGTAAACCCCAGGAGTGTCTCTACTCTCTCACTCCTGACTGTAAACCCCAGGAGAGTCTCTACTCTCTCACTCCTGACCGTAAACCCCAGGACTGTCTCTACTCTCTCACTCCTGACTGTAAACCCCAGGAGTCTCTCCACTCTCTCACTCCTGACCGTAAACCCCAGGACTGTCTCTACTCTCTCACTCCTGACTGTATACCCCTGGAGTGTTTCTAAGCTCTCACTCCTGACTGTTACCACCAGGAGTGTCTCTACTCTCTCACTCCTGACTGTAAACCCCAGGACTGTCTCTACTCTCTCACTCCTGACTGTAAACCCCTGAACAGTCTCTACTCTCTCACTCCTGACTGTAAACCCCAGGAGTGTCTCTACTCTCTCACTCCTGACTGTAAACCCCAGAACTGTCTCTACTCTCTCACTCCTGACTGTAAACCCCAGGAGTGTCTCTACACGCTCATTCCTGACTGTAAACCCCAGGAGAGTCTCTACTCTCTCACTGCTGACTGTAAACCCCAGGACTGTCTCTACTCTCTCACTCCTGACTGTAAACCCCAGGACTATCTCTACACTCTCACTCCTGACTGTAAACCCCAGGACTGTCTCTACTCTCTCACTCCTGACCGTAAACCCCAGGAGTGTCTCCACTCTCTCACTCCTGACCGTAAACCCCAGGACTCTCTCTACTCTCTCACTCCTGACTGTAAACCCCAGGAGTGTTTCTACTCTCTCACTCCTGACTGTAAACCCCAGAAGACTCTCTACTCTCTCACTCCTGTTTGTAAACCCCAGAACAGTCTCTACTCTCTCAGTCCTGACTGTAAACCCCAGGACTGTCTCTACTCTCTCACTCCTGACTGTAAACCCCAGGAGTGTCTCTACTCTCTCACTCCTGACTGTAAACCCCAGGAGTGTCTCTACTCTCTCACTCCTGACTGTAAACCCCAGGACTGTCTCTACTCTCTCACTCCTGACTGTAAACCCCAGGACTGTCTCTACAATCTCACGCCTGACTGTAAACCCCAGGACTGTCTCTACTCTCTCACTCCTGACTGTCAACCCCAGGACTGTCTCTACAATCTCACGCCTGACTGTAAACCCCAGGAGTGTCTCTACTCTCTCACTCCTGACTGTAAACCCCAGGAGTGTCTCTACTCTCTCACTCCCAACTGTAAACACCAGGACTGCTTCTACTCTCTCACTCCTGACTGTAAAACCCAGGAGTGTCTCTACTCTCTCACTCCTGACTGTAAACCCCAGGAGTGTCTCTACTCTCTCACTCCTGACGGTAAACCCCAGGACTGTCTCCACTCTCACAGTCCTGACTGTATACCCCAGGAGTGTCTCTACTCTCTCACTCCTGACTGTAAACCCCAGGAGTGTCTCTACACTCTCACTCCTGACTGTAAACCCCAGGCTGTCTCTACTCTCTCACTCCTGACTGTAAACCCCAGGACTGTCTCTACTCTCTCACTCCTGTCTGTAAAATCCAGGAGTGTCTCTACTCTCTAACACCTGACTGTAAACCCCAGGACTGTCTCTACTCTCTCACTCCTGACTGTAAACCCCAGGTGTGTCTCTACTCTCTCACTCCAGACTGTAAACCCCAGGAGTGTCTCTTCTCTCTCACTCCTGACTGTAAAACCGAGGACTGTCTCTACTCTCTCACTCCTGAATGAACCCCTGGAGTGTCTCTGCTCTCTCACTCCTGGCTGTAAACCCCAGGAGAGTCTCTACTCTCTCACTATTGACTGTAAACCCCAGGACTGTCTCTACTCTCTCACTCCTGACTGTAAACCCCAGGACTGTCTCTACTCTCTCACTCCTGACTGTAAACCCCAGGAGTGTCTCTACACGCTCATTCCTGACTGTAAACCCCAGGAGAGTCTCTACTCTCTCACTCCTAACTGTAAACCCCAGGACTGTCTCTACACTCTCACTCCTGACTGTAAACCCCAGGAGTGTCTCTACTCTCTCACTCCTGACTGTAAACCCCAGGAGTGTCTCCACTCTCTCACTCCTGACTGTAAACCCCAGGAATGTCTCTACTCTCTCACTCCTGACTGTAAAACACCAGGAGTGTCTCTACTCTCTCACTCCTAACTGTAAACCCCAGGACTGTCTCTACTTTCTCACTCCTGACAGTAAACCCCAGGAGTGTCTCTACTCTCTCACTACTGACTGTAAACCCCAGGAGTGTCTCTATTCTCTCACTCCTGACTGTAAACACCAGGTCTGTCTCCACTCTCTATCTCCTGACTGTAAACCCCAGGAGTGTCTCTACTCTCTCACTCCTGACTGTAAACCCCAGGACTGTCTCTACTCTCTCACTCCTGACTGTAAACCCCAGGAGTTTCTCTACTCTCTCACTCCTGACTGTAAAACCCAGGACTGTCTCTACTCTCTCACTCCTGACTGTAAACCTCTGGTGTGTTTCTACTCTCTCACTCCTGACTGTTACACCCAGGAGTGTCTCTACTCACTCACTCCTGACTGTAAACACCAGGAGTGTCTCTACTCTCTCACTCCTGACTGTAAAACCCAGGACTGTCTCTACTCTCTCACTCCTGACTGTAAACCCCTGGAGTGTTTCTACTCTCTCACTCCTGACTGTTACACCCAGGACTGTCTCTACTCTCTCACTCCTGACTGTAAACACCAGGAGTGTCTCTACTCTCTCACTCCTGTCTGTAAATCCCAGGACTGTCTCTACTCTCTCACTCCTGACTGTAAACCCCAGGATTGTCTCTACTCTCTCTCTCCTGACTGTAAACCCCAGGAGTGTCTCTACACTCTCACTCCTGACTGTAAACTCCTGGACTGTCTCTACTCTCTCACTCCTGACTGTAAACACCAGGAGTGTCTCTACTCTCTCACTCTTAACTGTAAACCCCAGGAGTGTCTCTACTCTCTCACTCCCGACTGTTAACCCCAGGAGTGTCTCTACTCTCTCACTCCTGAGTGCAAACCCCAGGAGTGTCTCTACTCTCTCACTCCTGACTGTAAACCCCAGGAGTGTCTCTACTCTCTCACTCCTGACTGTAAACCCCAGAACAGTCTCTATTCTCTCACTCCTGACTGTTAACCCCAGGAGCGTCTCCACTCTCTCACTCCTGACTGTAAACCCCAGGAGCGTCTCTATTCTCTCACTCCTGACTGTAAACCCCAGGAGCGTCTCCACTCTCTCACTCCTGACTGTAAACCTCAGGAGCTTCTCTATTCTCTCACTCCTGACTATAAACCCCAGGAGTGTCTCTACTCTCTCACTCCTGACTATAAACCCCAGGACTGTCTCTACTCTCTCACTCCTGACTGTAAACCCCAGGACTGTTTCTATTCTCTCACTCCTCACTGTAAAGCCCAGGAGGTTCTCTACTCTCTCACTCCTGACTGTAAACCCCTGGAGTGCCTCTACTCTCTCACTCCTGACTGTAAACCCCAGGAGTTTCACTACTGGCACTCCTGACCGTAAACCCCAGGACTGTCTCTACTATCTCACTCCTGACTGTAAACCCCAGGAGTGTCTCTTCTCTCTCACTCCTGACTGTAAACCCCAGGACTGTATCTACTCTCTCACTCCTGACTGTAAACCCCAGGAGTGTCTCTTCTCTCTCACTCCTGACTGTAAACCCCAGGACTGTCTCTACTCTCTCATTCCTGACTGTAAACCCCAGGACTGTCTCTACTCTCTCACTCCTGACTGTAAACCCCAGGAGTGTCTCTACTCTCTCACCCCTGACTGTAAACCCCAGGAGTGTCTCTACTCTCTCACTCCTGACTGTAAACCCCAGGACTTTCTCAACTCTCTCACTCTTGACTGTAAACCCCAGGAGTGTCTCTACTCTCTCACTCCTGACTGTAAAACACAGGACTGTCTCAACTCTCTCGCTCCTGAGTGTAAACCCCAGGAGTGTTTCTACATGCTCACTCATGACTGTAAACACCAGTACTGTCTCTACTCTCTCACTCCTGACTGTAAAACACAGGACTGTCTCTACTCTCTCACTCCTGACTGTAAAACACAGGACGGTCTCAACTCTCTCGCTCCTGACTGTAAACCCCAGGAGTGTCACTACTCTCACTCCTGACTGTAACCCCAGGAGAGTCTCGAATCTCTCACTCCTGACTCTAAACCCCAGGACTGTCTCTACTCTCACACTCTTGACTGTAAACCCCAGGACTGTCTCTACTCTCTCACTCCTGACTGTAAACCCCAGGAGTGTCTCTACTCTCTCACTCCTGACTGTAAACCCCAGGAATGTCTCTACACTCTCACTCCTGACTGTAAACCCCAGGACTGTCTCTACTATCTCACTCCTGACTGTAAACCCCAGGAGAGTCTCTACTCTCTCACTCCTGACTGTAAACCCCAGGAGAGTCTCTACTCTCTCACTCCTGACTGTAAACTCCAGGAGTGTCTCTACTCTCTCACTCCTGACTGTAAACCCCAGGACTGTCTGTATTCTCTCATTCCTGACTGTAAAACACAGGACTGTCCCTGCTCTCACTCCTGACTGTAAACACCTGGAGTGTCTCTACTCTCTCAGTCCTGACTGTAAACCCCAGGAGTGTCTCTACACTCTCACTCCTGACTGTAAACCCCAGGACTGTCTCTACTCTCTCACTCCTGATTGTTCACACCAGGAGTGTCTCTACTCTCTCACTCCTGACTGTAAACCCCAGGAGTGTCTACTCTCTCACTCCTGACTGTAAACCCCAGGACTGTCTCTACTCTCTCACTCCTGACTGTAAACCCCAGAACAGTCTCTACTCTCTCACTCCTGACTGTAAACTCCAGGAGCTTCTCTACACTCTCACTCCTGACTGTAAACCCCAGGACTGTCTCTACGCTCTCACTCCTGACTGTAAACCCCAGGACTGTCTCTACTCTCTCACTCCTGACTATAAACCCCAGGACTGTCTGTACTCTCTCACTCCTGTCTGTAAACCCCAGGAGAGTCTCTACTCTCTCACTCCTGACTGTAAACCCCTGGAGTGTCTCTACTCTCTCACTCCTGACTGTAAACGCCAGGTGTGTCTCTACTCTCTCTCTCCTGATTGTAATCCCCAGGACTGTCTCTACTCTATCACTCCTGACTGTAAACCCCAGAACAGTCTCTACTCTCTCACTCGTGACTGTAAAACCCAGTAGTGTCTCTACTCTCTCACTCCTGACTGTAAACCCCAGGAGTGACTCTACTCTCTAACTCCTGACTGTAAACCCCAGGAGTGTCTCTATTCTCTCACTCCTGACTGTAAACCCCAGGACTGCCTCTACTCTCTCACTTCTGACTGTAAACCCCAGGAGTGTCTCTACTCTCTCACTCCTGACTGTAAACCACAGGAGTGTCTCTACTCTCACACTCCTGACTGTAAACCCCAGGACTGTCTCTGCTCTCTCACTCCTGACTGTAGGCACCAGGAGTGTCTATACTCTCTCACTCCTGACTGTAAACCCCAGGACTGTCTCTACTCTCTTACTCCTGACTGTAAACCCCTGGAGTGTCACTACTCTCTCACTCCTGACTGTAAACCCCAGGACAGTCTCTACTCTCTCACTCCTGTCTGTAAACCCCAGGACCGTCTCTACTCTCTCACTCCTGTCTGTAAACCCCAGGACTGTCTCTACTCTCTCACTCCTGACTGTAAACCCCAGGATTGTTTCTACTCTCTCTCTCCTGACTGTAAACTCCAGGAATGTCTCTACACTCTCACTCCTGACTGTAAACTCCAGGACTGTCTCTACTCTCTCACTCCTGACTGTAAACCCCAGGACTGACTCTACTCTCTCACTCCTGACTGTTAACCCCAGGAGTGTCTCTACTCTCTCACCCCTGACTGTAAACCCCAGGAGTGTCTACTCCCTCACTCCTGACTGTAAACCCCAGGACTGTCTCGACTCTCTGACTCCAGAGTGTAAACCCCAGGAACAGTCTGTACTCTGTCACACCTGACTGTAAACCCCAGGAGCTTCTCTATTCTCTCACTCCTGACTGTAAACCCCAGGAGTGTCTCTACTCTCTCACTCCTGACTGTAAACCCCAGGAGTGTCTCTGCTCTCTCACTCCTGACTGTAAACCCCAGGAGTCTCTCTACTCTCTCACTCCTGACTGTAAACCCCAGGACTGTCTCTACTCTCTCACTCCTGTCTGTAAACCCCTGGAGTGTGTCTACTCTCTCACTCCTGACTGTTACACCCAGGAGTGTCTCTACTCTCTCATTCCTGACTGTAAACCCCAGGACTGTCTCGACTCTCTCACTCCTGACTGTAAACCCCTGAACAGTCTCTACTCTCTCACTCCTGACTGTAAACCCCAGGAGTGTCTCTACTCTCTCACTCCTGACTGTAAAGCCCAGGACTGTCTCTACTCTCTCACTCCTGACTGTAAACCCTAGGACTGTCTCTACTCTCTCACTCCTGACTGTAAACACCAGGAATGTCTCTACTCTCTCACTCCTGACTGTAAACACCAGGACTGTCTCTACTCTCTCACTCCTGACTGTAAACCCCAGGAGTGTCTCTACCCTCTCACTCCTGACTGTAAAACCCAGGTCTGTCTCTACTCTCTCACTCCTGTCTGTAAACCCCAGGAGTGTCTCTACTCTCTCACTCCTGTCTGTAAACCCCAGGAGTGTCTCTACTCTCTCACTCCTGACTGTAAACTCCAGGAGTGACTCTACTCTCTCACTCATGACTGTAAACCCCAGGACTGTGTCTACTCTCTCACTCCTGACTGTAAACCCCAGGACTGTCTCTACTCTCTCACTCATGACTGTAAACCCCAGGAGTGTCTCTATTCTCTCACTCCTGACTGTAAACCCCAGGAATGTCTCTACTCTCTGACTCCTGACTGTAAACCCCAGGACTGTCTCTACTCTCTCACTCCTGACTGTAAACCCCAGGACTGTGTCTACTCTCTCACTCCTGACTGTAAACCCCAGCACTGTCTCTACTCTCTCACTCCTGACTGTTAACCCAGAAGTGTCTCTACTCTCTCACTCCTGACTGTAAACCCCAGGAGTGTCTCTACTCTCTCACTCCTGACTGTAAACCTCAGGAGTGTCTCTACTCTCTCACTCCTGACTGTAAACCTCAGGACTGTCTCTACTCTCTCACTCCTGACTGTAAACCCCAGGACTGTCTCTACTCTCTCACTCCTGACTGTAAACCCCAGGAGCGTCTCTACTCTCTCACTCCTGACGGTAAAACCCTGAACAGTCTCTACTCTCTCACTCCTGACTGTAAACCCCAGGAGTGTCTCTACACTCTCACTCCTAACTGTAAGCCCCAGGACTGTCTCTACTCTCTCACTCCTGACTGAAAACCCCAGGAGTGTCTCTACTCTCTCACTCCTGACTGTAAACCCCAGGACTGTCTCTACTCTCTCACTCCTGACTGTAAACCCCAGGAGTGTCTCTACTCTCTCACTCCTGACTGTAAACCCCAGGACTGTCTCTACTCTCTCACTCCTGACTGTAAACCCCAGGAGTGTCTCTACTCTCTCACTCCTGACTGTAAACCCCAGGAGTGTCTCTACTCTCTCACTCCTGACTGTAAACCCCAGGACTGTCTCTACTCTCACACTCCTGTCTGTAAACCCCAGGACTCTCTACTCTCTCACTCCTGACTGTAAACCCCAGGAATGTCTCTGCTCTCTCACTCCTGACTGTAAACCCCAGGAGTGTCTCTACTCTCTTACTCCTGACTGTAAACCCCATGATTGTCTCTACTCTCTCTCTCCTGACTGTAAACCCCAGGAGTGTCTCTACACTCTCACTCCTGACTGTAAACTCCTGGACTGTCTCTACTCTCTCACTCCTGACTGTAAACACCAGGAGTGTCTCTACTCTCTCACTCTTAACTGTAAACCCCAGGAGTGTCTCTACTCTCTCACTCCCGACTGTTAACCCCAGGAGTGTCTCTACTCTCACACTCCTGAGTGTAAACCCCAGGAGTGACTCTACTCCCTCACTCCTGACTGTAATCCCCAGGACTGTCTCGACTCTCTGACTCCTGAGTGTAAACCCCAGAACAGTCTCTACTCTCTCACTCCTGACTGTAAACCCCAGAACAGTCTCTATACTCTCACTCCTGACTGTAAACCCCAGGAGCGTCCCAACTCTCTCATTCCTGACTGTAAACCCCAGGAGCGTCTCTATTCTCTCACTCCTGACTGTAAACCCCAGGACTGTCTCTACTCTCTCACTCCTGACTGTAAACCCCAGGACTGTTTCTACTCTCTCACTCCTGACTGTAAACCCCAGGACTGTTTCTACTCTCTCACTCCTGACTGTAAACCCCAGGACTGTTTCTACTCTCTCACTCCTGACTGTAAACCCCAGGACTGTGTCTACTCTCTCACTCCTGACTGTAAACCCCAGGAGTGTCTCTACTCTCTCACTCCTGACTGTAAACCCCAGGAGTGTCTCTACTCTCTCACTCCTGACTGTAAACCCCAGGACTTTCTCAACTCTCTCACTCTTGACTGTAAACCCCAGGAGTGTCTCTACTCTCTCACTCCTGACTGTAAAACACAGGACTGTCTCAACTCTCTCGCTCCTGACTGTAAACCCCAGGAGTGATTCCTACACGCTCACTCATGACTGTAAACCCCAGTACTGTCTCTACTCTCTCACTCCTGACTGTAAAACACAGGACTGTCTCTACTCTCTCACTCCTGACTGCAAACCCCAGGAGTGTCACTACTCTCTCACTCCTGACTGTAAACCCCAGGAGTGTCTCTACTCTCTCACTCCTGACTGTAAACCCCAGGACTGTCTCCACTCTCTCACTCCTGACTGTAACCCCAGGAGTGTCTCGACTCTCTCACTCCTGACTCTAAACCCCAGGACAGTCTCTACTCTCACACTCTTGACTGTAAACCCCAGGACTGTCTCTACTCTCTCACTCCTGACTGTAAACCCCAGGAGTGTCTCTACTCTCTCACTCCTGACTGTAAACCCCAGGAATGTCTCTACACTCTCACTCCTGACTGTAAACCCCAGGACTGTCTCTACTATCTCACTCCTGACTGTAAACCCCAGGAGAGTCTCTACTCTCTCACTCCTGACTGTAAACCCCAGGAGAGTCTCTACTCTCTCACTCCTGACTGTAAACCCCAGGAGTGTCTCTACTCTCTCACTCCTGACTGTAAACCCCAGGACTGTCTCTACTCTCTCACTCCTGACTGTAAACCTCAGGACTGTCTCTACTCTCTCACTCCTGACTGTAAACCCCAGGAGTGTCTCTACTCTCTCACTCCTGACTGTAAAACACAGGACTGTCTCAACTTTCTCGCTCCTGACTGTAAACCCCAGGAGTGTTTCTACACGCTCACTCATGACTGTAAACCCCAGTACTGTCTCTAATCTCTCACTCCTGACTGTAAAACACAGGAGTGTCTCTACTCTCTCACTCCTGACAGTAAAACACAGGACTGTCTCAACTCTCTCGCTCCTGACTGTAAACCCCAGGAGTGTCACTACTCTCACTCCTGACTGTAACCCCAGGAGTGTCTCGACTCTCTCACTCCTGACTCTAAACCCCAGGACTGTCTCTACTCTCACACTCTTGACTGTAAACCCCAGGACTGTCTCTACTCTCTCACTGCTGACTGTAAACCCCAGGAGTGTCTCTACTCTCTCACTCATGACTGTAAACCCCAGGAATGTCACTACACTCTCACTCCTGACTGTAAACCCCAGGACTGTCTCTACTATCTCACTCCTGACTGTAAACCCCAGGAGAGTCTTTACTCTCTCACTCCTGACTGTAAACCCCAGGAGAATCTCTACTCTCTCACTCCTGACTGTAAACCCCAGGAGTGTCTCTACTCTCTCACTCCTGACTGTAAACCCCAGGACTGTCTCTATTCTCTCATTCCTGACTGTAAACCCTAGGACTGTCTCTACTCTCTCACTCCTGACTGTAAACACCAGGTCTGTCTCTACTCTCTCACTCCTGACTGTAAACACCAGGTCTGTCTCTACTCTCTCACTCCTGACTGTAAATCCCAGGAGTGTCTCTACCCTCTCACTCCTGACTGTAAAACCCAGGACTGTCTCTACTCTCTCACTCCTGACTGTAAACTCGAGAAGTGTCACTACTCTCACTCCTGACTGTAAAACACTGGACTGTCCCTGCTCTCACTCCTGACTGTTAACACCTGGAGTGTCTCTACTCTCTCACTCCTGACTGTAAACCCCAGGAGTGTCTCTACACTCTCACTCCTGACTGTAAACCCCAGGACTGTCTCTACTCTCTCACTCCTGATTGTTCACCCCAGGAGTGTCTCTACTCTCTCACTCCTGACTGTAAACCCCAGGAGTGTCTACTCTCTCACTCCTGACTGTAAACCCCAGGACTGTCTCTACTCTCTCACTCCTGACTGTAAACCCCAGAACAGTCTCTACTCTCTCAGTCCTGACTGTAAACCCCAGGAGCTTCCCTACACTCTCACTCCTGACTGTAAACCCCAGGACTGTCTCTACACTCTCACTCCTGACTGTAAACCCCAGGACTGTCTCTACTCTCTCACTCCTGACTATAAACCCCAGGACTGTCTGTACTCTCTCACTCCTGTCTGTAAACCCCAGGAGAGTCTCTACTCTCTCACTCGTGACTGTAAACCCCTGGAGTGTCTCTACTCTCTCACTCCTGACTGTAAACGCCAGGTGTGTCTCTACTCTCTCTCTCCTGATTGTAATCCCCAGGACTGTCTCTACTCTATCACTCCTGACTGTAAACCCCAGAACAGTCTCTACTCTCTCACTCGTGACTGTAAAACCCAGTAGTGTCTCTACTCTCTCACTCCTGACTGTAAACCCCAGGAGTGTCTCTACTCTCTCACTCCTGACTGTAAACCCCAGGAGTGTCTCTAATCTCTCACTCCTGACTGTAAACCCCAGGACTGCCTCTACTCTCTCACTACTGACTGTAAACCCCAGGAGAGTCTCTACTCTCTCACTCCTGACTGTAAACCACAGGAGTGTCTCTACTCTCACATTCCTGACTGTAAACCCCA
The DNA here is from genome assembly GCA_026770705.1 of Isurus oxyrinchus. Classification (NCBI taxonomy): domain Eukaryota; kingdom Metazoa; phylum Chordata; class Chondrichthyes; order Lamniformes; family Lamnidae; genus Isurus; species Isurus oxyrinchus. The sequence goes on along the minus strand of JANJGN010000019.1, from coordinate 113,846,079 downwards.
GGACTGTCTCTACTCTCTCACTCCTGACTGTAAGCATCAGGAGTGTCTATACTCTCTCAGTCCTGACTGTAAACCCCAGGACTGTCTCTACTCTCTCACTCCTGACTGTAAACCCCAGGATTGTCACTACTCTCTCACTCCTGACTGTAAACCCCAGGACAGTCTCTGCTCTCTCACTCCTGTCTGTAAACCCCAGGACCGTCTCTACTCTCTCACTCCTGTCTGTAAACCCCAGGACTATCTCTACTCTCTCACTCCTGACTGCAAACCCCAGGATTGTTTCTACTCTCTCTCTGCTGACTGTAAACTCCAGGAATGTCTCTACACTCTCACTCCTGACTGTAAACTCCAGGACTGTCTCTACTCTCTCACTCCTGACTGTAAACCCCAGGACTGTCTCTACTCTCTCACTCCTGACTGTTAACCCCAGGAGTGTCTCTACTCTCTCACTCCTGACTGTAAACCCCAGGAGTGTCTACTCCCTCACTCCTGACTGTAAACCCCAGGACTGTCTCGACTCTCTGACTCCAGAGTGTAAACCCCAGGAACAGTCTCTACTCTCTCACACCTGACTGTAAACCCCAGGAGCTTCTCTATTCTCTCACTCCTGACTGTAAACCCCAGGAGTGTCTCTACTCTCTCACTCCTGACTGTAAACCCCAGGAGTGTCTCTACTCTCTCACTCCTGACTGTAAACCCCAGGAGTGTCTCTACTCTCTCACTCCTGACAGTAAACCCCAGGACTGTCTCTACTCTCTCACTTCTGACTGTAAACCCCTGGAGTGCGTCTACTCTCTCACTCCTGACTGTTACACCCAGGAGTGTCTCTACTCTCTCACTCCTGACTGTAAACCCCAGGACTGTCTCTACTCTCTCACTACTGACTGTAAACCCCTGAACAGTCTCTACTCTCTCACTCCTGACTGTAAACCCCAGGAGTGTTTCTACTCTCTCACTCCTGACTGTAAACCCCAGGAGTGTCTCTACTCTCTCACTCCTGTCTGTAAACCCTAGGACTGTCTATACTCTCTCACTCCTGACTGTAAACACCAGGAATGTCTCTACTCTCTCACTCCTGACTGTAAACCCCAGGAGTGTCTCTACCCTCTCACTCCTGACTGTAAAACCCCGGACTGTCTCTACTCTCTCACTCCTGTCTGTAAACCCCAGGAGTGTCTCTACTCTCTCACTCCTGACTGTAAATTCCAGGAGTGTCTCTACTCTCTCACGCATGACTGTAAACCCCAGGACTGTGTCTACTCTCTCACTCCTGACTGTAAACCCCAGGACTGTCTCTACTCTCTCACTCATGACTGTAAACCCCAGGAGTGTCTCTACTCTCTCACTCCTGACTGTAAACCCCAGGAATGTCTCTACTCTCTCACTCCTGACTGTAAACCCCAGGACTGTCTCTACTCTCTCACTCCTGACTGTAAACCCCAGGACTGTGTCTACACTCTCACTCCTGACTGTAAACCCCAGGACTGTCTCTACTCTCTCACTCCTGACTGTTAACCCAGAAGTGTCTCTACTCTCTCACTCCTGACTGTAAACCCCAGGACTGTCTCTACTCTCTCACTCCTGACTGTAAACCCCTGAACAGTCTCTACTCTCTCACTCCTGACTGTAAACCCCAGGACTGTCTCTACTCTCTCACTCCTGACTTTAAACCCCAGGACTGTCTCTGCTCTCTCACTCCTGACTGTAAACCCCAGGAGTGTCTCTACTCTCTCACTCCTGACTGTAAACCCCAGGAGTGTCTCTACTCTCTCACTCCTGACAGTAAACCCCAGGACAGTCTCTACTCTCTCACTCCTGACTGTAAACCCCAGGACTGTCTCTACTCTCTCACTCCTGACTGTAAACCCCTGAACAGTCTCTACTCTCTCACTCCTGACTGTAAACCCCAGGAGTGTCTCTACTCTCTCACTCCTGACTGTAAAGCCCAGGACTGTCTCTACTCTCTCACTCCTGACTGTAAAATCTAGGACTGTCTCTACTCTCTCACTCCTGACTGTAAACACCAGGACTGTCTCTACTCTCTCACTCCTGACTGTAAACCCCAGGAGTGTCTCTACTCTCTCACTCCTGACTGTAAAGCCCAGGACTGTCTCTACTCTCTCACTCCTGACTGTAAACCCTAGGACTGTCTCTACTCTCTCACTCCTGACTGTAAACACCAGGAATGTCTCTACTCTCTCACTCCTGACTGTAAACCCCAGGAGTGTCTCTACTCTCTCACTCCTGACTGTAAACTCCAGGAGTGTCTCTACTCTCTCACTCATGACTGTAAACCCCAGGACTGTGTCTACTCTCTCACTCCTGACTGTAAACCCCAGGACTGGCTCTACTCTCTCACTCATGACTGTAAACCCCAGGAGTGTCTCTACTCTCTCACTCCTGACTGTAAACCCCAGGAATGTCTCTACTTTCTCACTCCTGACTGTAAACCCCCGGACTGTCTCTACTCTCTCACTCCTGACTGTAAACCCCAGGACTGTGTCTACTCTCTCACACCTGACTGTAAACCCCAGGACTGTCTCTACTCTCTCACTCCTGACTGTTAACCCAGAAGTGTCTCTACTCTCTCACTCCTGACTGTAAACCCCAGGAGTGTCTCTACTCTCTCACTCCTGACTGTAATCCCCAGGAGTGTCTCTACTCTCTCACTCCTGACTGTAAACCCCAGGACTGTCTCTACTCTCTCACTCCTGACTGTAAACCCCAGGACTGTCTCTGCTCTCTCACTCCTGACTGTAAACCCCAGGAGCGTCTCTACTCTCTCACTCCTGACGGTAAAACCCTGAACAGTCTCTACTCTCTCACTCCTGACTGTAAACCCCAGGAGTGCCTCTACACTCTCACTCCTAACTGTAACCCCAGGACTGTCTCTACTCTCTCACTCCTGACTGTAAACCCCAGGACTGTCTCTACTCTCTCACTCCTGACTGTAAACCCCTGGAGTGTCTCCACTCTCTCACTCCTGACTGTAAACCCCAGGACTGTCTCTACTCTCTCACTCCTGACTGTAAACCCCAGGAGTGTCTCTACTCTCTCACTCCTGACTGTAAACCCCAGGAGTGTCTCTACTCTCTCACTCCTGACTGTAAACCCCAGGACTGTCTCTACTCTCACACTCCTGTCTGTAAACCCCAGGACTCTCTACTCTCTCACTCCTGACTGTAAACCCCTGGAATGTCACTGCTCTCTCACTCCTGACTGGAAACCCCAGGAGTGTCTCTACTCTCTTACTCCTGACTGTAAACCCCAGGATTGTCTCTACTCTCTCTCTCCTGACTGTAAACCCCAGGAGTGTCTCTACACTCTCACTCCTGACTGTAAACTCCTGGACTGTCTCACTCTCTCACTCCTGACTGTAAACACCAGGAGTGTCTCTACTCTCTCACTCTTAACTGTAAACCCCAGGAGTGTCTCTACTCTCTCACTCCCGACTGTTAACCCCAGGAGTGTCTCCACTCTCTCACTCCTGACTGTAACCCCAGGAGTGTCTCGACTCTCTCACTCCTGACTCTAAACCCCAGGACTGTCTCTACTCTCACACTCTTGACTGTAAACCCCAGGACTGTCTCTAGTCTCTCACTCCTGACTGTAAACCCCAGGAGTGTCTCTACTCTCTCACTCCTGACTGTAAACCCCAGGAATGTCTCTACACTCTCACTCCTGACTGTAAACCCCAGGACTGTCTCTACTATCTCACTCCTGACTGTAAACCCCAGGAGAGTCTCTACTCTCTCACTCCTGACTGTAAACCCCAGGAGAGTCTCTACTCTCTCACTCCTGACTGTAAACCCCAGGAGTGTCTCTACTCTCTCACTCCTGACTGTAAACCCCAGGACTGTCTCTACACTCTCACTCCTGACTGTAAACACCAGGACTGTCTCTACTCTCTCACTCCTGACTGTAAACACCAGGTCTGTCTCTACTCTCTCACTCCTGACTGTAAACCCCAGGAGTGTCTCTACCCTCTCACTCCTGACTGCAAAACCCAGGACTGTCTCTACTCTCTCACTCCTGACTGTATACTCCAGGAGTGTCACTACTCTCACTCCTGACTTTAAACCACAGGAGTGTCTCTGCTCTCTCACTCCTGACTCTAAACGCCTGGACTGTCTCTACTCTCTCATTCCTGACTGTAAACCCCAGGACTGTCTCTACTCTCTCACTCCTGACTGTAAACCCCAGGACTTTCTCTACTCTCTCACTCCTGACTGTTAACCCAGAAGTGTCTCTACTGTCTCACTCCTGACTGTAAACCCCAGGAGTGTCTCTACTCTCTCACCCCTGACTGTAAACCCCAGGAGTGTCTCTACTCTCTCACTCCTGACTGTAAACCCCAGGACTGTCTCTACTCTCACAGTCCTGACTGTAAACCCCAGGACTGTCTCTACTCTCTCACTCCTGACTGTAAACCCCAGGAGTGTCTCTACACTCTCAGTCCTAACTGTAAGCCCCAGGACTGTCTCTACTCTCTCACTCCTGACTGTTAACCCCAGGAGTGTCTCTACTCTCTCACTCCTGACTGTTAACCCCAGGAGTGTCTACTCTCTCACTCCTGACTGTAAAACCCAGGACTGTCTCTACTCTCTCACTCCTGACTGTAAACCCCAGAACAGTCTCTACTCTCTCACTCATGACTGTAAACCCCAGGAGCTTCTCTACTCTCTCACTCCTGACTGTAAACCCCAGGACTGTCTCTACACTCTCACTCCTGACTGTAAACTCCTGGACTGTCTCTACTCTCTCACTCCTGACTGTAAACACCAGGAGTGTCTCTACTCTCTCACTCATAACTGTAAACCCCAGGAGTGTCTCTACTCTCTCACTCCTGACTGTTAACCCCAGGAGTGTCTCTACTCTCTCACTCCTGTGTGTAAACCCCAGGAGTGTCTCTACTCCCTCACTCCTGACTGTAAGCCCCAGCACTGTCTCGACTCTCTGACTCCTGAGTGTAAACCCCAGGAGCTTCTCTATTCTCTCACTCCTGACTATAAACCCCAGGAGTGTCTCTACTCTCTCACTCCTGACGATAAACCCCAGGACTGTCTCTACTCTCTCACTCCTGACTGTAAAACCCAGGACTGTTTCTATTCTCTCACTCCTGACTGTAAAGCCCAGGAGGTTCTCTACTATCTCACTCCTGACTGTAAACCCCAGGAGTGCCACTACTCTCTCACTCCTGACTGTAAACCCCAGGAGTGTCTCTTCTCTCTCACTCCTGGCTGTAAACCCCAGGACTTTCTCAACTCTCTCACTCTTGACTGTAAACCCCAGGAGTGTCTCTACTATCTCACTCCTGACTGTAAACCCCTGGAGTGTCTCTACTCTCTCACTGCTGACTGTAAAACACAGGACTGTCTCAACTCTCTCGCTCGTGACTGAAATCCCCAGGAGTGTCACTACTCTCACTCCTGACTGTAACCCCAGGAGTGTCTCGACTCTCTCACTCCTGACTCTAAACCCCAGGACTGTCTCTAATCTCACACTCCTGACTGTAAACCCCAGGACTGTCTCTACTCTCTCACTCCTGACTGTAAATCCCAGGACAGTCTCTATTCTCTCATTCCTGACTGTAAACCCCAGGACTGTCTCTACTCTCTCACTCCTGACTGTAAACCCTAGGACTGTCTCTACTCTGTCACTCCTGACTGTAAACACCAGGACTGTCTCTACTCTCTCACTCCTGACTGTAAACACCAGGTCTGTCTCTACTCTCTCACTCCTGACTGTAAACCCCAGGAGTGTCTCTACCCTCTCACTCCTGACTGTAAAACCCAGGACTGTCTCTACTCTCTCATTCCTTTCTGTAAACCCCAGGACTGTCTCTACTCTCTCACTCCTGACTGTAAACCCCAGGACTGTCTCTACTCTCTCACTCCTGACTGTAAACCCAAGGACTGTCTCTACTCTCTCACTCCTGACTGTAAACCGCAGGACTGTCTCTACACTCTCACTCCTGACTGTAAACCCCAGGACTTTCTCTACTCTCTCATTCCTGACTGTAAAACCCAGAAGTGTCTCTACTCTCTCACTCCTGACTGTAAACCCCAGGAGTGTCTCTACTCTCTCACTCCTGACTGTAAACCCCAGGAGTGTCTCTACTCTCTCACTCCTGACTGTAAACCCCAGGAGTGTCTCCACTCTCTCACTCCTGACTGTAAACCCCAGGACTGTCTCTACTCTCACAGTCCTGACTGTAAACCCCAGGACTGTCTCTACTCTCTCACTCCTGACTGTAAACCCCAGGACTGTCTCTACTCTCTCATTCCTGACTGTAAAACCCAGGACTGTCCCTACTCTCAGTCCTGACTGTATACCCCAGGAGTGTCTCTACACTCTCACTCCTAAATGTAAACCCCAGGACTGTCTCTACTCTCTCACTCCTGACTGTTAACCCCAGGAGTGTCTACTCTCTCACTCCTGACTGTAAACCCCTGGACTGTCTCTACTCCCTCACTCCTGACTGTATACCCCAGAACAGTCTCTACTCTCTCACTCATGACTGTAAACGCCAGGAGCTTCTCTACTCTCTCACTCCTGACTGTAAACCCCAGGACTGTCTCTACTCTCTCACTCCTGACTATAAACCCCAGGACTGTCTCTACTCTCTCACTCCTGACTGTAAACCCCAAGAGAGTCTCTACAATCTCACTCCTGACTGTTAACCCCAGGACTGTCTCTACTCTCTCACTCCTGACTGTAAACCCCAAGAGAGTCTCTACAATCTCACTCCTGACTGTTAACCCCAGGAGCTTCTCTACTCTCTCACTCCTGACTGTAAACCCCAGGACTGTCTCTACTCTGTCACTCCTGACTGTAAACCCCAGGACTGTCTCTACTCTCTCACTCCTGACTGTAAACCCCAGGACTGTGTCTACACTCTCACTCCTGACTGTAAACCCCAGGACTGTCTCTACTCTCTCACTCCTGACTGTTAACCCAGAAGTGTCTCTACTCTCTCACTCCTGACTGTAAACCCCAGGACTGTCTCTACTCTCTCACTCCTGACTGTAAACCCCGGAACAGTCTCTACTCTCTCACTCCTGACTGTAAACCCCAGGACTGTCTCTACTCTCTCACTCCTGACTGTAAACCCCAGGACTGTCTCTGCTCTCTCACTCCTGACTGTAAACCCCAGGAGTGTCTCTACTCTCTCACTCCTGACTGTAAACCCCAGGAGTGTCTCTACTCTCTCACTCCTGACAGTAAACCCCAGGACAGTCTCTACTCTCTCACTCCTGACTGTAAACCCCAGGACTGTCTCTACTCTCTCACTCCTGACTGTAAACCCCTGAACAGTCTCTACTCTCTCACTCCTGACTGTAAACCCCAGGAGTGTCTCTACTCTCTCACTCCTGACTGTAAAGCCCAGGACTGTCTCTACTCTCTCACTCCTGACTGTAAAATCTAGGACTGTCTCTACTCTCTCACTCCTGACTGTAAACACCAGGACTGTCTCTACTCTCTCACTCCTGACTGTAAACCCCAGGAGTGTCTCTACTCTCTCACTCCTGACTGTAAAGCCCAGGACTGTCTCTACTCTCTCACTCCTGACTGTAAACCCTAGGACTGTCTCTACTCTCTCACTCCTGACTGTAAACACCAGGAATGTCTCTACTCTCTCACTCCTGACTGTAAACCCCAGGAGTGTCTCTACTCTCTCACTCCTGACTGTAAACTCCAGGAGTGTCTCTACTCTCTCACTCATGACTGTAAACCCCAGGACTGTGTCTACTCTCTCACTCCTGACTGTAAACCCCAGGACTGGCTCTACTCTCTCACTCATGACTGTAAACCCCAGGAGTGTCTCTGCTCTCTCACTCCTGACTGTAAACCCCAGGAATGTCTCTACTTTCTCACTCCTGACTGTAAACCCCCGGACTGTCTCTACTCTCTCACTCCTGACTGTAAACCCCAGGACTGCGTCTACTCTCTCACACCTGACTGTAAACCCCAGGACTGTCTCTACTCTCTCACTCCTGACTGTTAACCCAGAAGTGTCTCTACTCTCTCACTCCTGACTGTAAACCCCAGGAGTGTCTCTACTCTCTCACTCCTGACTGTAATCCCCAGGAGTGTCTCTACTCTCTCACTCCTGACTGTAAACCCCAGGACTGTCTCTACTCTCTCACTCCTGACTGTAAACCCCAGGACTGTCTCTGCTCTCTCACTCCTGACTGTAAACCGCAGGAGCGTCTCTACTCTCTCACTCCTGACGGTAAAACCCTGAACAGTCTCTACTCTCTCACTCCTGACTGTAAACCCCAGGAGTGCCTCTACACTCTCACTCCTAACTGTAACCCCAGGACTGTCTCTACTCTCTCACTCCTGACTGTAAACCCCAGGACTGTCTCTACTCTCTCACTCCTGACTGTAAACCCCTGGAGTGTCTCCACTCTCTCACTCCTGACTGTAAACCCCAGGACTGTCTCTACTCTCTCACTCCTGACTGTAAACCCCAGGAGAGTCTCTACTCTCTCACTCCTGACTGTAAACCCCAGGAGTGTCTCTACTCTCTCACTCCTGACTGTAAACCCCAGGACTGTCTCTACTCTCACACTCCTGTCTGTAAACCCCAGGACTCTCTACTCTCTCACTCCTGACTGTAAACCCCTGGAATGTCACTGCTCTCTCACTCCTGACTGGAAACCCCAGGAGTGTCTCTACTCTCTTACTCCTGACTGTAAACCCCAGGATTGTCTCTACTCTCTCTCTCCTGACTGTAAACCCCAGGAGTGTCTCTACACTCTCACTCCTGACTGTAAACTCCTGGACTGTCTCACTCTCTCACTCCTGACTGTAAACACCAGGAGTGTCTCTACTCTCTCACTCTTAACTGTAAACCCCAGGAGTGTCTCTACTCTCTCACTCCCGACTGTTAACCCCAGGAGTGTCTCTACTCTCTCACTCCTGAGTGTAAACCCCAGGAGTGTCTCTACTCCCTCACTCCTGACTGTAAACCCCTGGACTGTCTCGACTCTCTGACTCCTGAGTGTAAACCCCAGAACAGTCTCTACTCTCTCACTCCTGACTGTAAAACCCAGAACAGTCTCTATTCTCTCACTCCTGACTGTAAACCCCAGGAGCGTCTCCACTCTCTCACTCCTGACTGTAAACCCCAGGAGCGTCTCTATTCTCTCACTCCTGACTGTAAACCGCAGGAGCATCTCCACTCTCTCACTCCTGACTGTAAACCCCAGGAGCTTCTCTATTCTCTCACTCCTGACTATAAACCCCAGGACTGTCTCTACTCTCTCACTCCTGACTGTAAACCCCAGGACTGTTTCTACTCTCTCACTCCTGACTGTAAACCCCAGGACTGTTTCTACTCTCTCACTCCTGACTGTAAACCCCAGGACTGTCTCTACTCTCACTCCTGACTGTAAACCCCAGGACTGTCTCTTCTCTCTCACTCCTGACTGTAAACCCCAGGAGTGTCTCTACTCTCTCACTCCTGATTGTTAACCCCAGGACTTTCTCAACTCTCTCACTCTTGACTGTAAACCCCAGGAGTGTCTCTACTCTCTCACTCCTGACTGTAAAACACAGGACTGTCTCAACTCTCTCGCTCCTGACTGTAAACCCCAGGAGTGTTTCTACTCTCTCACTCCTGACTGTAAACCCCAGTACTGTCTCTACTCTCTCACTCCTCACTGTAATACACAGGACTGTCTCTACTCTCTCGCACCTGACTGTAAACCCCAGGAGTGTCACTACTCTCTCACTCCTGACTGTAAACCCCAGGAGTTTCTCTACTCTCTCACTCCTGACTGTAAACCCCAGGACTGTCTCCACTCTCTCACTCCTGACTGTAACCCCAGGAGTGTCTCGACTCTCTCACTCCTGACTCTAAACCCCAGGACTGTCTCTACTCTCACACTCTTGACTGTAAACCCCAGGACTGTCTCTAGTCTCTCACTCCTGACTGTAAACCCCAGGAGTGTCTCTACTCTCTCACTCCTGACTGTAAACCCCAGGAATGTCTCTACACTCTCACTCCTGACTGTAAACCCCAGGACTGTCTCTACTATCTCACTCCTGACTGTAAACCCCAGGAGAGTCTCTACTCTCTCACTCCTGACTGTAAACCCCAGGAGAGTCTCTACTCTCTCACTCCTGACTGTAAACCCCAGGAGTGTCTCTACTCTCTCACTCCTGACTGTAAACCCCAGGACTGTCTCTACACTCTCACTCCTGACTGTAAACACCAGGACTGTCTCTACTCTCTCACTCCTGACTGTAAACACCAGGTCTGTCTCTACTCTCTCACTCCTGACTGTAAACCCCAGGAGTGTCTCTACCCTCTCACTCCTGACTGTAAAACGCAGGACTGTCTCTACTCTCTCACTCCTGACTGTAAACTCCAGGAGTGTCACTACTCTCACTCCTGACTGTAAACCACAGGAGTGTCTCTGCTCTCTCACTCCTGACTCTAAACGCCTGGACTGTCTCTACTTTCTCATTCCTGACTGTAAACCCCAGGACTGTCTCTACTCTCTCACTCCTGACTGTAAACCCCAGGACATTCTCTACTCTCTCACTCCTGACTGTTAACCCAGAAGTGTCTCTACTGTCTCACTCCTGACTGTAAACCCCAGGAGTGTCTCTACTCTCTCACCCCTGACTGTAAACCCCAGGAGTGTCACTACTCTCTCACTCCTGAATGTAAACCCCAGGACTGTCTCTACTCTCACAGTCCTGACTGTGCACCCCAGGACTGTCTCTACTCTCTCACTCATGACTGTAAACCACAGGAGTGTCTCTACTCTCTCATTCCTGACTGTAAAACCCAGGACTGTCCCTACTCTCACTCCTGACTGTAAACCCCAGGAGTGTCTCTACTCTCTCACTCCTGACTGTAAACCCCAGGAGTGTCTCTACACTCTCAGTCCTAACTGTAAGCCCCAGGACTGTCCCTACTCTCTCACTCCTGACTGTTAACCCCAGGAGTGTCTCTACTCTCTCACTCCTGACTGTTAACCCCAGGAGTGTCTACTCTCTCACTCCTGACTGTAAAACCCAGGACTGTCTCTACTCTCTCACTCCTGACTGTAAACCCCAGAACAGTCTCTACTCTCTCACTCATGACTGTAAACCCCAGGAGCTTCTCTACTCTCTCACTCCTGACTGTAAACCCCAGGACTGTCTCTACACTCTCACTCCTGACTGTAAACTCCTGGACTGTCTCTACTCTCTCACTCCTGACTGTAAACACCAGGAGTGTCTCTACTCTCTCACTCATAACTGTAAACCCCAGGAGTGTCTCTACTCTCTCACTCCTGACTGTTTACCCCAGGAGTGTCTCTACTCTCTCACTCCTGTGTGTAAACCCCAGGAGTGTCTCTACTCCCTCACTCCTGACTGTAAGCCCCAGCACTGTCTCGAATCTCTGACTCCTGAGTGTAAACCCCAGGAGCTTCTCTATTCTCTCACTCCTGACTATAAACCCCAGGAGTGTCTCTACTCTCTCACTCCTGACGATAAACCCCAGGACTGTCTCTACTCTCTCACTCCTGACTGTAAAACCCAGGACTGTTTCTACTCTCTCACTCCTGACTGTAAAGCCCAGGAGGTTCTCTACTATCTCACTCCTGACTGTAAACCCCAGGAGTGCCACTACTCTCTCACTCCTGACTGTAAACCCCAGGAGTGTCTCTTCTCTCTCACTCCTGGCTGTAAACCCCAGGACTTTCTCAACTCTCTCACTCTTGACTGTAAACCCCAGGAGTGTCTCTACTATCTCACTCCTGACTGTAAACCCCTGGAGTGTCTCTACTCTCTCACTGCTGACTGTAAAACACAGGACTGTCTCAACTCTCTCGCTCGTGACTGAAATCCCCAGGAGTGTCACTACTCTCACTCCTGACTGTAACCCCAGGAGTGTCTCGACTCTCTCACTCCTGACTCTAAACCCCAGGACTGTCTCTAATCTCACACTCCTGACTGTAAACCCCAGGACTGTCTCTACTCTCTCACTCCTGACTGTAAATCCCAGGACAGTCTCTATTCTCTCATTCCTGACTGTAAACCCCAGGACTGTCTCTACTCTCTCACTCCTGACTGTAAACCCTAGGACTGTCTCTACTCTGTCACTCCTGACTGTAAACACCAGGACTGTCTCTACTCTCTCACTCCTGACTGTAAACACCAGGTCTGTCTCTACTCTCTCACTCCTGACTGTAAACCCCAGGAGTGTCTCTACCCTCTCACTCCTGACTGTAAAACCCAGGACTGTCTCTACTCTCTCATTCCTTTCTGTAAACCCCAGGACTGTCTCTACTCTCTCACTCCTGACTGTAAACCCCAGGACTGTCTCTACTCTCTCACTCCTGACTGTAAACCCAAGGACTGTCTCTACTCTCTCACTCCTGACTGTAAACCGCAGGACTGTCTCTACACTCTCACTCCTGACTGTAAACCCCAGGACTTTCTCTACTCTCTCATTCCTGACTGTAAAACCCAGAAGTGTCTCTACTCTCTCACTCCTGACTGTAAACCCCAGGAGTGTCTCTACTCTCTCACTCCTGACTGTAAACCCCAGGAGTGTCTCTACTCTCTCACTCCTGACTGTAAACCCCAGGAGTGTCTCCACTCTCTCACTCCTGACTGTAAACCCCAGGACTGTCTCTACTCTCACAGTCCTGACTGTAAACCCCAGGACTGTCTCTACTCTCTCACTCCTGACTGTAAACCCCAGGACTGTCTCTACTCTCTCATTCCTGACTGTAAAACCCAGGACTGTCCCTACTCTCAGTCCTGACTGTATACCCCAGGAGTGTCTCTACACTCTCACTCCTAAATGTAAACCCCAGGACTGTCTCTACTCTCTCACTCCTGACTGTTAACCCCAGGAGTGTCTCTACTCTCTCACTCCTGACTGTAAACCCCAGGAGTGTCTACTCTCTCACTCCTGACTGTAAACCCCTGGACTGTCTCTACTCCCTCACTCCTGACTGTATACCCCAGAACAGTCTCTACTCTCTCACTCATGACTGTAAACGCCAGGAGCTTCTCTACTCTCTCACTCCTGACTGTAAACCCCAGGACTGTCTCTACTCTCTCACTCCTGACTATAAACCCCAGGACTGTCTCTACTCTCTCACTCCTGACTGTAAACCCCAAGAGAGTCTCTACAATCTCACTCCTGACTGTTAACCCCAGGACTGTCTCTACTCTCTCACTCCTGACTGTAAACCCCAAGAGAGTCTCTACAATCTCACTCCTGACTGTTAACCCCAGGAGCTTCTCTACTCTCTCACTCCTGACTGTAAACCCCAGGACTGTCTCTACTCTGTCACTCCTGACTGTAAACCCCAGGACTGTCTCTACTCTCTCACTCCTGACTGTAAACCCCAGGACTGTCTCTACTCTCTCTCTCCTGATTGTAATCCCCAGGACTGTCCCTACTCTCTCACTCCTGACTGTAAAACCCAGTAGTGTCTCTACTCTCTCACTCCTGACTGTAAACCCCAGTACTGTCTCTACTCTCTCACTCCCGACTGTAAACACCAGGACTGCTTCTACTCTCTCACTCCTGACTGTAAACCCCAGGAGTATCTCTACACTCTCACTCCTGACTGTAAACCGCAGAACTGTCTCTACACTCTCACTCCTGACTGCAAACACCAGGAGTGTCTCTACTCTCTCACTCCTGACTGTAAACCCCAGGAGTGTCTCTACTCTCTCACTCCTGACTGTAAACCCCAGGAGTGTCTCTACACTCTCACTCCTGACTGTAAACCCCAGGAGTGTCTCTACTCTCTCACTCCTGACTGTAAACCCCAGGAAAGTCTCCACTCTCTCACTCCTGACTCTAAACCCGAGGAGTGTCTCTAAAATCTCACTCCTAACTGTAAACCCCAGGACTGTCTCTACTCTCTCACTCCTGACTGTAAACCCCCGGAGTGTCTCTACTCTCTCACTCCTGACTGTAAACCCCAGGAGAGTCTCGACTCTCTCACTCCTGACTGTAAACCCCAGGTTTGTCTCTACTCTCTCACACCTGACTGTAAACCCCAGGAGAGTCTCTACACTCTCACTCCTGACTGTAAACCCCAGGACTGTCTCTACTCTCTCACTCCTGACTGTTAACCCCAGGAGTGTCTCTACTCTCTCACTCCTGACTGTAAACCCCAGGAGTGTCTACTCTCTCACACCTGACTGTAAACCCCAGAACAGTCTCTACTCTCTCACTCATGACTGTAAACCCCAGGAGCTTCTCTACTCTCTCACTGCTGACTGTAAACCCCTGGACTGTTTCTACACTCTCACTCCTGACTGTAAACTCCTGGACTGTCTCTACTCTCTCACTCCTGACTGTAAACACCAGGAGTGTCTCTACTCTCTCACTCTTAACTGTAAACCCCAGGAGTGTCTCTTCTCTCTCACTCCCGACTGTTAACCCCAGGAGTGTCTCTACTCTCTCACTCCTGAGTGTAAACCCCAGGAGTGTCTCTACTCCCTCACTCCTGACTGTAAACTCCAGGACTGTCAAGACTCTCTGACTCCTGAGTGTAAACCCCAGAACCGTCTCTACACTCTCACTCCTGTCTGTAAACCCCAGGAGTGTCTCTACTCTCTCACTCCTGACTATAACCCCCAGGACTGTCTCTACTCTCTCACTCCTGACTGTAAACCCCAGGACTGTTTCTATTCTCTCACTCCTGACTGAAAAGCCCAGGAGGTTCTCTTCTCTCTCACTCCTGACTGTAAACCCCAGGAGTGCCTCTACTCTCTCACTCCTGACTGTAAACCCCAGGAGTGTCTCTACTCTCTCACTCCTGACTGTAAACCCCAGGAGTGTCTCTGCTCTCTCACTCCTTACTGTAAACCCCAGGACTGTCTCTACTCTCTCACTCCTGACTGTAAACCCCTGGACTCTCTCTACACTCTCACTCCTGACTGTAAACTCCTGGATTGTCTCTCCTCTCTCACTCCTGACTGTAAACACCAGGAGTGTCTCAACTCTCTCACTCTTAACTGTAAACCCCAGGAGTGTCTCTACTCTCTCACTCCCGACTGTTAACCCCAGGAGTGTCTCTACTCTCTCACTCCTGAATGTAAACCCCAGGAGTGTCTCTACTCCCTCACTCCTGACTGTAAACCCCAGGACTGTCTCGACTCTCTGACTCCTGAGTGTAAACCCCAGGACTGTGTCTACTCTCTCACTCCTGACTGTAAACCCCAGGAGTGTCTCTACTCTCTCACTCCTGACTGTAAACCCCAGGAGCTTCTCTATTCTCTCACTCCTGACTATAATCCCCAGGAGTGTCTCAACTCTCTTACTCCTGACTATAAACCCCAGGACTGTCTCTACTCTCTCACTCCTGACTGTAAACCCCAGGACTGTTTCTATTCTCTCACTCCTGACTGTAAAGCCCAGGAGGTTCTCTACTCTCTCACTCCTGACTGTAAACCCCAGGAGTGCCTCTACTCTCTCACTCCTGACTGTAAACCCCAGGAGTGTCACTACTGGCACTCCTGACCGTAAACCCCAGGAGTGTCTCTACTCTCTCACTCCTGACTGTAAACACCAGGAGTGTCTCTTCTCTCTCACTCCTGACTGTAAACCCCAGGAATTTCTCAACTCTCTCACTCCTGACTGTAAACCCCAGGACTGTCTCTACTCTCTCACTCCTGACTGTAAACCCCAGGACTGTCTCTACTCTCTCACTCCTGACTGTAAACCCCAGGACTGTCTCCACTCTCTCACTCCTGACTGTAAACCCCAGGACTGTCTCTACTCTCACACTCTTGACTGTAAACCCCAGGACTGTCTCTACTCTCTCACTCCTGACTGTAAACCCCAGGAATGTCTCTACTCTCTCACTCCTGTCTGTAAACCCCAGGACTGTCTCTAATCTCTCACTCCTGACACTAAACGCCTGGACTGTCTCTACTCTCTCATTCCTGACTGTAAACCCCAGGACTGTCTCTACTCTCTCACTCCTGACTGTAAACCCCAGGACTGTCTCTACTCTCTCACTCCTGACTGTTAACCCCAGGAGTGTGTCTACTCTCTCACTCCTGACTGTAAACCCCAGGAGTGTCTACTCTCTCACTCCTGACTGTAAACCCCTGGACTGTCTCTACTCCCTCACTCCTGACTGTAAACCCCAGAACAGTCTCTACTCTCTCACTCATGACTGTAAACCCCAGGAGCTCCTCTACTCTCTCACTCCTGACTGTAAACCCCAGGACTGTCTCTACTCTCTCACTCCTGACTATAAACCCCAGGACTGTCTCTACTATCTCACTCCTGACTGTAAACACCAAGAGAGTCTCTACAATCTCACTCCTGACTGTTAACCCCAGGAGTGTCTCTAATCTCTCACTCCTGACTGTAAAACGCAGGACTGTCTCTACTCAGTCACTCCTGACTGTAAACCCCAGGACTGTCTATACTCTCTCACTCCTGACTGTAAACCCCAGGACTGTCTCTACTCTCTCACTCCTGACTGTAAACCCCAGAAGACTCTCTACTCTCTCACTCCTGAAGGTAAACGCCAGGTGTGTCTCTACTCTCTCTCTCCTGATTGTAATCCCCAGGACTGTCCCTACTCTCTCACTCCTGACTGTAAACCCCAGAACAGTCTCTACTCTCTCACTCGTGACTGTAAAACCCAGTAGTGTCTCTACTCTCTCACTCCTGACTGTAAACCCCAGAAGTGTCTCTACTCTCTCACTCCCGACTGTAAACACCAGGAGATTCTCTTCTCTCTCACTCCTGACTGTAAACCCCAGGAGTGCCTCTACTCTCTCACTCCTGAATGCAAACCCCAGGAGTGTCTCTACTCTCTCACTCCAGACTGTGATCCCCAGGACTGTCTCTACTCTCACAGTCCTGACTGTAAACCCCAGGAGTGTCTCTACTCTCTCACTCCTGACTGTAAACCCCTGGAGTATCTCTACACTCTCACTCCTGACTGTAAACCGCAGGACTGTCTCTACACTCTCACTCCTGACTGCAAACACCAGGAGTGTCTCTACTCTTTCACTCCTGACTGTAAACCCCAGGAGTGTCTCTACTCTCTCACTCCTGTCTGTAAACCCCAGGACTGTCTCTACTCTCTCACTCCTGACTGTAAACCACAGGACAGTCTCTACTCTCTCACTCATGACTGTTAAACCCAGGACTGTCTCTACTCTCTCACTCCTGACTGTAAACCCCAGGAGTGTCTCTACTCTCTCACTCCTGACTCTAAACCCCAGGAGTGTCTCTAGACTCTCACTCCTGACTGTAAACCCCAGGAGTGTCTCTACTCTCCCACTCCTGACTGTAAACCCCAGGAATGTCTCCACTCTCTCACTCCTGACTGTAAACCCGAGGAGTGTCTCTAAAATCTCACTCCTGACTGTAAACCCCAGGACTGTCTCTACTCTCTCACTCCTGACTGTAAACCCCCGGAGTGTCTCTACTCTCTCACTCCTGACTGTAAACCCCTGGAGAGTCTCGACTCTCTCACTCCTGACTGTAAACCCCAGGAGTGTCTCTACTGTCTCACACCTGACTGTAAACCCCAGGAGAGTCTCTACACTCTCACTCCTGACTGTAAACCCCAGGACTGTCTCTACTCTCTCACTCCTGACTGTTAACCCCAGGAGTGTCTCTACTCTCTCACTCCTGACTGTAAACCCCAGGAGTGTCTCTACTCTCTCACTCCTGACTGTAAACCCCAGAACAGTCTCTACTCTCTCACTCATGACTGTAAACCCCAGGAGCTTCTCTACTCTCTCACTCCTGACTGTAAACCCCTGGACTGTTTCTACACTCTCACTCCTGACTGTAAACTCCTGGACTGTCTCTACTCTCTCACTCCTGACTGTAAACACCAGGAGTGTCTCTACTCTCTCACTCTTAACTGTAAACCCCAGGAGTGTCTCTTCTCTCTCACTCCCGACTGTTAACGCCAGGAGTGTCTCTACTCTCTCACTCCTGAGTGTAAACCCCAGGAGTGTCTCTACTCCCTCACTCCTGACTGTAAACTCCAGGACTGTCTCGACTATCTGACTCCTGAGTGTAAACCCCAGAACAGTCTCTACACTCTCACTCCTGAATGTAAACCCCAGGAGTGTCTCTACTCTCTCACTCCTGACTATAAACCCCAGGACTGTCTCTACTCTCTCACTCCTGACTGTAAACCCCAGGACTGTTTCTATTCTCTCACTCCTGACTGTAAACCCCAGGAGTGTCTCTAGACTCTCACTCCTGACTGTAAACCCCAGGAGTGTCTCTACTCTCCCACTCCTGACTGTAAACCCCAGGAATGTCTCCACTCTCTCACTCCTGACTGTAAACCCGAGGAGTGTCTCTAAAATCTCACTCCTGACTGTAAACCCCAGGACTGTCTCTACTCTCTCACTCCTGACTGTAAACCCCCGGAGTGTCTCTACTCTCTCACTCCTGACTGTAAACCCCTGGAGAGTCTCGACTCTCTCACTCCTGACTGTAAACCCCAGGAGTGTCTCTACTGTCTCACACCTGACTGTAAACCCCAGGAGAGTCTCTACACTCTCACTCCTGACTGTAAACCCCAGGACTGTCTCTACTCTCTCACTCCTGACTGTTAACCCCAGGAGTGTCTCTACTCTCTCACTCCTGACTGTAAACCCCAGGAGTGTCTCTACTCTCTCACTCCTGACTGTAAACCCCAGAACAGTCTCTACTCTCTCACTCATGACTGTAAACCCCAGGAGCTTCTCTACTCTCTCACTCCTGACTGTAAACCCCTGGACTGTTTCTACACTCTCACTCCTGACTGTAAACTCCTGGACTGTCTCTACTCTCTCACTCCTGACTGTAAACACCAGGAGTGTCTCTACTCTCTCACTCTTAACTGTAAACCCCAGGAGTGTCTCTTCTCTCTCACTCCCGACTGTTAACGCCAGGAGTGTCTCTACTCTCTCACTCCTGAGTGTAAACCCCAGGAGTGTCTCTACTCCCTCACTCCTGACTGTAAACTCCAGGACTGTCTCGACTATCTGACTCCTGAGTGTAAACCCCAGAACAGTCTCTACACTCTCACTCCTGAATGTAAACCCCAGGAGTGTCTCTACTCTCTCACTCCTGACTATAAACCCCAGGACTGTCTCTACTCTCTCACTCCTGACTGTAAACCCCAGGACTGTTTCTATTCTCTCACTCCTGACTGTAAAGCCCAGGAGGTTCTCTACTCTCTCACTCCTGACTGTAAACACCAGGAGTGCCTCTACTCTCTCACTCCTGACTGTAAACCCCAGGAGTGTCACTACTGGCACTCCTGACCGTAAACCCCAGGAGCTTCTCTACTCTCTCACTCCTGACTGTAAACCCCTGGACTCTCTCTACACTCTCACTCCTGACTGTAAACTCCTGGACTGTCTCTACTCTCTCACTCCTGACTGTAAACACCAGGAGTGTCTCTACTCTCTCACTCTTAACTGTAAACCCCAGGAGTGTCTCTACTCTCTCACTCCCGACTGTTAACCCCAGGAGTGTCTCTACTCTCTCACTCCTGAGTGTAAACCCCAGGAGTGTCTCTACTCCCTCACTCCTGACTGTAAACCCCTGGACTGTCTCGACTCTCTGACTCCTGAGTGTAAACCCCAGAACAGTCTCTACTCTCTCACTTCTGACTATAAACCCCAGGACTGTCTCGACTCTCTGACTCCTGAGTGTAAACCCTAGGACTGTCTCTACTCTCTCACTCCTGACTGTAAACCCCAGAACAGTCTCTACTCTCTCACTCCTGACTGTAAACCCCAGGAGCTTCTCTATTCTCTCACTCCTGACTATAAACCCCAGGAGTGTCTCAACTCTCTTACTCCTGACTATAAACCCCAGGACTGTCTCTACTCTCTCACTCCTGACTGTAAACCCCAGGACTGTTTCTATTCTCTCACTCCTGACTGTAAAGCCCAGGAGGTTCTCTACTCTCTCACTCCTGACTGTTAACCCCAGGAGTGTCTCTAATCTCTCACTCCTGACTGTAAAACGCAGGACTGTCTCTACTCAGTCACTCCTGACTGTAAACCCCAGGACTGTGTCTACTCTCTCACTCCTGACTGTAAACCCCAGGACTGTCCCTACTCTCTCACTCCTGACTGTAAAACCCAGGACTGTCCCTACTCTCTCACTCCTGACTGTAAACCCCAGAACAGTCTCTACTCTCTCACTCGTGACTGTAAAACCCAGTAGTGTCTCTACTCTCTCACTCCTGACTGTAAACCCCAGAAGTGTCTCTATTCTCTTACTCCTGACTGTAATCCCCAGGACTGTCCCTACTCTCTCACTCCTGACTGTAAACCCCAGAACAGTCTCTACTCTCTCACTCCTGACTGTAAACCCCAGGAGTGTCTCTAATCTCTCACTCCTGACTGTAAAACGCAGGACTGTCTCTACTCAGTCACTCCTGACTGTAAACCCCAGGACTGTGTCTACTCTCTCACTCCTGACTGTAAACCCCAGGACTGTCCCTACTCTCTCACTCCTGACTGTAAAACCCAGGACTGTCCCTACTCTCTCACTCCTGACTGTAAACCCCAGAACAGTCTCTACTCTCTCACTCGTGACTGTAAAACCCAGTAGTGTCTCTACTCTCTCACTCCTGACTGTAATCCCCAGAAGTGTCTCTACTCTCTTACTCCTGACTGTAATCCCCAGGACTGTCCCTACTCTCTCACTCCTGACTGTAAACCCCAGAACAGTCTCTACTCTCTCACTCCTGACTGTAAACCCCAGAAGTGTCTCTACTCTCTCACTCCCGACTGTAAACACCAGGACTGCTTCTAATCTCTCACTCCTGACTGTAAAACCCAGGAGTTTCTCTACTCTCTCACTCCTGACTGTAAACCCCAGGAGTGCCTCTACTCTCTCACTCCTGAATGGAAACCCCAGGAGTGTCTCTACTCTCTCACTCCAGACTGTGAACCCCAGGACTGTCTCTACTCTCACAGTCCTGACTGTAAACCCCAGGAGTGTCTCTACTCTCTCACTCCTGACTGTAAACCCCTGGAGTATCTCTACACTCTCACTCCTGACTGTAAACCCCAGAAGTGTCTCTACTCTCTGACTCCCGACTGTAAACACCAGGACTGCTTCTAATCTCTCACTCCTGACTGTAAAACCCAGGAGGTTCTCTACTCTCTCACTCCTGACTGAAAACCCCAGGAGTGCCTCTGCTCTCTCACTCCTGAATGGAAACCCCAGGAGTGTCTCTACTCTCTCACTCCAGACTGTGAACCCCAGGACTGTCTCTACTCTCACAGTCCTGACTGTAAACCCCAGGAGTGTCTCTACTCTCTCACTCCTGACTGTAAACCCCTGGAGTATCTCTACACTCTCACTCCTGACTGTAAACCGCAGGAATGTCTCTACACTCTCACTCCTGACTGCAAACACCAGGAGTGTCTCTACTCTTTCCCTCCTGACTGTAAACCCCAGGAGTGTCTCGACTCTCTCACTCCTGTCTGTAAACCCCAGGCCTGTCTCTACTCTCTCAATCCTGACTGTAAACCACAGGACAGTCTCTACTCTCTCACTCATGACTGTTAAACCCAGGACTGTCTCTACTCTCTCACTCCAGACTGTAAACCCCAGGAGTGTCTCTACTCTCTCACTCCTGACTGTAAACCCCAGGAGTGTCTCTACACTCTCACTCCTGACTGTAAACCCCAGGAGTGTCTCTACTCTCTCACTCCTGACTGTAAACCCCAGGAATGTCTCCACTCTCTCACTCCTGACTGTAAACCCGAGGAGTGTCTCTAAAATGTCACTCCTGACTGTAAACCCCAGGACTTTCTCTACTCTCTCAAACCTGACTGTAAACCCCCGAAGTGTCTCTACTCCCTCACTCCTGACTGTAAACCCCAGGAGAGTCTCGACTCTCTCACTCCTGACTGTAAACACCAGGAGTGTCTCTACTCTCTCACACCTGACTGTAAACCCCAGGAGAGTCTCTACACTCTCACTCCTGACTGTAAACCCCAGGACTGTCTCTACTCTCTCACTCCTGACTGTTAACCCCAGGAGTGTCTCTACTCTCTCACTCCTGACTGTAAACCCCAGGAGTGTCTACTCTCTCACTCCTGACTGTAAACCCCAGAACAGTCTCTACTCTCTCACTCATTACTGTAAACCCCAGGAGCTTCTCTACTCTCTCACTCCTGACTGTAAACCCCTGGACTGTTTCTACAGTCTCACTCCTGACTGTAAACTCCTGGACTGTCTCTACTCTCTCACTCCTGACTGTAAACACCAGGAGTGTCTCTACTCTCTCACTCTTAACTGTAAACCCCAGGAGTGTCTCTTCTCTCTCACTCCCGACTGTTAACCCCAGGAGCTTCTCTATTCTCTCACTCCTGACTATAAACCCCAGGAGTGTCTCTACTCTCTCACGCCTGACTATAAACCCCAGGACTGTCTCTACTCTCTCACTCCTGACTCTAAACCCCAGGACTGTTTCTATTCTCTCACTCCTGACTGTAAAGCCCAGGAGGTTCTCTACTCTCTCACTCCTGACTGTAAACACCAGGAGTGCCTCTACTCTCTCACTCCTGACTATAAACCCCAGGAGTGTCACTACTGGCACTCCTGACCGTAAACCCCAGGAGGTTCTCTACTGTCTCACTCCTGACTGTAAACCCCTGGAGTGTCTCTGCTCTCTCACTCCTGACTGTAAACTCCTGGACTGTCTCTACTCTCTCACTCCTGACTGTAAACACCAGAAGTGTCTCTACTCTCTCACTCCTGAGTGTAAACCCCAGGAGTGTCTCTACTCCCTCACTCCTGACTGTAAACCCCAGGAGTGTCTCTACTCTCTCACTCCTGACTGTAAACCCCAGGACTGTCTCTACTCTCTCACTCCTGACTGTAAACCCCTGGACTGTCTCGACTCTCTGACTCCTGAGTGTAAACCTCAGAACAGTCTCTACTCTCTCACTCCTGACTGTAAACCCCAGGACTGTCTCGACTCTGTGACTCCTTAGTGTAAACCCCAGGACTGTCTCTACTCTCTCACTCCTGACTGTAAACCCCAGAACAGTCTCTACTCTCTCACTCCTGACTGTAAACCCCAGGAGCTTCTCTATTCTCTCACTCCTGACTATAAACACCAGGAGTGTCTCAACTCTCTTACTCCTGACTGTAAACCCCAGGACTGTTTCTATTCTCTCACTCCTGACTGTAAAGCCCAGGAGGTTCTCTACTCTCTCACTCCTGACTGTAAACCCCAGGAGTGCCTCTACTCTCTCACTCCTGACTGTAAACCCCAGGAGTGTCACTACTGGCACTCCTGACCGTAAACCCCAGGAGTGTCTCTACTCTCTCACTCCTGACTGTAAACCCCAGGAATTTCTCAACTCTCTCACTCCTGACTGTAAACCCCAGGACTGTCTCTACTCTCTCACTCCTGACTGTAAACCCCAGGACTGTCTCTACTCTCTCACTCCTGACTGTAAACTCCAGGACTGTCTCTACTCTCTCACTCCTGACTGTAAACCCCAGGACTGTCTCTACTCTTTCACTCCTGTCTGTAAACCCCAGGACTGTCTCTACTCTCTCATTCCTGTCTGTAAATCCCAGGACTGTCTCTACTCTCTCACTCCTGACTGTAAACCCCAGGACTGTCTCTACTCTCACACTCTTGACTGTAAACCCCAGGACTGTCTCTACTCTCTCACTCCTGACTGTAAACCCCAGGAATGTCTCTACTCTCTCACTCCTGTCTGTAAACCCCAGGACTGTCTCTAATCTCTCACTCCTGACACTAAACGCCTGGACTGTCTCTACTCTCTCATTCCTGACTGTAAACCCCAGGACTGTCTCTACTCTCTCACTCCTGACTGTAAACCCCAGGACTGTCTCTACTCTCTCACTCCTGACTGTAAACCCCAGGAGTGTCTCTACTCTCTCACTCCTGACTGTAAACCCCAGGACTGTCTCTACTCTCACACTCCTGTCTGTAAACCCCAGGACTCTCAACTCTCTCACTCCTGACTGTAAACCCCAGGAATGTCTCTGCTCTCTCACTCCTGACTGTAAACCCCAGGAGTGTCTCTACTCTCTTACTCCTGACTGTAAACCCCAGGATTGTCTCTACTCTCTCTCTCCTGACTGTAAACCCCAGGAGTGTCTCTACTCTCTCACTCCTGACTGTAAACCCCAGGAGTGTCTCTACTCTCTCACTCCTGACTGTAAACCCCAAGAACTTCTCTATTCTCTCACTCCTGACTATAAACCCCAGGACTGTCTCTACTCTCTCACTCCTGACTGTAAACCCCAGGACTGTTTCTACTCTCTCACTCCTGACTGTAATCCCCAGGACTGTGTCTACTCTCTCACTCCTGACTGTAAACCCCAGGAGTGTCTCTACTCTCTCACTCCTGACTGTAAACCCCAGGACTGTCTCTGCTCTCTCACTCCTGACTGTAAACCCCAGGAGTGTCTCTACTCTCTCACTCCTGACTGTAAACCCCAGGACTTTCTCAACTCTCTCACTCTTGACTGTAAACCCCAGGAGTGTCTCTACTCTCTCACTCCTGACTGTAAAATACAGGACTGTCTCAACTCTCTCGCTCCTGACTGTAAACACCAGGAGTGTTTCTACACGCTCACTCATGACTGTAAACCCCAGTACTGTCTCTACTCTCTCACTCCTGACTGTAAAACACAGGACTGTCTCTACTCTCTCACTCCTGACTGTAAACCCCAGGAGTGTCACTACTCTCACTCCTGACTGTAACCCCAGGAGTGTCTCGACTCTCTCACTCCTGACTCTAAACCCCAGGACTGTCTCTACTCTCACACTCTTGACTGTAAACCCCAGGACTGTCTCTACTCTCTCACTCCTGACTGTAAACCCCAGGACTGTCTCTACTCTCTCACTCCTGCCTGTAAAACACAGGACTGTCTCTACTCTCTCACTCCTGACTGTAAACCCCAGGAGTGTCACTACTCTCACTCCTGACTGTAACCCCAGGAATGTCTCGACTCTCTCACTCCTGACTCTAAACCCCAGGACTGTCTCTACTCTCACACTCTTGACTGTAAACCCCAGGACTGTCTCTTCTCTCTCACTCCTGACTGTAAACCCCAGGAGTGTCTCTACTCTCTCACTCCTGACTGTAAACCCCAGGAATGTCTCTACACTCTCACTCCTGACTGTAAACCCCAGGACTGTCTCTACTATCTCACTCCTGACTGTAAACCCCAGGAGAGTCTCTACTCTCTCACTCCTGACTGTAAACCCCAGGAGAGTCTCTACTCTCTCACTCCTGACTGTAAACCCCAGGAGTGTCTCTACTCTCTCACTCCTGACTGTAAACCCCAGGAATGTCTCTATTCTCTCATTCCTGACTGTAAACCCTAGGACTGTCTCTACTCTCTCACTCCTGACTGTAAACACCAGGACTGTCTCTACTCTCTCACTCCTGAGTGTAAACCCCAGGAGTGTCTCTACCCTCTCACTCCTGACTGTAAAACCCAGGACTGTCTCTTCTCTCTCACTCCTGACTGTAAACTCCAGGAGTGTCACTACTCTCACACCTGACTGTAAACCACAGGAGTGTCTCTGCTCTCTCACTCCTGACTCAAAACGCCTGGACTGTCTCTACTCTCTCATTCCTGACTGTAAACCCCAGGACTGTCTCTACTCTCTCACTCCTGACTGTAAACCCCAGGACTGTCTCTACTCTCTCAGTCCTGATTGTTAACCAAGAAGTGTCTCTACTCTCTCACTCCTGACTGTAAACCCCAGGACTGTCCCTACTCTCACTCCTGACTGTAAACCCCAGGAGTGTCTCTACTCTCTCATTCCTGACTGTAAACCCCCGGACTGTCTCTACTCTCTCACTCCTGACTGTTAACCCAGAAGTGTCTCTACTCTCTCACTCCTGACTGTAAACCCCAGGACTGTCTCTACTCTCTCACTCATGACTGTAAACCACAGGACTGTCTCTACTCTCTCATTCCTGACTGAAAAACCCAGGACTGTCCCTACTCTCACTCCTGACTGTAAACCCCAGGAGTGTCTCTACACTCTCACTCCTAACTGTAAGCCCCAGGACTGTCTCTACTCTCTCACTCCTGACTGTTAACCCCAGGAGTGTCTCTACTCTCTCATTCCTGACTGTAAACCCCAGGACTGTCTCTACTCTCTCACTCCTGAAGGTAAACGCCAGGAGTGTCTCTACTCTCTCCCTCCTGATTGTAATCCCCAGGACTGTCCCTACTCTCTCACTCCTGACTGTATACCCCAGAACAGTCTCTACTCTCTCACTCGTGACTGTAAAACCCAGTAGTGTCTCTACTCTCTCACTCCTGACTGTAAACCCCAGAAGTGTCTCTACTCTCTCACTCCTGACTGTAAACCCCAGGACTGTCTCTACTCTCTCACTCCTGACTGTAAAACCCAGGAGGTTCTCTACTCTCTCACTCCTGACTGTAAACCCCAGGAAGTTCTCTACTCTCTCACTCCTGACTGTAAACCCCAGGAGTGCCTCTACTCTCTCACTCCTGACTGTAAACCCCAGGAGTGTCTCTACTCTCTCACTCCTGACTGTAAACCCCAGGTGTGTCTCTGCTCTCTCATTCCTGTCTGTAAACCGCAGGACTGTCTCTACTCTCTCACTCCTGACTGTAAACCGCAGGACTGTCTCTACTCTCTCACTCCTGACTGTAAACCCCAGGACTGTCTCTACTCTCTCACTCCTGACTGCAAACACCAGGAGTGTCTCTACTCTTTCACTCCTGACTGTAAACCCCAGGAGTGTCTCTACTCTCTCACTCCTGACTGTAAGCCCCAGGAGTGTCTCTACTCTCTCACTCCTGACTGTAAACCCCATGAGTGTCTCTAATCTCTCACTCCTGACTGTAAACCCCAGGACTGTCTCTGCTCTCTCACTCCTGACTGTAAACCACAGGACCGTCTCTACTCTCTCACTCATGACTGTAAATCCGAGGACTGTCTGTACTCTTTCTCCTGACTGTAAACCCCAGGAGTGTCTCTACTCTCTCACTCCTGACTGTAAACCCCAGGAGTGTCTCTACACTCTCACTCCTGACTGTAAACCCCAGGAATGTCTCCACTCTCTCACTCCTGACTGTAAACCCCAGGAGTGTCTCTAAAATCTCACTGCTGACTGTAAACCCCAGGACTGTCTCTACTCTCTCACTCCTGATTGTAAACCCCCGGAGTGTCTCTACTCTCTCACTCCTGACTGTAAACCCCCGGAGTGTCTCTACTCTCTCACTCCTGGCTGTAAACCCCAGGAGAGTCTCGACTCTCTCACTCCTGACTGTAAACCCCAGGAGTGTCTCTAAAATCTCACTCCTGACTGTAAACCCCAGGAGTGTCTCTACTCTCTCACTCCTGACTGTAAACCCCCGGAGTGTCTCTACTCTCTCACTCCTGGCTGTAAACCCTAGGAGAGTCTCGACTCTCTCACTCCTGACTGTAAACCCCAGGACTGTCTCTACTCTCTCACACCTGACTGTAAACCCCAGGAGTGTCTCTACTCTCTCACTCCTGACTGTAAACCCCAGTAGTGTCTCTACTCTCGCACTCCTGACTGTAAACCCAAGGAGTGTCTCTACACTCTCACTCCTGACTGTAAACCCCAGGACTGTCTCTACTCTCTCACTCCTGACTGTAAACACCAGGAGTGTCTCTACTCTCTCACTCCTGTCTGTAAACCCCAGGACTGTCTCTACTCTCTCACTCCTGACTGTAAACCCCCGGAGTGTGTCTACTCTCTCTCTCCTGACTGTAAACCCCAGGACCGTCTCTACTCTCTCACTCCTGACTGTAAAACCCAGGACTGTCTCTACTCTCACTCCTGACTGTTAACCCCAGGAGTGTCTCTACTCTCTCACTCCTGACTGTAAACCCCAGGAGTGTCTCTACTCTCTCACTCCTGACTGTAAACCCCAGGAGTGTCTCTACTCTCTCACTCATGTCTGTATACCCCAGGAGTGTCTCTACTCTCTCACTCCTGACTGTTAACCACAGGAGTGTCTCTACTCTCTCACTCCTGACTGTAAACCCCAGGAGTGTCTACTCTCTCACTCCTGACTGTAAACCCCAGGACTGTCTCTACTCTCTCACTCCTGACTGTAAACCCCAGAACAGTCTCTGCTCTCTCACTCGTGACTGTAAAACCCAGTAGTGTCTCTACTCTCTCACTCCTGACTGTTATACCCAGGAGGTTCTCTACTCTCTCAGTCCTGACTGTAAACCCCAGGAGTGTCTCTACTCTCTCACTCCTGACTGTAAACCCCAGGAGTGTCTCTACTCTCTCACACCTGACTGTAAACCCCAGGAGTGTCTCTACTCTCTCACTCCTGACTGTAAACCCCAGGAGTGTCTCTACTCTCTCACTCCTGACTGTAAACCGCAGGACTGTCTCTACTCTCACAGTCCTGACTGTAAACAACAGGAATGTCTCTACTCTCTCACTCCTGACTGTAAACCCCAGGACTGTCTCTACTCTCTCACTCCTGACTGTAAACCCCAGGAGAGTCTCTACTCTCTCACTCCTGTCTGTAAACCCCAGGAGTGTCTCTACTCTCTCACTCCTGACTGAAAACCCCAGGACCGTCTCTACTCTCTCACTCATGACTGTAAAACCCAGGATTTTCTCTACTCTCACTCCTGTCTGTAAACCCCAGGACTGTCTCTACTCTCTCACTCCTGACTGTAAAACCCAGGAGTGTATCTACTCTCTCACTCCTGTCTGTAAACCCCAGGACTGTCTCTACTCTCTCACTCCTGACTGTAAACCCCCGGAGTGTCTCTACTCTCTCACTCCTTCCTGTAAACCCCAGGAGTGTCTCTACTCTCTCACTCCTGACTGTAAACCCCAGGAGTGTCTCTACTCTCTCACTCCTGACTGTAAACCCCAGGACTGTCTCTACTCTCTCTCTCCTGACTGTAAACACCGGTAGTGTCTCTACTCTCTTACTCCTGACTGTAAACCCCCAGAGTGTCTCTAGTCTCTCACTCCTGACTGTAAACCCCAGGACCGTCTCTACTCTCTCACTCCTGACTGTAAAACCCAGGACTGTCTCTACTCTCACTCCTGACTGTAAACCCCAGGAGTGTCTCTACTCTCTCACTCCTGACTGTAAACCCCAGGACTGTCTCGACTCTCTCACTCCTGACTGTAAACACCAGGAGTGTCTCTACTCTCTCACTCATGACTGTAAACCCCAGGAGTGTCTCTACTCTCTCCCTCCTGACTGTTAACCCCAGGAGTGTCTCTACTCTCTCACTCCTGACTGTAAACACCCGGAGTGTCTCTACACACTCACTCCTGACTGTAAACCCCAGGAGTGTCTCTACTCTCTCACTTCTGACTGTAAACCCCAGGACTGTCTCTACACTCTCGCTCCTGACTGTAAACACCAGGAGTGTCTCTACTCTCTCACTCATGACTGTAAACCCCAGGACTGTCTCTACTCTCTCTCTCCTGACTGTAAACCCCCGGAGTGTCTCTACTCTCTCACTCCTGACTGTAAACCCCCAGAGTGTCTCTAGTCTCTCACTCCTGACTGTAAACCGCAGGACCGTCTCTACTCTCTCACTCCTGACTGTAAAACCCAGGACTGTCTCTACTCTCACTCCTGACTGTAAACCCCAGGAGTGTCTCGACTCTATCGCTCCTGACTGTAAACCCCAGGAGTGTCTCTACTCTCTCACTCCTGATTGTAAACCCCAGGACTGTCTCTACTCTCTCACTCCTGACTGTAAACACCAGGAGTGTCTCTACTCTCTCACTCATGACTGTAAACCCCAGGAGTGCCTCTACTCTCTCACTCCTGACTGTTAACCCCAGGAGTGTCTCTACTCTCTCACTCCTGACTGTAAACCCCAGGAGTGTCTACTCTCTCACTCCTGACTGTAAACCCCAGGACTGTCTCTACTCTCTCACTACAGACTGTAAACCCCAGAACAGTCTCTACACTCAAACTCCAGACTGTAAACCCCAGGAGCTTCTCTACTCTCTCACTCCTGACTGTAAACCCCAGGAGTGTCTCTACTCCCTCACTCCAGACGATGAACCCCAGGAGTGTCTCTACTCTCTCACTCCTGACTGTAAACCGCAGGACTGTCTCTACTCTCACAGTCCTGACTGTAAACAACAGTAATGTCTCTACTCTCTCACTCCTGACTGTAAACCCCAGGACTGTCTCTACTCTCTCACTCCTGACTGTAAACCGCAGGAGAGTCTCTACTCTCTCACTCCTGACTGTAAAACCCAGGAGTGTTTCTACTCTCTCACTCCTGACTGTAAAACCCAGGAGTGTATCTACTCTCTCACTCCTGTCTGTAAACCCCAAGACTGTCTCTACTCTCTCACTCCTGACTGTAAACCCGAGGAGTGTCACTACTCTCACTCCTGACTGTAACCCCAGGAGTGTCTCTACTCTCTCACTCCTGACTCTAAACCCCAGGACTGTCTCTACTCTCACACTCTTGACTGTAAACCCCAGGACTGTCTCTACTCTCTCACTCCTGACTGTAAACCCTAGGACTGTCTCTACTCTCTCACTCCTGACTGTAAAACACAGGACTGTCTCTACTCTCTCACTCCTGACTGTAAACCCCAGGAGTGTCACTACTCTCACTCCTGACTGTAACCCCAGGAGTGTCTCGACTCTCTCACTCCTGACTCTAAGCCCCAGGACTGTCTCTACTCTCACACTCTTGACTGTAAACCCCAGGACTGTCTCTACACTCTCACTCCTGACTGTAAACCCCAGGAGTGTCTCTCCTCTCTCACTCCTGACTGTAAACCCCAGGAATGTCTCTACACTCTCACTCCTGACTGTAAACCCCAGGACTGTCTCTACTATCTCACTACTGACTGTAAACCCCAGGAGAGTCTCTACTCTCTCACTCCTGACTGTAAACCCCAGGAGAGTCTCTACTCTCTCACTCCTGACTGTAAACCCCAGGAGTGTCTCAACTCTCTCACTCCTGACTGTAAACCCCAGGACTGTCTCTATTCTCTCATTCCTTACTGTAAACCCAAGGACTGTCTCTACTCTCTCACTCCTGACTGTAAACACCAGGACTGTCTCTACTCTCTCACTCCTGACTGTAAACCCCAGGAGTGTCTCTACTCTCTCACTCCTGAAAGTGAACCCCAGGAGTGTCTCAACTCTCTCACTCCTGACTGTAAACCCCAGGACTGTCTCTACTCTCTCACTCCTGACTGTAAACCCCAGAACAGTCTCTGCACTCAAACTCCTGACTGTGAACCCCAGGAGCTTCTCTACTCTCTCACTCCTGACTGTAAACCCCAGGAATGTCTCTACTCTCTCACTCCTGACTGTAAACCCCAGGAGTGTCTCTACTCCCTCACTCCTGACTATAAACCCCAGGACTGTCTCTACTCTCTCACTCCTGACAGTAAAACCCTGGACTGTCTCTACTCACTCACTCCTGACTGTAAACCCCAGTAGTGTCTCTACTCTCTCACTCCTGACTGTAAAGCCCAGGAGTATCGCTACTCTCTCACTCCCGACTGTAAACCCCAGGAGTGTTTCTACTCTCTCACTCCTGACTGTAAAACCCAGGAGGTTCTCTACTCTCTCACTCCTGACTATAAACCCCAAGAGTCCCTCCACTCTCTCACTCCTGACTGTAAACCCCAGGAGTGTCTCTACTCTCTCTCTCCTAACTGTAAACCCCAAGACTTTCTCTACTCTCTCACTCCTGACTGTAAACCCCAGGAGTGTCTCTACTCTCTCACTCCTGACTGTAAACCCCAGGAGATTCTCTACTCTCTCACTCCTGACTGTAAACCCCAGGAGTGTCTCGAAACTCTCACTCCTGACTGTAAACCCCAGGACTGTCTCTACTCTCACAGTCCTGACTGTAAACCCCAGGAGTGTCTCTACGCTCTGACTCCTGACTGTAAACCCCAGGAGTGTCTCTACACTCTCACTCCTGACTGTAAACCTCAGTCCTGTCTCTACACTCTCACTCCTGACCGTAAACACCAGGAGTGTCTCTACTCTCTCACTCCTGTCTGTAAACCCCAGGACTGTCTCTACTCTCTCACTCCTGACTGTAAACCCCAGGACTGTCTCTACTCTCTCACTCCTGACTGTAAACCCCAGGAGTGTCTCTACACTCTCATTCCTGACTGTAAAACCCAGGACTTTCCCTACTCTCACTCCAGACTGTAAACACCAGGAGTGTCTCTACTCTCTCACCCCTGACTGTAAACCCCAGGAGTGTCTCTACACACTCACTCCTGACTGTAAACCCCAGGACTGTCTCTACTCTCTCACTCCTGACTGTAAACCACAGGACTGTCTCTAGTCTCTCACTCCTGACTGTAAACCCCAGGAGTGTCTCTGCTCTCTCACTCCTGTCTGTAAACCCCAGGACTGTCTCTACTCTCTCACTCCTGACTGTAAACCACAGGAGTGTCTCTACTCTCTCACTCATGACTGTAAAACCGAGGACTGTCTCTACTCTCACTCCTGACTGTAAACCCCAGGAGTGTCTCTACTCTCTCACTCCTGACTGTAAACCCCAGGAGTGTCTCTACTCTCTCACTCCTGACTGTAAACCCCAGGACTGTCTCTACTCTCACAGTCCTGACTGTAAACCCCAGGAGTGTCTCTACTCTCTCACTCCTGACTGTAAACCCCAGGAGTGTCTCGACACTCTCACTCCTGACTGGAAAACCCAGGACTGTCTCTACTCTCTCACTCCTGACTGCAAACACCAGAAGTGTCTCTACTCTCTCACTCCTGACTGTAAACCCCAGGACTGTCTCTCCTCTCTCACTCCTGACTGTAAACCCCAGGAGTGTCTCTAATCTCTCACTCCTGACTGTAAACCCCAGGGGTGTCTCTACTCTCTAACTCCTGACTGTAAACCCCAGGAGTGTCTCTACACTCTCACTCCAGACTGTAAACCCCAGGACTGTCTCTACACTCTCACACCTGACTGTAAACCCCAGGAGTGTCTCTACTCTCTCACTCCTGACTGTAAACCCCAGGACTGTCTCTACTCTCTCACTCCTGACTGTAAACCCTCGGAGTGTCTCTACTCTCTCACTCCTGACTGTAAACCCCAGGAGTGTCTCTACTCTCTCACTCCTGAAAGTGAACCCCAGGAGTGTCTCAACTCTCTCACTCCTGACTGTAAACCCCAGGACTGTCTCTACACTCTCACTCCTGACTGTAAACCCCAGAACAGTCTCTGCACTCAAACTCCTGACTGTGAACCCCAGGAGTTTCTCTACTCTCCCACTCCTGACTGTAAACCCCAGGAGTGTCTCTACTCCCTCACTCCTGACTATAAACCCCAGGACTGTCTCTACTCTCTCACTCCAGACAGTAAAACCCTGGACTGTCTCTACTCACTCACTCCTGACTGTAAACCCCAGTAGTGTCTCTACTCTCTCACTCCTGACTGTAAACCCCAGGAGTATCGCTACTCTCTCACTCCCGACTGTAAACCCCAGGAGTGTTTCTACTCTCTCACTCCTGACTGTAAAACCCAGGAGGTTCTCTACTCTCTCACTCCTGACTATAAACCCCAAGAGTCCCTCTACTCTCTCACTCCTGACTGTAAACCCCAGGAGTGTCTCTACTCTCTCTCTCCTAACTGTAAACCCCAAGACTTTCTCTACTCTCTCACTCCTGACTGTAAACCCCAGGAGTGTCTCTACTCTCTCACTCCTGACTGTAAACCCCAGGAGATTCTCTACTCTCTCACTCCTGACTGTAAACCCCAGGAGTGTCTCGAAACTCTCACTCCTGACTGTAAACCTCAGTACTGTCTCTACTCTCACAGTCCTGACTGTAAACCCCAGGAGTGTCTCTACGCTCTGACTCCTGACTGTAAACCCCAGGAGTGTCTCTACACTCTCACTCCTGACTGTAAACCTCAGTCCTGTCTCTACACTCTCACTCCTGACCGTAAACACCAGGAGTGTCTCTACTCTCTCACTCCTGTCTGTAAACCCCAGGACTGTCTCTACTCTCTCACTCCTGACTGTAAACCCCAGGACTGTCTCTACTCTCTCACTCCTGACTGTAAACCCCAGGAGTGTCTCTACACTCTCATTCCTGACTGTAAAACCCAGGACTTTCCCTACTCTCACTCCAGACTGTAAACACCAGGAGTGTCTCTACTCTCTCACCCCTGACTGTAAACCCCAGGAGTGTCTCTACACACTCACTCCTGACTGTAAACCCCAGGACTGTCTCTACTCTCTCACTCCTGACTGTAAACCACAGGACCGTCTCTACACTCTCATTCCTGACTGTAAAACCCAGGACTGTCCCTACTCTCACTCCAGACTGTAAACCCCAGGAGTGTCTCTACTCTCTCACCCCTGACTGTAAACCCCAGGAGTGTCTCTACACACTCTCTCCTGACTGTAAACCCCAGGACTGTCTCTACTCTCTCACTCCTGACTGTAAACACCAGGAGTGTCTGTACTCTCTCACTCCTGACTGTAAACCCCAGGAGATTCTCTACTCTCTCACACCTGACTGTTAACCCCAGGAGTGTCTCTACTCTCTCACTCCTGACTGTAAACCCAAGGAGTGTCTACTCTCTCACTCCTGATTGTAAACCCCAGGACTGTCTCTTCTCTCTCACTCCTGACTGTAAACCCCAGGAATGTCTCTACTCTCTCACTCCTGACTGTAAACCCCAGGAGTGTCTCTACTCTCTCACTCCTGACTGTAAACCCCAGGAGTGTCGCTACTCTCTCACTCCCGACTGTAAACCCCAGGACTGTTTCTTCTCTCTCACTCCTGACTGTAAAACCCAGGAGGTTCTCTACTCTCTCACTCCTGACTGTAAACCCCAGGAGTCCCTCTACTCTCTCACTCCTGACTGTAAACCACAGGAGTGTCTCTACTCTCTCACACATGACTGTAAAACCGAGGACTGTCTCTGCTCTCACTCCTGACTGTAAACCCCAGGAGTGTCTCTACTCTCTCACTCCTGACTGTAAACCCCAGGAGTGTCTCTACTCTCTCACTCCTGACTGTAAACCCCAGGACTGTCTCTACTCTCACAGTCCTGACTGTAAACCCCAGGAGTGTCTCTACTCTCTCACTCCTGACTGTAAACCCCAGGAGTGTCTCGACACTCTCACTCCTGACTGTAAAACCCAGGACTGTCTCTACTCTCTCACTCCTGACTGCAAACACCAGAAGTGTCTCTACTCTCTCACTCCTGACTGTAAACCCCAGGACTGTCTCTCCTCTCTCACTCCTGACTGTAAACCCCAGGAGTGTCTCTAATCTCTCACTCCTGACTGTAAACCCCAGGGGTGTCTCTACTCTCTCACTCCTGACTGTAAACCCCAGGAGTGTCTCTACACTCTCACACCTGACTGTAAACCCCAGGACTGTCTCTACACTCTCACACCTGACTGTAAACCCCAGGAGTGTCTCTACTCTCTCACTCCTGACTGTAAACCCCAGGACTGTCTCTACTCTCTCACTCCTGACTGTAAACCCCCGGAGTGTCTCTACTCTCTCACTCCTGACTGTAAACCCCAGGAGTGTCTCTACTCTCTCACTCCTGAAAGTGAACCCCAGGAGTGTCTCAACTCTCTCACTCCTGACTGTAAACCCCAGGACTGTCTCTACTCTCTCACTCCTGACTGTAAACCCCAGAACAGTCTCTGCACTCAAACTCCTGACTGTGAACCCCAGGAGCTTCTCTACTCTCTCACTCCTGACTGTAAACCCCAGGAATGTCTCTACTCTCTCACTCCTGACTGTAAACCCCAGGAGTGTCTCTACTCCCTCACTCCTGACTATAAACCCCAGGACTGTCTCTACTCTCTCACTCCTGACAGTAAAACCCTGGACTGTCTCTACTCACTCACTCCTGACTGTAAACCCCAGTAGTGTCTCTACTCTCTCACTCCTGACTGTAAACCCCAGGAGTATCGCTACTCTCTCACTCCCGACTGTAAACCCCAGGAGTGTTTCTACTCTCTCACTCCTGACTGTAAAACCCAGGAGGTTCTCTACTCTCTCACTCCTGACTATAAACCCCAAGAGTCCCTCTACTCTCTCACTCCTGACTGTAAACCCCAGGAGTGTCTCTACTCTCTCTCTCCTAACTGTAAACCCCAAGACTTTCTCTACTCTCTCACTCCTGACTGTAAACCCCAGGAGTGTCTCTACTCTCTCACTCCTGACTGTAAACCCCACGAGTGTCTCTACACTCTCATTCCTGACTGTAAAACCCAGGACTTTCCCTACTCTCACTCCAGACTGTAAACACCAGGAGTGTCTCTACTCTCTCACCCCTGACTGTAAACCCCAGGAGTGTCTCTACACACTCACTCCTGACTGTAAGCCCCAGGACTGTCTCTACTCTCTCACTCCTGACTGTAAACACAGGACCGTCTCTACACTCTCATTCCTGACTGTAAAACCCAGGACTGTCCCTACTCTCACTCCAGACTGTAAACCCCAGGAGTGTCTCTACTCTCTCACCCCTGACTGTAAACCCCAGGAGTGTCTCTACACACTCTCTCCTGACTGTAAACCCCAGGACTGTCTCTACTCTCTCACTCCTGACTGTAAACACCAGGAGTGTCTGTACTCTCTCACTCCTGACTGTAAACCCCAGGAGATTCTCTACTCTCTCACACCTGACTGTTAACCCCAGGAGTGTCTCTACTCTCTCACTCCTGACTGTAAACCCAAGGAGTGTCTACTCTCTCACTCCTGATTGTAAACCCCAGGACTGTCTCTTCTCTCTCACTCCTGACTGTAAACCCCAGGAATGTCTCTACTCTCTCACTCCTGACTGTAAACCCCAGGAGTGTCTCTACTCTCTCACTCCTGACTGTAAACCCCAGGAGTGTCGCTACTCTCTCACTCCCGACTGTAAACCCCAGGACTGTTTCTTCTCTCTCACTCCTGACTGTAAAACCCAGGAGGTTCTCTACTCTCTCACTCCTGACTGTAAACCACAGGAGTCCCTCTACTCTCTCACTCCTGACTGTAAACCCCAGGAGTGTCTCTACACTCTCACTCCTGACTGTAAACCCCAGGACTGTCTCTACACTCTCACTCCTGACTGTTAACACCAGGAGTGTCTCTACTCTCTCACTCCTGACTGTAAACCCCAGGAGTGTCTCTACTCTCTCACTCCTGTCTGTAAACCCCAGGACTGTCTCTACTCTCTCACTCCTGACTGAAAACCCCAGGAGTGTCTCTACTCTCTCACTCCTGACTGTAAACCCCAGGAGTGTCTCTACTCTCTCACTCCTGACTGTAAACCACAGGACCGTCTCTACTCTCTCATTCCTGACTGTAAAACCCAGGACTGTCCCTACTCTCACTCCTGACTGTAAACACCAGTAGTGTCTCTACTCTCTCACTCCTGACTGTAAACCCCAGGACTGTCTCTACTCTCTCACTCCTGCCTGTAAACCCCAGGAGTGTCTCTACTCTCTCACTCCTGACTGTAAACCCCAGGAGTGTCTCTACTCTCTCACTCCTGAGTGTAAACCCCAGGAGATTCTCTACTATCTCACTCCTGACTGTTAACCCCAGGAGTGTCTCTGCTCTCTCACTCCTGACTGTAAACCCCAGGAGTGTCAACTCTCTCTCTCCTGACTGTAAACTCCAGGACTGTCTCTACTCTCTCACTCCTGACTGTAAACCCCAGGACTGTCTCTACTCTCTCTCTCCTGACTGTAAACCCCAGGACTGTCTCTACTCTCTCACTCCTGACTGTAAACCCCAGGAGTGTCTCTACTCTCTCAATCCTGAAGGTAAACGCCAGGTGTGTCTCTACTCTCTCTCTCCTGATTGTAATCCCCAGGACTGTCCCTACTCTCTCACTCCTGACTGTAAAGCCCAGAACAGTCTCTACTCTCTCACTCCTGACTGTAAACCCCAGAAGTGTCTCTACTCTCTCACTCCCGACTGTAAACACCAGGAGTGCCTCTACTCTCTCACTCCTGACTGTAAAACCCAGGAGGTTCTCTTCTCTCTCACTCCTGACTCTAAACCCCAGGAGGTTCTCTACTCTCTCACTCCTGACTGTAAACCCCAGGAGTGCCTCTACTCTCTCACTCCTGTCTGTAAACCGCAGGACTGTCTCTACTCTCTCACTCCTGAGTGTAAACCCCAGGAGTTTCTCTACTTTCTCACTCCTGTCTGTAAACCCCAGGACTGTCTCTACTCTCTCACTCCTGACTGTAAACCACAGGAGTGTCTCTACTCTCTCACTCATGACTGTAAAACCGAGGAGTGTCTCTACTCTCACTCCTGACTGTAAACCCCAGGAGTGTCTCTACTCTCTCACTCCTGACTGTAAACCCCAGGAGTGTCTCTACTCTCTCACTCCTGACTGTAAACCCCAGGACTGTCTCTACTCTCACAGTCCTGACTGTAAACCCCAGGAGTGTCTCTACTCTCTCACTCCTGACTGTAAACCCCAGGAGTGTCGCGACACTCTCACTCCTGACTGTAAACCCCAGGACTGTCTCTACTCTCTCACTCCTGACTGCAAACACCAGGAGTGTCTCTACTCTCTCACTCCTGACTGTAAACCCCAGGACTGTCTCTCCTCTCTCACTCCTGACTGTAAACCCCAGGAGTGTCTCTAATCTCTCACTCCTGACTGTAAACCCCAGGAGTGTCTCTACACTCTCACTCCTGACTGTAAACCCCAGGACTGTCTCTACACTCTCACTTCTGACTGTAAACCCCAGGAGTGTCTCTACTCTCTCACTCCTGACTGTAAAACCCAGGACTGTCTCTACTCTCTCACTCCTGACTGTAAACCCCCGGAGTGTCTCTACTCTCTCACTCCTGACTGTAAACCCCAGGAGGTTCTCTACTCTCTCACTCCTGAAAGTAAACCCCAGGAGTGTCTCAAGTCTCTCACTCCTGACTGTAAACCCCAGGACTGTCTCTACTCTCTCACTCCTGACTGTAAACCCCAGAACAGTCTCTACACTCAAACTCCTGACTGTGAACCCCAGGAGCTTCTCTACTCTCTCACTCCTGACTGTAAACCCCAGGAGTGTCTCTACTCCCTCACTCCTGACTATAAACCCCAGGACTGTCTCTACTCTCTCACTCCTGACTGTAAAACCCTGGACTGTCTCTACTCACTCACTCCTGACTGTAAACCCCAGTAGTGTCTCTACTCTCTCACTCCTGACTGTAAACCCCAGGAGTATCGCTACTCTCTCACTCCCGACTGTAAACCCCAGGAGTGTTTCTACTCTCTCACTCCTGACTGTAAAACCCAGGAGGTTCTCTACTCTCTCACTCCTGACTATAAACCCCAAGAGTCCCTCTACTCTCTCTCTCCTGACTGTAAACCCCAGGAGTGTCTCTACTCTCTCACTCCTAACTGTAAACCCCAAGACTTTCTCTACTCTCTCACTCCTGACTGTAAACCCCAGGAGTGTCTCTACTCTCTCACTCCTGACTGTAAACCCCAGGAGATTCTCTACTCTCTCACTCCTGACTGTAAACCCCAGGAGTGTCTCTACTCTCTCACTCCTGACTATAAACCCCAGGACTGTCTCTACTCTCTCACTCCTGACTGTAAACCCCAGGAGAGTCTCTACTCTCTCACTCCTGACTATAAACCCCAGGAGTGACTCTGCTCTCTCACTCCTGACTGTAAAACCCAGGACTGTCTCTACTCACTCACTCCTGACTGTAAACCCCAGGAGTGTCTCTAAACTCTCACTCCTGACTGTAAACACCAGGTCTGTCTCTACTCTCACAGTCCTGACTGTAACCCCAGGAGTGTCTCTACGCTCTGACTCCTGACTGTAAACCCCAGGAGTGTCTCTACACTCTCACTCCTGACTGTAAACCTCAGTCCTGTCTCTACACTCTCACTCCTGACCGTAAACACCAGGAGTGTCTCTACTCTCTCACTCCTGTCTGTAAACCCCAGGGCTGTCTCTACTCTCTCACTCCTGACTGTAAAACCCAGGACTGTCTCTACTCTCTCACTCCTGACTGTAAACCCCAGGAGTGTCTCCACACTCTCATTCCTGACTGTAAAACCCAGGACTTTCCCTACTCTCACTCCAGACTGTAAACCCCAGGAGTGTCTCTACTCTCTCACCCCTGACTGTAAACCCCAGGTGTGTCTCTACACACTTACTCCTGACTGTAAACCCCAGGACTGTCTCTACTCTCTCACTCCTGACTGTAAACCACAGGACCGTCTCTACACTCTCATTCCTGACTGTAAATCCCAGGACTATCCCTACTCTCACTCCAGACTGTAAACCCCAGGAGTGTCTCTACTCTCTCACCCCTGACTGTAAACCCCAGGAGTGTCTCTACACACTCACTCCTGACTGTAAACCCCAGGACTGTCTCTACTCTCTCACTCCTGACTGTAAACACCAGGAGTGTCTCTACTCTCTCACTCCTGACTGTAAACCCCAGGAGATTCTCTACTCTCTCACTCCTGACTGTTAACCCCAGGAGTGTCTCTACTCTCTCACTCCTGACTGTAAACCCCAGGAGTGTCTACTCTCTCACTCCTGATTGTAAACCCCAGGACTGTCACTTCTCTCTCACTCCTGACTGTAAACCCCAGGAATGTCTCTACTCTCTCACTCCTGACTGTAAACCCCAGGAGTGTCTCTACTCTCTCACTCCTGACTGTAAACCCCTGAGTGTCGCTACTCTCTCACTCCCGACTGTAAACCCCAGGACTGTTTCTACTCTCTCACTCCTGACTGAAAAACCCAGGAGGTTCTCTTCTCTCTCACTCCTGACTGTAAACCCAAGGAGTCCCTCTACTCTCTCGCTCCTGACTGTAAACCCCAGGAGTGTCTCTACACTCTCACTCCTGACTGTAAACCCCAGGACTGTCTCTACACTCTTACTCCTGACTGTTTACACCTGGAGTGTCTCTACTCTCTCACTCCTGACTGTAAACCCCAGGAGTGTCTCTACTCTCTCACTCCTGTCTGTAAACCCCAGGACAGTCTCTACTCTCTCACTCCTGACTGAAAACACCAGGAGTGTCTCTACTCTCTCACTCCTGACTGTAAACCCCAGGAGTGTCTCTACTCTCTCACTCCTGACTGTAAACCACA
The DNA here is from genome assembly GCA_026770705.1 of Isurus oxyrinchus. Lineage (NCBI taxonomy): Eukaryota > Metazoa > Chordata > Chondrichthyes > Lamniformes > Lamnidae > Isurus > Isurus oxyrinchus. The sequence goes on along the minus strand of JANJGN010000019.1, from coordinate 113,804,982 downwards.
GGACCGTCTCTACTCTCTCACTCCTGACTGTAAACACCAGGAGTGTCTCTACTCTCTCACTCCTGACTGTAAACCCCAGGAGATTCTCTACTCTCTCACACCTGACTGTTAACCCCAGGACTGTCTCTACTCTCTCACTCCTGACTGTAAACCCAAGGAGTGTCTACTCTCTCACTCCTGATTGTAAACCCCAGGACTGTCTCTTCTCTCTCACTCCTGACTGTAAACCCCAGGAATGTCTCTACTCTCTCACTCCTGACTGTAAACCCCAGGAGTGTCTCTACTCTCTCACTCCTGACTGTAAACCCCAGGAGTGTCGCTACTCTCTCACTCCCGACTGTAAACCCCAGGACTGTTTCTTCTCTCTCACTCCTGACTGTAAAACCCAGGAGGTTCTCTACTCTCTCACTCCTGACTGTAAACCCCAGGAGTCCCTCTACTCTCTCACTCCTGACTGTAAACCCCAGGAGTGTCTCTACACTCTCACTCCTGACTGTAAACCCCAGGACTGTCTCTACACTCTCACTCCTGACTGTTAACACCAGGAGGGTCTCTACTCTCTCACTCCTGACTGTAAACCCCAGGAGTGTCTCTACTCTCTCACTCCTGTCTGTAAACCCCAGGACTGTCTCTACTCTCTCACTCCTGACTGTAAACCCCAGGAGTGTCTACTCTCTCTCTCCTGACTGTAAACTCCAGGACTGTCTCTACTCTCTCACTCCTGACTGTAAACCCCAGGACTGTCTCTACTCTCTCTCTCCTGACTGTAAACCCCAGGACTGTCTCTACTCTCTCACTCCTGACTGTAAACCCCAGGAGTGTCTCTACTCTCTCAATCCTGAAGGTAAACGCCAGGTGTGTCTCTACTCTCTCTCTCCTGATTGTAATCCCCAGGACTGTCCCTACTCTCTCACTCCTGACTGTAAAGCCCAGAACAGTCTCTACACACTCACTCCTGACTGCAAACCCTAGGACTGTCTCTACTCTCTCACTCCTGACTGTAAATCCCAGGAGTGTCTCTACTCTCTCACTCCTGAGTGTAAACCCCAGGAGATTCTCTACTCTCTGACTCCTGACTGTTAACCCCAGGAGTGTCTCTGCTCTCTCACTCCTGACTGTAAACCCCAGGAGTTTCTACTCTCTCACTCCTGACTGTAAACTCCAGGACTGTCTCTACTCTCTCTCTCCTGACTGTAAACCCCAGGAATGTCTCTACACGCTCATTCCCGACTGTAAACCCCAGGACTGTCTCTACTCTCTCACTCCTGACTGTAAACACCAGGAGTGTCTCTACTCTCTCACTCCTGACTGTAAACCCCAGGAGTGCCTCTACTCTCTCACTCCTGACTGTAAACCCCAGGAGTGTCTCTACTCTCTCACTCCTGACTGTAAACCCCAGGAGAGTCTCTACTCTCTCACTCCTGACTGTAAACCCCAGGAGTGTCACTACTGGCACTCCTGACTGTAAACCCCAGGAGTGTCTCTACTCTCTCACTCCTGACTGTAAACCCCAGGACTGTCTCTACTCTCTCACTGCTGACTGTAAAACACAGGACTGTCTCAACTCTCTCGCTCCTGACTGAAATCCCCAGGAGTGTCACTACTCTCACTGCTGACTGTAACCCCAGGAGTGTCACTACTCTCACTCCTGACTCTAAACCCCAGGACTGTCTCTAATCTCAAACTCCTGAATGTAAACCCCAGGACTGTCTCTACTCTCTCACTCCTGACTGTAAATCCCAGGACAGTCTCTATTCTCTCACTCCTGACTGTAAAACCCTGAACAGTCTCTACTCTCTCACTCCTGACTGTAAAACCCTGAACAGTCTCTACTCTCTCACTCCTGACTATAAAACCCTGAACAGTCTCTACTCTCTCACTCCTGACTGTAAACCCCAGGACTGTCTCTACTCTCACTCCTGACTGAAATCCCCAGGAGTGTCTCTACTCTCTCACTCCTGACTGTAAACCACAGGACCGTCTCTACACTCTCATTCCTGACTGTAAAACCCAGGACTGTCCCTACTCTCACTCCAGACTGTAAACCCCAGCACTGTCTCTACTCTCTCACTCCTGACTGTAAACCCCGGAACAGTCTCTACACTCAAACTCCTGACTGTGAACCCCAGGAGCTTCTCTACTCTCTCACTCCTGACTGTAAACCCCAGGACTGTCTCTACTCTCTCACTCCTGACTGTAAAACCCTGGACTGTCTCTACTCACTCACTCCTGACTGAAAACCCCAGTAGTGTCTCTACTCTCTCACTCCTGACTGTAAACCCCAGGAGTATCGCTACTCTCTCACTCCCCACTGTAAACCCCAGGAGTGTTTCTACTCTCTCACTCCTGACTGTAAAACCCAGGAGGTTCTCTACTCTCTCACTCCTGACTATAAACCCCAAGAGTCCCTCTACTCTCTCACTCCTGACTGTAAACCCCAGGAGTGTCTCTACTCTCTCACTCCTGACTGTAATCCCCAGGAGATTCTCTACTCTCTCACTCCAGACTGTAAACCCTAGGAGTGTCTCTACTCTCTCACTCCTGACTATAAACCCCAGGACTGTCTCTACTCTCTCACTCCTGACGGTAAACCCCAGGAGATTCTCTACTCTCTCACTCCTGACTGTAAACCCCAGGAGTGACTCTGCTCTCTCACTCCTGACTGTAAACCCAGGACTGTCTCTACTCACTCACTCCTGACTGTAAACCCCAGGAGTGTCTCTAAACTCTCACTCCTGACTGTAAACACCAGAACTGTCTCTACTCTCACAGTCCTGACTGTAAACCCCAGGAGTGTCTCTACGCTCTGACTCCTGACTGTAAACCCCAGGAGTGTCTCTACACTCTCACTCCTGACTGTAAACCTCAGTCCTGTCTCTACTCTCTCACTCCTGACCGTAAACACCAGGAGTGTCTCTACTCTCTCACTCCTGTCTGTAAACCCCAGGACTGTCTCTACTCTCTCACTCCTGACTGTAAACCCCAGGACTGTCTCTACTCTCTCACTCCTGACTGTAAACCCCAGGAGTGTCTCTACACTCTCATTCCTGACTGTAAAACCCTGGACTTTCCCTACTCTCACTCCAGACTGTAAACCCCAGGAGTGTCTCTACTCTCTCACCCCTGACTGTAAACCCCAGGAGTGTCTCTACACACTCACTCCTGACTGTAAACCCCAGGACTGTCTCTACTCTCTCACTCCTGACTGTAAACCACAGGACTGTCTCTACACTCTCATTCCTGACTTTAAAACCCAGGACTGTCCCTGCTCTCACTCCAGACTGTAAACCCCAGGAGTGTCTCTACTCTCTCACTCCTGACTGTAAACCCCAGGAGTGTCGCTACTCTCTCACTCCCGACTGTAAACCCCAGGACTGTTTCTACTCTCTCACTCCTGACTGTAAAACCCAGGAGGTTCTCTACTCTCTCACTCCTGACTGTAAACCCCAGGAGTCCCTCTACTCTCTCACTCCTGACTGTAAACCCCAGGAGTGTCTCTACACTCTCACTCCTGACTGTAAACCCCAGGACTGTCTCTACAATCTCACTCCTAACTGTTAACACCAGGAGTGTCTCTACTCTCTCACTCCTGACTGTAAACCCCAGGAGTGTCTCTACTCTCTCACTCCTGTCTGTAAACCCCAGGACTGTCTCTACTCTCTCACTCCTGACTGAAAACCCCAGGAGTGTCTCTACTCTCTCACTCCTGACTGTAAACCCCAGGAGTGTCTCTACTCTCTCACTCCTGACTGTAAACCACAGGACCGTCTCTACTCTCTCATTCCTGACTGTAAAACCCAGGACTGTCCCTACTCTCACTCCTGACTGTAAACACCAATAAAGTCTCTACACTCTCACTCCTGACTGTAAACCCCAGGAGTGTCTCTACACACTCACTCCTGACTGTAAACCCCAGGACTGTCTCTACTCTCTCACTCCTGACTGTAAACCCCAGTAGTGTCTCTACTCTCTCACTCCTGACTGTAAACCCCAGGAGTGTCTCTACTCTCTCACTCCTGAGTGTAAAACCCAGGAGATTCTCTACTCTCTCACTCCTGACTGTTAACCCCAGGAGTGTCTCTGCTCTCTCACTCCTGACTGAAAACCCCAGGAGTGTCTACTCTCTCACTCCTGACTGTAAACTCCAGGACTGTCTCTACTCTCTCACTCCTGACTGTAAACACCAGGAGCTTCTCTACTCTCTCACTCCTGACTGTAAACCCCAGGACTGTCTCTACTCTCTCACTCCTGACTGTAAACCCCAGGATTATCTCTACTCTCTCTCTCCTGACTGTAAACCTCAGGAATGTCTCTACACTCTCACTCCCGACTGTAAACCCCAGGACTGTCTCTACTCTCTCACTCCTGACTGTAAACCCCAGGACTGTCTCTACTCTCTCACTCCTGACTGTAAACCCCAGGAGTGTCTCCACTCTCTCACTCCTGACTGTAAACCCCAGGACTGTCTCTACTCTCTCACTCCTGACTGAAAACGCCAGGTGTGTCTCTACTCTCTCACTCCTGACTGTAAACCCCAGGAGTGTCACTACTGGCACTCCTGACCGTAATCCCCAGGAGTGTCTCTACTCTCTCACTCCTGACCGTAAACCCCAGGAGTGTCTCTACTCTCTCACTGCTGACTGTAAAACACAGGACTGTCTCAACTCTCTCGCTCCTGACTGAAATCCCCAGGAGTGTCACTACTCTCACTCCTGACTGTAACCCCAGGATTGTCACTACTCTCACTCCTGACTCTAAACCCCAGGACTGTCTCTAATCTCAAACTCCTGACTGTAAACCCCAGGACTGTCTCTACTCTCTCACTCCTGACTGTAAATCCCAGGACAGTCTCTATTCTCTCACTCCTGACTGTAAAACCCTGAACAGTCTCTACTCTCTCACTCCTGACTGTAAAACCCTGAACAGTCTCTACTCTCTCACTCCTGACTGTAAAACCCTGAACATTCTCTACTCTCTCACTCCTGACTGTAAACCCCAGGACTGTCTCTACTCTCTCACTCCTGTCTGTAAACCCCAGGAGTGTCTCTACTCTCTCACTCCTGACTGTAAACCCCAGGAGTGTCTCTACTCTCTCACTCCTGACTGTAAACCCCAGGAGTGTCTCTACACTCTCACTCCTGACTGTAAACCCCAGGAGTGTCTCTACTCTCTCACTCCTGACTGTAAACCCCAGGAGTGTCTCTACTCTCTCACCCCTGACTGTAAACCCCAGGAGTGTCTCTACACACTCACTCCTGACTGTAAACCCCAGGACTGTCTCTACTCTCTCACTCCTGACTGTAAACACCAGGAGTGTCTCTACTCTCTCACTGCTGACTGTAAACCCCAGGAGTGTCACTACTGGCACTCCTGACCGTAATCCCCAGGAGTGTCGCTACTCTCTCACTCCCGACTGTAAACCCCAGGACTGTTTCTACTCTCTCACTCCTGACTGTAAAACCCAGGAGGTTCTCTACTCTCTCACTCCTGACTGTAAACCCCAGGAGTCCCTCTACTCTCTCACTCCTGACTGTAAACCCCAGGAGTGTCTCTACACTCTCACTCCTGACTGTAAACCCCAGGACTGTCTCTACACTCTCAATCCTGACTGTTAACACCAGGAGTGTCTCTACTCTCTCACTCCTGACTGTAAACCCCAGGAGTGTCTCTACTCTCTCACTCCTGTCTGTAAACCCCAGGACTGTCTCTACTCTCTCACTCCTGACTGAAAACCCCAGTAGTGTCTCTACTCTCTCACTCCTGACTGTAAACCCCAGGAGTGTCTCTACTCTCTCACTCCTGACTGTAAACCCCAGGACTGTCTCTACTCTCTCACTCCTGACTGTAAACCCCAGTAGTGTCTCTACTCTCTCACTCCTGACTGTAAACCCCAGGAGTGTCACTACTGGCACTCCTGACCGTAATCCCCAGGAGTGTCTCTACTCTCTCACTCCTGACTGTAAACCCCAGGAGTGTCTCTTCTCTCTCACTCCTGTCTGTAAACCCCAGGAGTGTCTCTACTCTCTCACTCCTGAGTGTAAAACCCAGGAGATTCTCTACTCTCTCACTCCTGACTGTTAACCCCAGGAGTGTCTCTGCTCTCTCACTCCTGACTGAAAACCCCAGGAGTGTCTACTCTCTCACTCCTGACTGTAAACTCCAGGACTGTCTCTAGTCTCTCACTCCTGACTGTAAACACCAGGAGCTTCTCTACTCTCTCACTCCTGACTGTAAACCCCAGGACTGTCTCTACTCTCTCACTCCTGACTGTAAACCCCAGGATTATCTCTACTCTTTCTCTCCTGACTGTAAACCTCAGGAATGTCTCTACACTCTCACTCCCGACTGTAAACCCCAGGACTGTCTCTACTCTCTCACTCCTGACTGTAAACCCCAGGACTGTCTCTACTCTCTCACTCCTGACTGTAAACCCCAGGAGTGTCTCCACTCTCTCACTCCTGACTGTAAACCCCAGGACTGTCTCTACTCTCTCACTCCTGACTGAAAACGCCAGGTGTGTCTCTACTCTCTCACTCCTGACTGTAAACCCCAGGAGTGTCACTACTGGCACTCCTGACCGTAATCCCCAGGAGTGTCTCTACTCTCTCACTCCTGACCGTAAACCCCAGGAGTGTCTCTACTCTCTCACTGCTGACTGTAAAACACAGGACTGTCTCAACTCTCTCGCTCCTGACTGAAATCCCCAGGAGTGTCACTACTCTTACTCCTGACTGTAACCCCAGGATTGTCACTACTCTCACTCCTGACTCTAAACCCCAGGACTGTCTCTAATCTCAAACTCCTGACTGTAAACCCCAGGACTGTCTCTACTCTCTCACTCCTGACTGTAAATCCCAGGACAGTCTCTATTCTCTCACTCCTGACTGTAAAACCCTGAACAGTCTCTACTCTCTCACTCCTGACTGTAAAACCCTGAACAGTCTCTACTCTCTCACTCCTGACTGTAAAACCCTGAACAGTCTCTACTCTCTCACTCCTGACTGTAAACCCCAGGACTGTCTCTACTCTCTCACTCCTGTCTGTAAACCCCAGGAGTGTCTCTACTCTCTCACTCCTGACTGTAAACCCCAGGAGTGTCTCTACTCTCTCACTCCTGACTGTAAACCCCAGGAGTGTCTCTACTCTCTCACTCCTGACTGTAAACCCCAGGAGTGTCTCTACTCTCTCACTCCTGACTGTAAACCCCAGGAGTGTCTCTACTCTCTCACCCCTGACTGTAAACCCCAGGAGTGTCTCTACACACTCACTCCTGACTGTAAACCCCAGGACTGTCTCTACTCTCTCACTCCTGACTGTAAATCCCAGGACAGTCTCTATTCTCTCACTCCTGACTGTAAACCCCAGGAGTGTCACTACTGGCACTCCTGACCGTAATCCCAGGAGTGTCGCTACTCTCTCACTCCCGACTGTAAACCCCAGGACTGTTTCTACTCTCTCACTCCTGACTGTAAAACCCAGGAGGTTCTCTACTGTCTCACTCCTGACTGTAAAACCCAGGAGTCCCTCTACTCTCTCACTCCTGACTGTAAACCCCAGGTGTGTCTCTACACTCTCACTCCTGACTGTAAACCCCAGGACTGTCTCTACACTCTCACTCCTGACTGTTAACACCAGGAGTGTCTCTACTCTCTCACTCCTGACTGTAAACCCCAGGAGTGTCTCTACTCTCTCACTCCTGTCTGTAAACCCCAGGACTGTCTCTACTCTCTCACTCCTGACTGAAAACCCCAGGAGTGTCTCTACTCTCTCACTCCTGACTGTAAACCCCAGGATTGTCTCTACTCTCTCACTCCTGACTGTAAACCACAGGACCGTCTCTACTCTCTCATTCCTGACTGTAAAACCCAGGACTGTCCCTACTCTCACTCCTGACTGTAAACACCAGTAATGTCTCTACTCTCTCAATCCTGACTGTTAACCCCAGGACTGTCTCTACTCTCTCACTCCTGGCTGTAAACGCCAGGTGTGTCTCTACTCTCTCACTCCTGACTGTAAACCCCAGGAGTGTCACTACTGGCACTCCTGACCGTAATCCCCAGGAGCCTCTCTACTCTCTCACTCCTGACTGTAAACCCCAGGAGTGTCTCTACTCTCTCACTCCTGACTGTAAACCCCAGGAGTGTCTCTACTCTCTCACTCCTGACTGTAAACCCCAGGAGTGTCTCTACTCTCTCACTACTGACTGTAAACGCCAGGACTGTCTCTACTCTCTCACTCCTGACTGTAAACGCCAGGTGTGTCTCTACTCTCTCACTCCTGACTGTAAACCCCAGGAGTGTCACTACTGGCACTCCTGACCGTAATCCCCAGGAGTGTCTCTACTCTCTCACTCCTGACTGTAAACCCCAGGAGTGTCTCTTCTCTCTCACTCCTGTCTGTAAACCCCAGGAGTGTCTCTACTCTCTCACTCCTGACTGTAAACCCCAGAGTGACTCTACTCTCTCACTCCTGACTGTAAACCCTAGGACAGTCTCTACTCTCTCACTGCTGAATGTAAAACACAGGACTGTCTCAACTCTCTCGCTCCTGACTGAAATCCCCAGGAGTGTCACTACTCTCACTCCTGACTGTAACCCCAGGAGTGTCACTACTCTCATTCCTGACTCTAAACCCCAGGACTGTCTCTAATCTCAAACTCCTGACTGTAAACCCCAGGACTGTCTCTACTCTCTCACGCCTGACTGTAAATCCCAGGACAGTCTCTATTCTCTCACTCCTGACTGTAAAACCCTGAACAGTCTCTACTCTCTCACTCCTGACTGTAAAACCCTGAACAGTCTCTACTCTCTCACTCCTGACTGTAAACCCCAGGACTGTCTCTACTCTCTCACTCCTGTCTGTAAACCCCAGGAGTGTCTCTACTCTCTCACTCCTGACTGTAAACCCCAGGAGTATCTCTACTCTCTCACTCCTGACTGTAAACTCCAGGAATGTCTCCACTCTCTCACTCCTGACTGTAAACCCCAGGAGAGTCTCTACTCTCTCACTCCTGACTGTAAACCCCAGGAGTGTTTCTACACGCTCACTCCTGACTGTAAACCCCAGGAGAGTCTCTACTCTCTCACTCCTGACAATAAAGCCCAGGAGTGTCTCTACTCTCTCACTCCTGACTGTTAACCACAGGAGTGTCTCTACTCTCTCACTCCTGACTGTAAAACCCAGGAGGTTCTCTACTCTCGCACACATGACCGTAAACCCCAGGAGTGTCTCTACTTTCTCACTCCTGACTGTAAACCCCAGGAGTGTTTCTACACGCTCACTCCTGACTGTAAACACCAGGAGAGTCTCTACTCTCTCACTCCTGACTGTAAACCACAGGACCGTCTCTACACTCTCATTCCTGACTGTAAAACCCAGGACTGTCCCTACTCTCACTCCTGACTGTAAACCCCAGGAGAGTCTCTACTCTCTCACTCCTGACTGTAAACCACAGGACCGTCTCTACACTCTCATTCCTGACTGTAAAACCCAGGACTGTCCCTACTCTCACTCCTGACTGTAAACCCCAGGAGTGTCTCTACTCTCACAGTCCTGACTGTAAACCCCAGGAGTGTCTCTACGCTCTGACTCCTGACTGTAAACCCCAGGAGAGTCTCTACTCTCTCACTCCTGACAATAAAGCCCAGGAGTGTCTCTACTCTCTCACTCCTGACTGTAAACCTCAGTCCTGTCTCTACACTCTCACTCCTGACCGTAAACACCAGGAGTGTCTCTACTCTCTCACTCCTGACTATAAAGCCCAGGACTGTCTCTACACTCAAACTCCTGACCGTAAACACCTGGAGTGTCTCTACACTCTCACTCCAGACTGTAAACCCCAGGACTGTCTCTACTCTCTCACTCCTGACTGTAAACCCCAGAACAGTCTCTACACTCAAACTCCTGACTGTAAACCCCAGGAGTGTCTCTACTCCCTCACTCCTGACTATAAACCCCAGGACTGTCTCTACTCTCTCACACCTGACTGTAAAACCCTGGACTGTCTCTACTCACTCACTCCTGACTGTAAACCCCAGTAGTGTCTCTACTCTCTCACTCCCGACTGTAAACCCCAGGAGTGTTTCTACTCTCTCACTCCTGTCTGTAAAACCCAGGAGGTTCTCTACTCTCTCACTCATGACTATAAACCCCAAGAGTCCCTCTACTCTCTCACTCCTGACTGTAAACCCCAAGACTTTCTCTACTCTCTCACTCCTGACTGTAAACACCAGGAGACTCTCTACTCTCACACTCCTGACTGTAAACCCCAGGAGATTCTCTACTCTCACACTCCTGACTGTAAACCCCAGGAGTGTCTCTACTCTATCACTCCTGACTATAAACCCCAGGACTGTCTCTACTCTCTCACTCCTGACTGTAAACCCCAGGAGAGTCTCTACTCTCTCCCTCCTGACTATAAAGCCCAGGAGTGTCTCTTCTCTCTCACTCCTGACTGTAAACCCCAGGAGTGTCTCTACTCTCTCACTCCTGACTGTAAACCCCAGGACTGTCTCTACTCACTCACTCCTCACTGTAAACCCCAGGAGTGTCTCTAAACTCTCACTCCTGACTGTAAACACCAGGACTGTCTCTACTCTCACAGTCCTGACTGTAAACCCCAGGAGTGTCTCTACGCTCTGACTCCTGACTGTAAACCCCAGGAGTGTCTCTACACTCTCACTCCTGACTGTAAACCTCAGTCCTGTCTCTACACTCTCACTCCTGACCGTAAACACCAGGAGTGTCTCTACTCTCTCACTCCTGTCTGTAAACCCCAGGACTGTCTCTACTCTCTCACTCCTGACTGTAAACCCCAGGACTGTCTCTACTCTCTCACTCCTGACTGTAAACCCCAGGAGTGTCTCTACACTCTCATTCCTGACTGTAAAACCCAGGACTTTCCCTACTCTCTCTCCAGACTGTAAACCCCAGGAGTGTCTCTACTCTCTCACCCCTGACTGTAAACCCCAGGAGTGTCTCTACACACTCACTCCTGACTGTAAATCCCAGGACTGTCTCTACTCTCTCACTCCTGACTGTAAACCACATGACCGTCTCTACACTCTCTTTCCTGACTGTAAAACCCAGGACTGTCCCTACTCTCACTCCAGACTGTAAACCCCAGGAGTGTCTCTACTCTCTCACCCCTGACTGTAAACCCCAGGAGTGTCTCTACACACTCACTCCTGACTGAAAACCCAAGGACTGCCTCTACTCTCTCACTCCTGACTGTAAACACCAGGAGTGTCTCTACTCTCTCACTCCTGACTGTAAACCCCAGGAGATTCTCTACTCTCTCACTCCTGACTGTTAACCCCAGGAGTGTCTCTACTCTCTCACTCCTGACTGTAAACCCCAGGAGTGTCTACTCTCTCACTCCTGATTGTAAACCCCAGGACTGTCTCTTCTCTCTCACTCCTGACTGTAAACACCAGGAATGTCTCTACTCTCTCACTCCTGACTGTAAACCCCAGGAGTGTCTCTACTCTCTCACTCCAGACTGTAAACCCCAGGAGTGTCGCTACTCTCTCACTCCCGACTGTAAACCCCAGGACTGTTTCTACTCTCTCACTCCTGACTGTAAAACCCAGGAGGTTCTCTACTCTCTCACTCCTGACTGTAAACCCCAGGAGTCCCTCCACTCTCTCACTCCTGACTGAAAACCCCAGGAGTGTCTCTACTCTCTCACTCCTGACTGTAAACCACAGGACCGTCTCTACTCTCTCATTCCTGACTGTAAAACCCAGGACTGTCCCTACTCTCACTCCTGACTGTAAACACCAGTAATGTCTCTACTCTCTCACTCCTGACTGTAAACCCCAGGAGTGTCTCTACACACTCACTCCTGACTGTAAACCCCAGGAGTGTCTCTACTCTCTCACTCCTGACTGTAAACCCCAGGAGTGTCTCTACTCTCTCACTCCTGAGTGTAAACCCCAGGAGATTCTCTACTCTCTCACTCCTGACTGTTTACCCCAGAACAGTCTCTACTCTCTCACTCCTGACTGTAAACCCCAGGAGCTTCTCTACTTTCTCACTCCTGAGTGTAAACCCCAGGACTGTCTCTACTCTCTCTCTCCTGACTGTAAACCCCAGGAATGTCTCTACTCTCTCACTCCTAACTGTAAACTCCTGGACTGTCTCTACTCTCTCACTCCTGACTGTAAACCCCAGGAGTGTCTCTACACTCTCATTCCTGACTGTAAAACCCAGGACTTTCCCTACTCTCATCCCAGACTGTAAACCCCAGGAGTGTCTCTACTCTCTCACCCCTGACTGTAAACCCCAGGAGTGTCTCTACACACTCACTCCTGACTGTAAATCCCAGGACTGTCTCTACTCTCTCACTCCTGACTGTAAACCACATGACCGTCTCTACACTCTCTTTCCTGACTGTAAAACCCAGGACTGTCCCTACTCTCACTCCAGACTGTAAACCCCAGGAGTGTCTCTACTCTCTCACCCCTGACTGTAAACCCCAGGAGTGTCTCTACACACTCACTCCTGACTGAAAACCCAAGGACTGCCTTTACTCTCTCACTCCTGACTGTAAACACCAGGAGTGTCTCTACTCTCTCACTCCTGACTGTAAACCCCAGGAGATTCTCTACTCTCTCACTCCTGACTGTTAACCCCAGGAGTGTCTCTACTCTCTCACTCCTGACTGTAAACCCCAGGAGTGTCTACTCTCTCACTCCTGATTGTAAACCCCAGGACTGTCTCTTCTCTCTCACTCCTGACTGTAAACCCCAGGAATGTCTCTACTCTCTCACTCCTGACTGTAAACCCCAGGAGTGTCTCTACTCTCTCACTCCTGACTGTAAACCCCAGGAGTGTCGCTACTCTCTCACTCCCGACTGTAAACCCCAGGACTGTTTCTACTCTCTCACTCCTGACTGTAAAACCCAGGAGGTTCTCTACTCTCTCACTCCTGACTGTAAACCCCAGGAGTCCCTCTACTCTCTCACTCCTGACTGTAAACCCCAGGAGTGTCTCTACACTCTCACTCCTGACTGTAAACCCCACGACTGTCTCTACACTCTCACTCCTGACTGTAAACCCCAGGAGTGTCTCTACTCTCTCACTCCTGTCTGTAAACCCCAGGACTGTCTCTACTCTCTCACTCCTGACTGAAAACACCAGGAGTGTCTCTACTCTCTCACTCCTGACTGTAAACCACAGGACCGTCTCTACTCTCTCATTCCTGACTGTAAAACCCAGGACTGTCCCTACTCTCACTCCTGACTGTAAACACCAGTAATGTCTCTACTCTCTCACTCCTGACTGTAAACCCCAGGAGTGTCTCTACACACTCACTCCTGACTGTAAACCGCAGGAGTGTCTCTACTCTCTCACTCCTGACTGTAAACCCCAGGAGTGTCTCTACTCTCTCACTCCTGAGTGTAAACCCCAGGAGATTCTCTACTCTCTCACTCCTGACTGTTAACCCCAGAACAGTCTCTACTCTCTCACTCCTGACTGTAAACCCCAGGAGCTTCTCTACTCTCTCACTACTGAGTGTAAACCCCAGGACTGTCTCTACTCTCTCAGTCCTGACTGTAAACCCCAGAATTGTCTCTACTCTCTCTCTCCTGACTTTAAACCCCAGGAATGTCTCTACTCTCTCACTCCTTACTGTAACCTCCTGGACTGTCTCTACTCTCTCACTCCTGACTGTAAACCCCAGGACTGTCTCTACTCTCTCACTCCTGACTGTAAACCCCAGGATTGTCTCTACTCTCTCTCTCCTGACTGTAAACCCCAGGAATGTCTCTACACTCTCACTCCCGACTGTAAACCCCAAGACTGTCTCTACTCTCTCACTCCTGACTGTAAACACCAGGACTGTCTCTACTCTCTCACTCCTGACTGTAAACCCCAGGACTGTCTCTACTCTCTCACTCCTGACTGTAAACCCCAGGATTGTCTCTACTCTCTCTCTCCTGACTGTAAACCCCAGGAATGTCTCTACACTCTGACTCCCGACTGTAAACCCCAAGACTGTCTCTACTCTCTCACTCCTGACTGTAAACCCCAGGAGTGTCTCTACTCTCTCACTCCTGACCGTAATCCCCAGGAGTGTCTCTACTCTCTCACTCCTGACTGTAAACCCCAGAAGACTCTCTACTCTCTCACTCCTGACCGTAAACCCCAGGAGTGTCTCTTCTCTCTCACTCCTGACCGTAATCCCCAGGGCTTTCTCAACTCTCTCACTCCTGACTGTAAACCCCAGGAGTGTCTCTACTCTCTCACTGCTGACTGTAAACCCCAGGAGTGTCTCTACTCTCTCACTGCTGACTGTAAAACACAGGACTGTCTAAACTCTCTCGCTCCTGACTGAAATCCCCAGGAGTGTCACTACTCTCACTCCTGACTCTAAACCCCAGGACTGTCTCTACTCTCTCACTCCTGACTGTAAATCCCAGGACAGTCTCTATTCTCTCACTCCTGACTGTAAAACCCTGAACAGTCTCTACTCTCTCACTCCTGACTGTAAAACCCTGAACAGTATCTACTCTCTCACTCCTGACTGTAAAACCCTGAACAGTCTCTACTCTCTCACTCCTGACTGTAAACCCCAGGACTGTCTCTACTCTCTCACTCCTGTCTGTAAACCCCAGGAGTGTCTCTACTCTCTCGCTCCTGACTGAAATCCCCAGGAGTGTCACTACTCTCACTCCTGACTCTAAACCCCAGGACTGTCTCGAATCTCAAACTCCTGACTGTAAACCCCAGGACTGTCTCTACTCTCTCACTCCTGACTGTAAATCCCAGGACAGTCTCTATTCTCTCACTCCTGACTGTAAAACCCTGAACAGTCTCTACTCTCTCACTCCTGACTGTAAAACCCTGAACAGTCTCTACTCTCTCACTCCTGACTGTAGAACCCTGAACAGTCTCTACTCTCTCACTCCTGACTGTAAACCCCAGGACTGTCTCTACTCTCTCACTCCTGTCTGTAAACCCCAGGAGTGTCTCTACTCTCTCACTCCTGACTGTAAACCCCAGGAGTGTCTCTACTCTCTCACTCCTGACTGTAAACCCCAGGAGTGTCTCTACTCTCTCACTCCTGACTGTAAACCGCAGGAGTGTCGCTACTCTCTCATTCCCGACTGTAAACTCCAGGACTGTTTCTACTCTCTCACTCCTGACTGTAAAACCCAGGAGGTTCTCTACTCTCTCACTCCTGACTGTAAACCCCAGGAGTCCCTCTACTCTCTCACTCCTGACTGTAAACCCCAGGAGTGTCTCTACACTCTCACTCCTGACTGTAAACCTAAGTCCTGTCTCTACTCTCTCACTCCTGACTATAAAGCCCAGGAGTGATTCTGCTCTCTCACTCCTGACTGTAAAACCCAGGAGTGTCTCTACTCACTCACTCCTGACTGTAAAACCCAGGACTGTCCCTACTCTCACTCCAGACTGTAAACCCCAGGACTGTCTCTACTCTCTCACTCCTGACTGTAAACCCCAGAACAGTCTCTACACTCAAACTCCTGACTGTGAACCCCAGGAGCTTCTCTACTCTCTCACTCCTGACTGTAAACCCCAGGAGTGTCTCTACTCCCTCACTCCTGACTATAAACCCCAGGACTGTCTCTACTCTCTCACACCTGACTGTAAAACCCTGGACTGTCTCTACTCACTCACTCCTGACTGTAAACCCCAGTAGTGTCTCTACTCTCTCACTCCTGACTGTAAACCCCAGGAGTATCGCTACTCTCTCACTCCCGACTGTAAACCCCAGGAGTGTTTCTACTCTCTCACTCCTGTCTGTAAAACCCAGGAGGTTCTCTACTCTCTCACTCCTGACTATAAACCCCAAGAGTCCCTCTACTCTCTCACTCCTGACTGTAAACCCCAGGAGTGTCACTACTCTCTCACTCCTAACTGTAAACCCCAAGACTTTCTCTACTCTCTCACTCCTGACTGTAAACCCCAGGAGTGTCTCTACTCTCTCACTCCTGACTATAAACCCCAGGACTGTCTCTACTCTCTCACTCCTGACTGTAAACCCCAGGAGAGTCTCTACTCTCTCACTCCTGACTGTAAACCCCACGAGTGTCTCTACTCTCTCACTCCTGACTATAAACCCCAGGAGTGTCTCTACTCTCTCACTCCTGACTATAAACCCCAGGAGTGTCTCTACTCTCTTACTCCTGTCTGTAAACCCCAGGAGTGACTCTGCTCTCTCACTCCTGACTGTAAAACCCAGGACTGTCTCTACTCACTCACTCCTCACTGTAAACCCCAGGAGTGTCTCTAAACTCTCACTCCTGACTGTAAACGCCAGGACTGTCTCTACTCTCACAGTCCTGACTGTAAACCCCAGGACTGTCTCTACGCTCTGACTCCTGACTGTAAACCCCAGGAGTGTCTTTACACTCTCACTCCTGACTGTAAACCTCAGTCCTGTCTCTACACTCTCACTCCTGACCGTAAAAACCAGGAGTGTCTCTACTCTCTCACTCCTGTCTGTAAACCCCAGGACTGTCTCTACTCTCTCACTCCTGACTGTAAACCCCAGGACTGTCTCTACTCTCTCACTCCTGACTGTAAACCCCAGGAGTGTCTCTACTCTCTCACTCCTGACTGTAAAACCCAGGAGTGTCTCTACTCTTTCACTCCTGACTGTAAACCCCAGGAGTGTCTCTACTCTCTCACCCCTGACTGTAAACCCCAGGAGTGTCTCTACACACTCACTCCTGACTGTAAATCCCAGGACTGTCTCTACTCTCTCACTCCTGACTGTAAACCACATGACCGTCTCTACACTCTCATTCCTGACTGTAAAACCCAGGACTGTCCCTACTCTCACTCCAGACTGTAAACCCCAGGAGTGTCTCTACTCTCTCACCCCTGACTGTAAACCCCAGGAGTGTCTCTACACACTCACTCCTGACTGAAAACCCAAGGACTGCCTCTACTCTCTCACTCCTGACTGTAAACACCAGGAGTGTCTCTACTCTCTCACTCCTGACTGTAAACCCCAGGAGAATCTCTACTCTCTCACTCCTGACTGTAAACCCCAGGAGTGTCTACTCTCTCACTCCTGATTGTAAACCCCAGGACTGTCTCTTCTCTCTCACTCCTGACTGTAAACCCCAGGAATGTCTCTACTCTCTCACTCCTGACTGTAAACCCCAGGAGTGTCTCTACTCTCTCACTCCTGACTGTAAACCCCAGGAGTGTCGCTACTCTCTCACTCCCGACTGTAAACCCCAGGACTTTTTCTACTCTCTCACTCCTGACTGTAAAACCCAGGAGGTTCTCTACTCTCTCACTCCTGACTGTAAACCCCAGGAGTCCCTCTACTCTCTCACTCCTGACTGTAAACCCCAGGAGTGTCTCGACAATCTCACTCCTGACTGTAAACCCCAGGACTGTCTCTACACTCTCACTCCTGACTGTAAACCCCAGGAGTGTCTCTACTCTCTCACTCCTGTCTGTAAACCCCAGGACTGTCTCTACTCTCTCACTCCTGACTGAAAACCCCAGGAGTGTCTCTACTCTCTCACTCCTGACTGTAAACCCCAGGAGTGTCTCTACTCTCTCACTCCTGACTGTAAACCACAGGACCGTCTCTACTCTCTCATTCCTGACTGTAAAACCCAGGACTGTCCCGACTCTCACTCCTGACTGTAAACACCAGTAATGTCTCTACTCTCTCACTCCTGACTGTAAACCCCAGGAGTGTCTCTACAAACTCACTCCTGACTGTAAACCCCAGGAGTGTCTCTACTCTCTCACTCCTGACTGTAAACCCCAAGGAGTGTCTCTACTCTCTCACTCCTGAGTGTAAACCCCAGGAGATTCTCTACTCTCTCACTCCTGACTTTTAACCCCAGAACAGTCTCTACTCTCTCACTCCTGACTGTAAACCCCAGAAGCTTCTCTACTCTCTCACTCCTGACTGTAAACCCCAGGAATGTCTCTACTCTCTCACTCCTGACTGTAAACCCCAGGATTGTCTCTACTCTCTCACTCCTGACTGTAAACCCCAGGATTGTCTCTAATCTCTCACTCCTGACTGTAAACCCCAGGAGCTTCTCTACTCTCTCACTCCTGACTGTAAACCCTAGGACTGTCTCTACTCTCTCACTCCTGACTGTAAACCCCAGGATTTTCTCTACTCTCTCACTCCTGACTGTAAACCCCAGGAGTGTCGCTACTCTCTCATTCCCGACTGTAAGCCCCAGGACTGTTTCTACTCTCTCACTCCTGACTGTAAAACCCAGGAGGTTCTCTACTCTCTCACTCCTGACTGTAAACCCCAGGAGTCCCTCTACTCTCTCACTCCTGACTGTAAACCCCAGGAGTGTCTCTACACTCTCACTCCTGACTGTAAACCCCAGGACTGTCTCTACACTCTCACTCCTGACTGTTAACACCAGGAGTGTCTCTACTCTCTCACTCCTGACTGTAAACCCCAGGAGTGTTCTACTCTCTCACTCCTGTCTGTAAAACCCAGGACTGTCTCTGCTCTCTCACTCCTGACTGAAAACCCCAGGAGTGTCTCTACTCTCTCACTCCTGACTGTAAACCCCAGGAGTGTCTCTACTCTCTCACTCCTGACTGTAAACCACAGGACCGTCTCTGCTCTCTCATTCCTGACTGTAAAACCCAGGACTGTCCCTACTCTCACTCCTGACTGTAAACACCAGTAATGTCTCTACTCTCTCACACCTGACTGTAAACCCCAGGAGTGTCTCTACACACTCAATCCTGACTGTAAACCCCAGGAGTGTCTCTACTCTCTCACTCCTGACTGTAAACCCCAGGAGTGTCTCTACTCTCTCACTCCTGACTGTAAACCCCAGGAGTGTCTCTACTCTCTCACTCCTGAGTGTAAACCCCAGGAGAATCTCTACTCTCTCACTCCTGACTGTTAACCCCAGGAGTGTGTCTGCTCTCTCACTCCTGACTGTAAACCCCAGGAGTGTCTACTCTCAAACTCCTGACTGTAAACTCCAGGACTGTCTCTACTCTCTCACTCCTGACTGTAAACCCCAGAACAGTCTCTACTCTCTCACTCCTGACTGTAAACCCCAGGAGCTTCTCTACTCTCTCACTCCTGACTGTTAACCCCAGGACTGTCTCTACTCACTCACTCCTGACTGTAAACCCCAGGACAGTCTCTACTCTCTCACTCCTGACTGTAAACCCCAGGATTGTCTCTACTCTCTCTCTCCTGACTTTAAACCCCAGGAATGTCTCTACACTCTCACTCCCGACTGTAAACCCCAGGACTGTCTCTACTCTCTCACTCCTGACTGTAAACTCCAGGAGTGTCTCTACTCTCTCACTCCTGACTGTAAAACCCCAGGAGTGTCTCTACTCTCTCACTCCTGACTCTAAACCCCAGGACTTTCTCAACTCTCTCACTCCTGACTGTAAACCCCAGGAGTGTCTCTTCTCTCTCACTCCTGACTGTAAACCCCAGGACTTTCTCAACTCTCTCACTCCTGACTGTAAACCCCAGGAGTGTCTCTACTCTCTCACTGCTGACTGTAAACCCCAGGAGTGTCTCTTCTCTCTCACTCCTGACTTTAAACCCCAAGACTTTCTCAACTCTCTCACTCCTGACTGTAAACCCCAGGACTGTCTCTACTCTCTCACTGCTGACTGTAAAACACAGGACTGTCTCAACTCTCTCGCTCCTGACTGAAATCCCCAGGAGTGTCACTACTCTCACTCCTGACTCTAAACCCCAGGACTGTCTCTAATCTCAAACTCCTGACTGTAAACCCCAGGACTGTCTCTACTCTCTCACTCCTGACTGTAAATCCCAGGACAGTCTCTATTCTCTCACTCCTGACTGTAAAACCCTGAACAGTCTCTACTCTCTCACTCCTGACTGTAAAACCCTGAACAGTCTCTACTCTCTTACTCCTGACTGTAAAACCCTGAACAGTCTCTACTCTCTCACTCCTGACTGTAAACCCCAGGACTGTCTCTACTCTCTCACTCCTGTCTGTAAACCCCAGGAGTGTCTCTACTCTCTCACTCCTGACTGTAAACCCCAGGAGTGTCTCTACTCTCTCACTCCTGACTGTAAACCCCAGGAGTGTCTCTACTCTCTCACTCCTGACTGTAAACCCCAGGAGTGTCTCTACTCTCTCACTCCTGACTGTAAACCCCAGGAGTGTCTCTACTCTCTCACTCCTGACTGTAAACCACAGGACCGTCTCTACTCTCTCATTCCTGACTGTAAAACCAAGGACTGTCCCGATTCTCACTCCTGACTGTAAACACCAGTAATGTCTCTACTCTCTCACTCCTGACTGTAAACCCCAGGAGTGTCTCTACACACTCACTCCTGAGTGTAAACCCAAGGAGTGTCTCTACTCTCTCACTCCTGACTGTAAACCCCAGGAGTGTCTCTACTCTCTCACTCCTGAGTGTAAACCCCAGGAGATTCTCTACTCTCTCACTCCTGACTGTTAACCCCAGAACAGTCTCTACTCTCTCACTCCTGACTGTAAACCCCAGGAGCTTCTCTACTCTCTCACTCCTGACTGTAAACCCCAGGACTGTCTCTACTCTCTCACTCCTGACTGTAAACCCCAGGATTGTCTCTACTCTCTCACTCCTGACTGTAAATCCCAGGATTGTCTCTAATCTCTCACTCCTGACTGTAAACCCCAGGAGCTTCTCTACTCTCTCACTCCTGACTGTAAACCCTAGGACTGTCTCTACTCTCTCACTCCTGACTGTAAACCCCAGGATTGTCTCTACTCTCTCACTCCTGACTGTAAACCCCAGGAGTGTCGCTACTCTCTCATTCCCGACTGTAAACCCCAGGACTGTTTCTACTCTCTCACTCCTGACTGTAAAACCCAGGAGGTTCTCTACTCTCTCACTCCTGACTGTAAACCCCAGGAGTCCCTCTACTCTCTCACTCCTGACTGTAAACCCCAGGAGTGTCTCTACACTCTCACTCCTGACTGTAAACCCCAGGACTGTCTCTACACTCTCACTCCTGACTGTTAACACCAGGAGTGTCTCTACTCTCTCACTCCTGACTGTAAACCCCAGGAGTGTTCTACTCTCTCACTCCTGTCTGTAAAACCCAGGACTGTCTCTGCTCTCTCACTCCTGACTGAAAACCCCAGGAGTGTCTCTACTCTCTCACTCCTGACTGTAAACCCCAGGAGTGTCTCTACTCTCTCACTCCTGACTGTAAACCACAGGACCGTCTCTGCTCTCTCATTCCAGACTGTAAAACCCAGGACTGTCCCTACCCTCACTCCTGACTGTAAACACCAGTAATGTCTCTACTCTCTCACTCCTGACTGTAAACCCCAGGAGTGTCTCTACACACTCACTCCTGACTGTAAACCCCAGGACTGTCTCTACTCTCTCACTCCTGACTGTAAACCCCAGGAGTGTCTCTACTCTCTCACTCCTGACTGTAAACCCCAGGAGTGTCTCTACTCTCTCACTCCTGAGTGTAAACCCCAGGAGATTCTCTACTCTCTAACTCCTGACTGTTAACCCCAGGAGTGTCTCTGCTCTCTCACTCCTGACTGTAAACCCCAGGAGTGTCTACTCTCTCACTCCTGACTGTAAACTCCAGGACTGTCTCTACTCTCTCACTCCTGACTGTAAACCCCAGAACAGTCTCTACACTCTCACTCCTGACTGTAAACCCCAGGAGCTTCTCTACTCTCTCACTCCTGACTGTTAATCCCAGGACTGTCTCTACTCACTCACTCCTGACTGTAAACCCCAGGACAGTCTCTACTCTCTCACTCCTGACTGTAAACCCCAGGATTGTCTCTACTCTCTCTCTCCTGACTTTAAACCCCAGGAATGTCTCTACACTCTCACTCCCGACTGTAAACCCCTGGACTGTCTCTACTCTCTCACTCCTGACTGTAAACTCCAGGAGTGTCTCTACTCTCTCACTCCTGACTGTAAAACCCCAGGAGTGTCTCTACTCTCTCACTCCTGACTCTAAACCCCAGGACTTTCTCAACTCTCTCACTCCTGACTGTAAACCCCAGGAGTGTCTCTTCTCTCTCACTCCTGAGTGTAAACCCCAGGAGATTCTCTACTCTCTCACTCCTGACTGTTTACCCCAGAACAGTCTCTACTCTCTCACTCCTGACTGTAAACCCCAGGAGCTTCTCTACTTTCTCACTCCTGAGTGTAAACCCCAGGACTGTCTCTACTCTCTCTCTCCTGACTGTAAACCCCAGGAATGTCTCTACTCTCTCACTCCTAACTGTAAACTCCTGGACTGTCTCTACTCTCTCACTCCTGACTGTAAACCCCAGGAGTGTCTCTACACTTTCATTCCTGACTGTAAAACACAGGACTTTCCCTACTCTCATCCCAGACTGTAAACCCCAGGAGTGTCTCTACTCTCTCACCCCTGACTGTAAACCCCAGGAGTGTCTCTACACACTCACTCCTGACTGTAAATCCCAGGACTGTCTCTACTCTCTCACTCCTGACTGTAAACCACATGACCGTCTCTACACTCTCTTTCCTGACTGTAAAACCCAGGACTGTCCCTACTCTCACTCCAGACTGTAAACCCCAGGAGTGTCTCTACTCTCTCACCCCTGACTGTAAACCCCAGGAGTGTCTCTACACACTCACTCCTGACTGAAAACCCAAGGACTGCCTTTACTCTCTCACTCCTGACTGTAAGCACCAGGAGTGTCTCTACTCTCTCACTCCTGACTGTAAACCCCAGGAGATTCTCTACTCTCTCACTCCTGACTGTTAACCCCAGGAGTGTCTCTACTCTCTCACTCCTGACTGTAAACCCCAGGAGTGTCTACTCTCTCACTCCTGATTGTAAACCCCAGGACTGTCTCTTCTCTCTCACTCCTGACTGTAAACCCCAGGAATGTCTCTACTCTCTCACTCCTGACTGTAAACCCCAGGAGTGTCTCTACTCTCTCACTCCTGACTGTAAACCCCAGGAGTGTCGCTACTCTCTCACTCCCGACTGTAAACCCCAGGACTGTTTCTACTCTCTCACTCCTGACTGTAAAACCCAGGAGGTTCTCTGCTCTCTCACTCCTGACTGTAAACCCCAGGAGTCCCTCTACTCTCTCACTCCTGACTGTAAACCCCAGGAGTGTCTCTACACTCTCACTCCTGACTGTAAACCCCACGACTGTCTCTACACTCTCACTCCTGACTGTAAACCCCAGGAGTGTCTCTACTTTCTCACTCCTGTCTGTAAACCCCAGGACTGTCTCTACTCTCTCACTCCTGACTGAAAACACCAGGAGTGTCTCTACTCTCTCACTCCTGACTGTAAACCACAGGACCGTCTCTACTCTCTCATTCCTGACTGTAAAACCCAGGACTGTCCCTACTCTCACTCCTGACTGTAAACACCAGTAATGTCTCTACTCTCTCACTCCTGACTGTAAACCCCAGGAGTGTCTCTACACACTCACTCCTGACTGTAAACCCCAGGAGTGTCTCTACTCTCTCACTCCTGACTGTAAACCCCAGGAGTGTCTCTACTCTCTCACTCCTGAGTGTAAACCCCAGGAGATTCTCTACTCTCTCACTCCTGACTGTTAACCCCAGAACAGTCTCTACTCTCTCACTCCTGACTGTAAACCCCAGGAGCTTCTCTACTCTCTCACTACTGAGTGTAAACCCCAGGACTGTCTCTACTCTCTCAGTCCTGACTGTAAACCCCAGAATTGTCTCTACTCTCTCTCTCCTGACTTTAAACCCCAGGAATGTCTCTACTCTCTCACTCCTAACTGTAACCTCCTGGACTGTCTCTACTCTCTCACTCCTGACTGTAAACCCCTGGACTGTCTCTACTCTCTCACTCCTGACTGTAAACCCCAGGATTGTCTCTACTCTCTCTCTCCTGACTGTAAACCCCAGGAATGTCTCTACACTCTCACTCCCGACTGTAAACCCCAAGACTGTCTCTACTCTCTCACTCCTGACTGTAAACACCAGGACTGTCTCTACTCTCTCACTCCTGACTGTAAACCCCAGGACTGTCTCTACTCTCTCACTCCTGACTGTAAACCCCAGGATTGTCTCTACTCTCTCTCTCCTGACTGTAAACCCCAGGAATGTCTCTACACTCTGACTCCCGACTGTAAACCCCAAGACTGTCTCTACTCTCTCACTCCTGACTGTAAACCCCAGGAGTGTCTCTACTCTCTCACTCCTGACCGTAATCCCCAGGAGTGTCTCTACTCTCTCACTCCTGACTGTAAACCCCAGAAGACTCTCTACTCTCTCACTCCTGACCGTAAACCCCAGGAGTGTCTCTTCTCTCTCACTCCTGACCGTAATCCCCAGGGCTTTCTCAACTCTCTCACTCCTGACTGTAAACCCCAGGAGTGTCTCTACTCTCTCACTGCTGACTGTAAACCCCAGGAGTGTCTCTACTCTCTCACTGCTGACTGTAAAACACAGGACTGTCTAAACTCTCTCGCTCCTGACTGAAATCCCCAGGAGTGTCACTACTCTCACTCCTGACTCTAAACCCCAGGACTGTCTCTACTCTCTCACTCCTGACTGTAAATCCCAGGACAGTCTCTATTCTCTCACTCCTGACTGTAAAACCCTGAACAGTCTCTACTCTCTCACTCCTGACTGTAAAACCCTGAACAGTATCTACTCTCTCACTCCTGACTGTAAAACCCTGAACAGTCTCTACTCTCTCACTCCTGACTGTAAACCCCAGGACTGTCTCTACTCTCTCACTCCTGTCTGTAAACCCCAGGAGTGTCTCTACTCTCTCGCTCCTGACTGAAATCCCCAGGAGTGTCACTACTCTCACTCCTGACTCTAAACCCCAGGACTGTCTCGAATCTCAAACTCCTGACTGTAAACCCCAGGACTGTCTCTACTCTCTCACTCCTGACTGTAAATCCCAGGACAGTCTCTATTCTCTCACTCCTGACTGTAAAACCCTGAACAGTCTCTACTCTCTCACTCCTGACTGTAAAACCCTGAACAGTCTCTACTCTCTCACTCCTGACTGTAGAACCCTGAACAGTCTCTACTCTCTCACTCCTGACTGTAAACCCCAGGACTGTCTCTACTCTCTCACTCCTGTCTGTAAACCCCAGGAGTGTCTCTACTCTCTCACTCCTGACTGTAAACCCCAGGAGTGTCTCTACTCTCTCACTCCTGACTGTAAACCCCAGGAGTGTCTCTGCTCTCTCACTCCTGACTGTAAACCGCAGGAGTGTCGCTACTCTCTCATTCCCGACTGTAAACTCCAGGACTGTTTCTACTCTCTCACTCCTGACTGTAAAACCCAGGAGGTTCTCTACTCTCTCACTCCTGACTGTAAACCCCAGGAGTCCCTCTACTCTCTCACTCCTGACTGTAAACCCCAGGAGTGTCTCTACACTCTCACTCCTGACTGTAAACCTAAGTCCTGTCTCTACTCTCTCACTCCTGACTATAAAGCCCAGGAGTGATTCTGCTCTCTCACTCCTGACTGTAAAACCCAGGAGTGTCTCTACTCACTCACTCCTGACTGTAAAACCCAGGACTGTCCCTACTCTCACTCCAGACTGTAAACCCCAGGACTGTCTCTACTCTCTCACTCCTGACTGTAAACCCCAGAACAGTCTCTACACTCAAACTCCTGACTGTGAACCCCAGGAGCTTCTCTACTCTCTCACTCCTGACTGTAAACCCCAGGAGTGTCTCTACTCCCTCACTCCTGACTATAAACCCCAGGACTGTCTCTACTCTCTCACACCTGACTGTAAAACCCTGGACTGTCTCTACTCACTCACTCCTGACTGTAAACCCCAGTAGTGTCTCTAATCTCTCACTCCTGACTGTAAACCCCAGGAGTATCGCTACTCTCTCACTCCCGACTGTAAACCCCAGGAGTGTTTCTACTCTCTCACTCCTGTCTGTAAAACCCAGGAGGTTCTCTACTCTCTCACTCCTGACTATAAACCCCAAGAGTCCCTCTACTCTCTCACTCCTGACTGTAAACCCCAGGAGTGTCACTACTCTCTCACTCCTAACTGTAAACCCCAAGACTTTCTCTACTCTCTCACTCCTGACTGTAAACCCCAGGAGTGTCTCTACTCTCTCACTCCTGACTATAAACCCCAGGACTGTCTCTACTCTCTCACTCCTGACTGTAAACCCCAGGAGAGTCTCTACTCTCTCACTCCTGACTGTAAACCCCACGAGTGTCTCTACTCTCTCACTCCTGACTATAAACCCCAGGAGTGTCTCTACTCTCTTACTCCTGTCTGTAAACCCCAGGAGTGACTCTGCTCTCTCACTCCTGACTGTAAAACCCAGGACTGTCTCTACTCACTCACTCCTCACTGTAAACCCCAGGAGTGTCTCTAAACTCTCACTCCTGACTGTAAACGCCAGGACTGTCTCTACTCTCACAGTCCTGACTGTAAACCCCAGGAGTGTCTCTACGCTCTGACTCCTGACTGTAAACCCCAGGAGTGTCTCTACACTCTCACTCCTGACTGTAAACCTCAGTCCTGTCTCTACACTCTCACTCCTGACCGTAAAAACCAGGAGTGTCTCTACTCTCTCACTCCTGTCTGTAAACCCCAGGACTGTCTCTACTCTCTCACTCCTGACTGTAAACCCCAGGACTGTCTCTACTCTCTCACTCCTGACTGTAAACCCCAGGAGTGTCTCTACTCTCTCACTCCTGACTGTAAAACCCAGGAGTGTCTCTACTCTTTCACTCCTGACTGTAAACCCCAGGAGTGTCTCTACTCTCTCACCCCTGACTGTAAACCCCAGGAGTGTCTCTACACACTCACTCCTGACTGTAAATCCCAGGACTGTCTCTACTCTCTCACTCCTGACTGTAAACCACATGACCGTCTCTACACTCTCATTCCTGACTGTAAAACCCAGGACTGTCCCTACTCTCACTCCAGACTGTAAACCCCAGGAGTGTCTCTACTCTCTCACCCCTGACTGTAAACCCCAGGAGTGTCTCTACACACTCACTCCTGACTGAAAACCCAAGGACTGCCTCTACTCTCTCACTCCTGACTGTAAACACCAGGAGTGTCTCTACTCTCTCACTCCTGACTGTAAACCCCAGGAGAATCTCTACTCTCTCACTCCTGACTGTAAACCCCAGGAGTGTCTACTCTCTCACTCCTGATTGTAAACCCCAGGACTGTCTCTTCTCTCTCACTCCTGACTGTAAACCCCAGGAATGTCTCTACTCTCTCACTCCTGACTGTAAACCCCAGGAGTGTCTCTACTCTCTCACTCCTGACTGTAAACCCCAGGAGTGTCGCTACTCTCTCACTCCCGACTGTAAACCCCAGGACTTTTTCTACTCTCTCACTCCTGACTGTAAAACCCAGGAGGTTCTCTACTCTCTCACTCCTGACTGTAAACCCCAGGAGTCCCTCTACTCTCTCACTCCTGACTGTAAACCCCAGGAGTGTCTCGACAATCTCACTCCTGACTGTAAACCCCAGGACTGTCTCTACACTCTCACTCCTGACTGTAAACCCCAGGAGTGTCTCTACTCTCTCACTCCTGTCTGTAAACCCCAGGACTGTCTCTACTCTCTCACTCCTGACTGAAAACCCCAGGAGTGTCTCTACTCTCTCACTCCTGACTGTAAACCCCAGGAGTGTCTCTACTCTCTCACTCCTGACTGTAAACCACAGGACCGTCTCTACTCTCTCATTCCTGACTGTAAACCCAGGACTGTCCCGACTCTCACTCCTGACTGTAAACACCAGTAATGTCTCTACTCTCTCACTCCTGACTGTAAACCCCAGGAGTGTCTCTACTCTCTCACTCCTGACTGTAAACCCCAAGGAGTGTCTCTACTCTCTCACTCCTGAGTGTAAACCCCAGGAGATTCTCTACTCTCTCACTCCTGACTTTTAACCCCAGAACAGTCTCTACTCTCTCACTCCTGACTGTAAACCCCAGAAGCTTCTCTACTCTCTCACTCCTGACTGTAAACCCCAGGAATGTCTCTACTCTCTCACTCCTGACTGTAAACCCCAGGATTGTCTCTACTCTCTCACTCCTGACTGTAAACCCCAGGATTGTCTCTAATCTCTCACTCCTGACTGTAAACCCCAGGAGCTTCTCTACTCTCTCACTCCTGACTGTAAACCCTAGGACTGTCTCTACTCTCTCACTCCTGACTGTAAACCCCAGGATTTTCTCTACTCTCTCACTCCTGACTGTAAACCCCAGGAGTGTCGCTACTCTCTCATTCCCGACTGTAAGCCCCAGGACTGTTTCTACTCTCTCACTCCTGACTGTAAAACCCAGGAGGTTCTCTACTCTCTCACTCCTGACTGTAAACCCCAGGAGTCCCTCTACTCTCTCACTCCTGACTGTAAACCCCAGGAGTGTCTCTACACTCTCACTCCTGACTGTAAACCCCAGGACTGTCTCTACACTCTCACTCCTGACTGTTAACACCAGGAGTGTCTCTACTCTCTCACTCCTGACTGTAAACCCCAGGAGTGTTCTACTCTCTCACTCCTGTCTGTAAAACCCAGGACTGTCTCTGCTCTCTCACTCCTGACTGAAAACCCCAGGAGTGTCTCTACTCTCTCACTCCTGACTGTAAACCCCAGGAGTGTCTCTACTCTCTCACTCCTGACTGTAAACCACAGGACCGTCTCTGCTCTCTCATTCCTGACTGTAAAACCCAGGACTGTCCCTACTCTCACTCCTGACTGTAAACACCAGTAATGTCTCTACTCTCTCACACCTGACTGTAAACCCCAGGAGTGTCTCTACACACTCAATCCTGACTGTAAACCCCAGGAGTGTCTCTACTCTCTCACTCCTGACTGTAAACCCCAGGAGTGTCTCTACTCTCTCACTCCTGACTGTAAACCCCAGGAGTGTCTCTACTCTCTCACTCCTGAGTGTAAACCCCAGGAGAATCTCTACTCTCTCACTCCTGACTGTTAACCCCAGGAGTGTGTCTGCTCTCTCACTCCTGACTGTAAACCCCAGGAGTGTCTACTCTCAAACTCCTGACTGTAAACTCCAGGACTGTCTCTACTCTCTCACTCCTGACTGTAAACCCCAGAACAGTCTCTACTCTCTCACTCCTGACTGTAAACCCCAGGAGCTTCTCTACTCTCTCACTCCTGACTGTTAACCCCAGGACTGTCTCTACTCACTCACTCCTGACTGTAAACCCCAGGACAGTCTCTACTCTCTCACTCCTGACTGTAAACCCCAGGATTGTCTCTACTCTCTCTCTCCTGACTTTAAACCCCAGGAATGTCTCTACACTCTCACTCCCGACTGTAAACCCCAGGACTGTCTCTACTCTCTCACTCCTGACTGTAAACTCCAGGAGTGTCTCTACTCTCTCACTCCTGACTGTAAAACCCCAGGAGTGTCTCTACTCTCTCACTCCTGACTCTAAACCCCAGGACTTTCTCAACTCTCTCACTCCTGACTGTAAACCCCAGGAGTGTCTCTTCTCTCTCACTCCTGACTGTAAACCCCAGGACTTTCTCAACTCTCTCACTCCTGACTGTAAACCCCAGGAGTGTCTCTACTCTCTCACTGCTGACTGTAAACCCCAGGAGTGTCTCTTCTCTCTCACTCCTGACTTTAAACCCCAAGACTTTCTCAACTCTCTCACTCCTGACTGTAAACCCCAGGACTGTCTCTACTCTCTCACTGCTGACTGTAAAACACAGGACTGTCTCAACTCTCTCCCTCCTGACTGAAATCCCCAGGAGTGTCACTACTCTCACTCCTGACTCTAAACCCCAGGACTGTCTCTAATCTCAAACTCCTGACTGTAAACCCCAGGACTGTCTCTACTCTCTCACTCCTGACTGTAAATCCCAGGACAGTCTCTATTCTCTCACTCCTGACTGTAAAACCCTGAACAGTCTCTACTCTCTCACTCCTGACTGTAAAACCCTGAACAGTCTCTACTCTCTTACTCCTGACTGTAAAACCCTGAACAGTCTCTACTCTCTCACTCCTGACTGTAAACCCCAGGACTGTCTCTACTCTCTCACTCCTGTCTGTAAACCCCAGGAGTGTCTCTACTCTCTCACTCCTGACTGTAAACCCCAGGAGTGTCTCTACTCTCTCACTCCTGACTGTAAACCCCAGGAGTGTCTCTACTCTCTCACTCCTGACTGTAAACCCCAGGAGTGTCTCTACTCTCTCACTCCTGACTGTAAACCCCAGGAGTGTCTCTACTCTCTCACTCCTGACTGTAAACCACAGGACCGTCTCTACTCTCTCATTCCTGACTGTAAAACCCAGGACTGTCCCGATTCTCACTCCTGACTGTAAACACCAGTAATGTCTCTACTCTCTCACTCCTGACTGTAAACCCCAGGAGTGTCTCTACACACTCACTCCTGAGTGTAAACCCCAGGAGTGTCTCTACTCTCTCACTCCTGACCGTAAACCCCAGGAGTGTCTCTACTCTCTCACTCCTGAGTGTAAACCCCAGGAGATTCTCTACTCTCTCACTCCTGACTGTTAACCCCAGAACAGTCTCTACTCTCTCACTCCTGACTGTAAACCCCAGGAGCTTCTCTACTCTCTCACTCCTGACTGTAAACCCCAGGACTGTCTCTACTCTCTCACTCCTGACTGTAAACCCCAGGATTGTCTCTACTCTCTCACTCCTGACTGTAAATCCCAGGATTGTCTCTAATCTCTCACTCCTGACTGTAAACCCCAGGAGCTTCTCTACTCTCTCACTCCTGACTGTAAACCCTAGGACTGTCTCTACTCTCTCACTCCTGACTGTAAACCCCAGGATTGTCTCTACTCTCTCACTCCTGACTGTAAACCCCAGGAGTGTCGCTACTCTCTCATTCCCGACTGTAAACCCCAGGACAGTCTCTACTCTCTCACTCCTGACTGTAAACCCCAGGATTGTCTCTACTCTCTCTCTCCTGACTTTAAACCCCAGGAATGTCTCTACACTCTCACTCCCGACTGTAAACCCCAGGACTGTCTCTACTCTCTCACTCCTGACTGTAAACTCCAGGAGTGTCTCTACTCACTCACTCCTGACTGTAAAACCCAGGACTGTCCCTACTCTCACTCCAGACTGTAAACCCCAGGACTGTCTCTACTCTCTCACTCCTGACTGTAAACCCCAGAACAGTCTCTACACTCAAACTCCTGACTGTGAACCCCAGGAGCTTCTCTACTCTCTCACTCCTGACTGTAAACCCCAGGAGTGTCTCTACTCCCTCACTCCTGACTATAAACCCCAGGACTGTCTCTACTCTCTCACACCTGACTGTAAAACCCTGGACTGTCTCTACTCACTCACTCCTGACTGTAAACCCCAGTAGTGTCTCTACTCTCTCACTCCTGACTGTAAACCCCAGGAGTATCGCTACTCTCTCACTCCCGACTGTAAACCCCAGGAGTGTTTCTACTCTCTCACTCCTGTCTGTAAAACCCAGGAGGTTCTCTACTCTCTCACTCCTGACTATAAACCCCAAGAGTCCCTCTACTCTCTCACTCCTGACTGTAAACCCCAGGAGTGTCACTACTCTCTCACTCCTAACTGTAAACCCCAAGACTTTCTCTACTCTCTCACTCCTGACTGTAAACCCCAGGAGTGTCTCTACTCTCTCACTCCTGACTATAAACCCCAGGACTGTCTCTACTCTCTCACTCCTGACTGTAAACCCCAGGAGAGTCTCTACTCTCTCACTCCTGACTGTAAACCCCACGAGTGTCTCTACTCTCTCACTCCTGACTATAAACCCCAGGAGTGTCTCTACTCTCTTACTCCTGTCTTTAAACCCCAGGAGTGACTCTGCTCTCTCACTCCTGACTGTAAAACCCAGGACTGTCTCTACTCACTCACTCCTCACTGTAAACCCCAGGAGTGTCTCTAAACTCTCACTCCTGACTGTAAACGCCAGGACTGTCTCTACTCTCACAGTCCTGACTGTAAACCCCAGGAGTGTCTCTACGCTCTGACTCCTGACTGTAAACCCCAGGAGTGTCTCTACACTCTCACTCCTGACTGTAAACCTCAGTCCTGTCTCTACACTCTCACTCCTGACCGTAAAAACCAGGAGTGTCTCTACTCTCTCACTCCTGTCTGTAAACCCCAGGACTGTCTCTACTCTCTCACTCCTGACTGTAAACCCCAGGACTGTCTCTACTCTCTCACTCCTGACTGTAAACCCCAGGAGTGTCTCTACTCTCTCACTCCTGACTGTAAAACCCAGGAGTGTCTCTACTCTTTCACTCCTGACTGTAAACCCCAGGAGTGTCTCTACTCTCTCACCCCTGACTGTAAACCCCAGGAGTGTCTCTACACACTCACTCCTGACTGTAAATCCCAGGACTGTCTCTACTCTCTCACTCCTGACTGTAAACCACATGACCGTCTCTACACTCTCATTCCTGACTGTAAAACCCAGGACTGTCCCT
Source organism: Isurus oxyrinchus (assembly GCA_026770705.1). Classification (NCBI taxonomy): domain Eukaryota; kingdom Metazoa; phylum Chordata; class Chondrichthyes; order Lamniformes; family Lamnidae; genus Isurus; species Isurus oxyrinchus. The sequence goes on along the minus strand of JANJGN010000019.1, from coordinate 113,772,579 downwards.
ACTCTCACTCCAGACTGTAAACCCCAGGAGTGTCTCTACTCTCTCACCCCTGACTGTAAACCCCAGGAGTGTCTCTACACACTCACTCCTGACTGAAAACCCAAGGACTGCCTCTACTCTCTCACTCCTGACTGTAAACACCAGGAGTGTCTCTACTCTCTCACTCCTGACTGTAAACCCCAGGAGAATCTCTACTCTCTCACTCCTGACTGTAAACCCCAGGAGTGTCTACTCTCTCACTCCTGATTGTAAACCCCAGGACTGTCTCTTCTCTCTCACTCCTGACTGTAAACCCCAGGAATGTCTCTACTCTCTCACTCCTGACTGTAAACCCCAGGAGTGTCTCTACTCTCTCACTCCTGACTGTAAACCCCAGGAGTGTCGCTACTCTCTCACTCCCGACTGTAAACCCCAGGACTTTTTCTACTCTCTCACTCCTGACTGTAAAACCCAGGAGGTTCTCTACTCTCTCACTCCTGACTGTAAACCCCAGGAGTCCCTCTACTCTCTCACTCCTGACTGTAAACCCCAGGAGTGTCTCGACAATCTCACTCCTGACTGTAAACCCCAGGACTGTCTCTACACTCTCACTCCTGACTGTAAACCCCAGGAGTGTCTCTACTCTCTCACTCCTGTCTGTAAACCCCAGGACTGTCTCTACTCTCTCACTCCTGACTGAAAACCCCAGGAGTGTCTCTACTCTCTCACTCCTGACTGTAAACCCCAGGAGTGTCTCTACTCTCTCACTCCTGACTGTAAACCACAGGACCGTCTCTACTCTCTCATTCCTGACTGTAAACCCAGGACTGTCCCGACTCTCACTCCTGACTGTAAACACCAGTAATGTCTCTACTCTCTCACTCCTGACTGTAAACCCCAGGAGTGTCTCTACTCTCTCACTCCTGACTGTAAACCCCAAGGAGTGTCTCTACTCTCTCACTCCTGAGTGTAAACCCCAGGAGATTCTCTACTCTCTCACTCCTGACTTTTAACCCCAGAACAGTCTCTACTCTCTCACTCCTGACTGTAAACCCCAGAAGCTTCTCTACTCTCTCACTCCTGACTGTAAACCCCAGGAATGTCTCTACTCTCTCACTCCTGACTGTAAACCCCAGGATTGTCTCTACTCTCTCACTCCTGACTGTAAACCCCAGGATTGTCTCTAATCTCTCACTCCTGACTGTAAACCCCAGGAGCTTCTCTACTCTCTCACTCCTGACTGTAAACCCTAGGACTGTCTCTACTCTCTCACTCCTGACTGTAAACCCCAGGATTTTCTCTACTCTCTCACTCCTGACTGTAAACCCCAGGAGTGTCGCTACTCTCTCATTCCCGACTGTAAGCCCCAGGACTGTTTCTACTCTCTCACTCCTGACTGTAAAACCCAGGAGGTTCTCTACTCTCTCACTCCTGACTGTAAACCCCAGGAGTCCCTCTACTCTCTCACTCCTGACTGTAAACCCCAGGAGTGTCTCTACACTCTCACTCCTGACTGTAAACCCCAGGACTGTCTCTACACTCTCACTCCTGACTGTTAACACCAGGAGTGTCTCTACTCTCTCACTCCTGACTGTAAACCCCAGGAGTGTTCTACTCTCTCACTCCTGTCTGTAAAACCCAGGACTGTCTCTGCTCTCTCACTCCTGACTGAAAACCCCAGGAGTGTCTCTACTCTCTCACTCCTGACTGTAAACCCCAGGAGTGTCTCTACTCTCTCACTCCTGACTGTAAACCACAGGACCGTCTCTGCTCTCTCATTCCTGACTGTAAAACCCAGGACTGTCCCTACTCTCACTCCTGACTGTAAACACCAGCAATGTCTCTACTCTCTCACACCTGACTGTAAACCCCAGGAGTGTCTCTACACACTCAATCCTGACTGTAAACCCCAGGAGTGTCTCTACTCTCTCACTCCTGACTGTAAACCCCAGGAGTGTCTCTACTCTCTCACTCCTGACTGTAAACCCCAGGAGTGTCTCTACTCTCTCACTCCTGAGTGTAAACCCCAGGAGAATCTCTACTCTCTCACTCCTGACTGTTAACCCCAGGAGTGTGTCTGCTCTCTCACTCCTGACTGTAAACCCCAGGAGTGTCTACTCTCAAACTCCTGACTGTAAACTCCAGGACTGTCTCTACTCTCTCACTCCTGACTGTAAACCCCAGAACAGTCTCTACTCTCTCACTCCTGACTGTAAACCCCAGGAGCTTCTCTACTCTCTCACTCCTGACTGTTAACCCCAGGACTGTCTCTACTCACTCACTCCTGACTGTAAACCCCAGGACAGTCTCTACTCTCTCACTCCTGACTGTAAACCCCAGGATTGTCTCTACTCTCTCTCTCCTGACTTTAAACCCCAGGAATGTCTCTACACTCTCACTCCCGACTGTAAACCCCAGGACTGTCTCTACTCTCTCACTCCTGACTGTAAACTCCAGGAGTGTCTCTACTCTCTCACTCCTGACTGTAAAACCCCAGGAGTGTCTCTACTCTCTCACTCCTGACTCTAAACCCCAGGACTTTCTCAACTCTCTCACTCCTGACTGTAAACCCCAGGAGTGTCTCTTCTCTCTCACTCCTGACTGTAAACCCCAGGACTTTCTCAACTCTCTCACTCCTGACTGTAAACCCCAGGAGTGTCTCTACTCTCTCACTGCTGACTGTAAACCCCAGGAGTGTCTCTTCTCTCTCACTCCTGACTTTAAACCCCAAGACTTTCTCAACTCTCTCACTCCTGACTGTAAACCCCAGGACTGTCTCTACTCTCTCACTGCTGACTGTAAAACACAGGACTGTCTCAACTCTCTCCCTCCTGACTGAAATCCCCAGGAGTGTCACTACTCTCACTCCTGACTCTAAACCCCAGGACTGTCTCTAATCTCAAACTCCTGACTGTAAACCCCAGGACTGTCTCTACTCTCTCACTCCTGACTGTAAATCCCAGGACAGTCTCTATTCTCTCACTCCTGACTGTAAAACCCTGAACAGTCTCTACTCTCTCACTCCTGACTGTAAAACCCTGAACAGTCTCTACTCTCTTACTCCTGACTGTAAAACCCTGAACAGTCTCTACTCTCTCACTCCTGACTGTAAACCCCAGGACTGTCTCTACTCTCTCACTCCTGTCTGTAAACCCCAGGAGTGTCTCTACTCTCTCACTCCTGACTGTAAACCCCAGGAGTGTCTCTACTCTCTCACTCCTGACTGTAAACCCCAGGAGTGTCTCTACTCTCTCACTCCTGACTGTAAACCCCAGGAGTGTCTCTACTCTCTCACTCCTGACTGTAAACCCCAGGAGTGTCTCTACTCTCTCACTCCTGACTGTAAACCACAGGACCGTCTCTATTCTCTCATTCCTGACTGTAAAACCCAGGACTGTCCCGATTCTCACTCCTGACTGTAAACACCAGTAATGTCTCTACTCTCTCACTCCTGACTGTAAACCCCAGGAGTGTCTCTACACACTCACTCCTGAGTGTAAACCCCAGGAGTGTCTCTACTCTCTCACTCCTGACCGTAAACCCCAGGAGTGTCTCTACTCTCTCACTCCTGAGTGTAAACCCCAGGAGATTCTCTACTCTCTCACTCCTGACTGTTAACCCCAGAACAGTCTCTACTCTCTCACTCCTGACTGTAAACCCCAGGAGCTTCTCTACTCTCTCACTCCTGACTGTAAACCCCAGGACTGTCTCTACTCTCTCACTCCTGACTGTAAACCCCAGGATTGTCTCTACTCTCTCACTCCTGACTGTAAATCCCAGGATTGTCTCTAATCTCTCACTCCTGACTGTAAACCCCAGGAGCTTCTCTACTCTCTCACTCCTGACTGTAAACCCTAGGACTGTCTCTACTCTCTCACTCCTGACTGTAAACCCCAGGATTGTCTCTACTCTCTCACTCCTGACTGTAAACCCCAGGAGTGTCGCTACTCTCTCATTCCCGACTGTAAACCCCAGGACAGTCTCTACTCTCTCACTCCTGACTGTAAACCCCAGGATTGTCTCTACTCTCTCTCTCCTGACTTTAAACCCCAGGAATGTCTCTACACTCTCACTCCCGACTGTAAACCCCAGGACTGTCTCTACTCTCTCACTCCTGACTGTAAACTCCAGGAGTGTCTCTACTCTCTCACTCCTGACTGTAAAACCCCAGGAGTGTCTCTACTCTCTCACTCCTGACTCTAAACCCCAGGACTTTCTCAACTCTCTCACTCCTGACTGTAAACCCCAGGAGTGTCTCTTCTCTCTCACTCCTGACTGTAAACCCCAGGACTTTCTCAAGTCTCTCACTCCTGACTGTAAACCCCAGGAGTGTCTCTACTCTCTCACTGCTGACTGTAAACCCCAGGAGTGTCTCTTCTCTCTCACTCCTGACTTTAAACCCCAAGACTTTCTCAACTCTCTCACTCCTGACTGTAAACCCCAGGACTGTCTCTACTCTCTCACTGCTGACTGTAAAACACAGGACTGTCTCAACTCTCTCGCTCCTGACTGAAATCCCCAGGAGTGTCACTACTCTCACTCCTGACTCTAAACCCCAGGACTGTCTCTAATCTCAAACTCCTGACTGTAAACCCCAGGACTGTCTCTACTCTCTCACTCCTGACTGTAAATCCCAGGACAGTCTCTATTCTCTCACTCCTGACTGTAAAACCCTGAACAGTCTCTACTCTCTCACTCCTGACTGTAAAACCCTGAACAGTCTCTACTCTCTTACTCCTGACTGTAAAACCCTGAACAGTCTCTACTCTCTCACTCCTGACTGTAAACCCCAGGACTGTCTCTACTCTCTCACTCCTGTCTGTAAACCCCAGGAGTGTCTCTACTCTCTCACTCCTGACTGTAAACCCCAGGAGTGTCTCTACTCTCTCACTCCTGACTGTAAACCCCAGGAGTGTCTCTACTCTCTCACTCCTGACTGTAAACCCCAGGAGTGTCTCTACTCTCTCACTCCTGACTGTAAACCCCAGGAGTGTCTCTACTCTCTCACTCCTGACTGTAAACCACAGGACCGTCTCTACTCTCTCATTCCTGACTGTAAAACCCAGGACTGTCCCGATTCTCACTCCTGACTGTAAACACCAGTAATGTCTCTACTCTCTCACTCCTGACTGTAAACCCCAGGAGTGTCTCTACACACTCACTCCTGAGTGTAAAACCCAGGAGTGTCTCTACTCTCTCACTCCTGACTGTAAACCCCAGGAGTGTCTCTACTCTCTCACTCCTGAGTGTAAACCCCAGGAGATTCTCTACTCTCTCACTCCTGACTGTTAACCCCAGAACAGTCTCTACTCTCTCACTCCAGACTGTAAACCCCAGGAGCTTCTCTACTCTCTCACTCCTGACTGTAAACCCCAGGACTGTCTCTACTCTCTCACTCCTGACTGTAAACCCCAGGATTGTCTCTACTCTCTCACTCCTGACTGTAAATCCCAGGATTGTCTCTAATCTCTCACTCCTGACTGTAAACCCCAGGAGCTTCTCTACTCTCTCACTCCTGACTGTAAACCCTAGGACTGTCTCTACTCTCTCACTCCTGACTGTAAACCCCAGGATTGTCTCTACTCTCTCACTCCTGACTGTAAACCCCAGGAGTGTCGCTACTCTCTCATTCCCGACTGTAAACCCCAGGACTGTTTCTACTCTCTCACTCCTGACTGTAAAACCCAGGAGGTTCTCTACTCTCTCACTCCTGACTGTAAACCCCAGGAGTCCCTCTACTCTCTCACTCCTGACTGTAAACCCCAGGAGTGTCTCTACACTCTCACTCCTGACTGTAAACCCCAGGACTGTCTCTACACTCTCACTCCTGACTGTTAACACCAGGAGTGTCTCTACTCTCTCACTCCTGACTGTAAACCCCAGGAGTGTTCTACTCTCTCACTCCTGTCTGTAAAACCCAGGACTGTCTCTGCTCTCTCACTCCTGACTGAAAACCCCAGGAGTGTCTCTACTCTCTCACTCCTGACTGTAAACCCCAGGAGTGTCTCTACTCTCTCACTCCTGACTGTAAACCACAGGACCGTCTCTGCTCTCTCATTCCAGACTGTAAAACCCAGGACTGTCCCTACTCTCACTCCTGACTGTAAACACCAGTAATGTCTCTACTCTCTCACTCCTGACTGTAAACCCCAGGAGTGTCTCTACACACTCACTCCTGACTGTAAACCCCAGGACTGTCTCTACTCTCTCACTCCTGACTGTAAACCCCAGGAGTGTCTCTACTCTCTCACTCCTGACTGTAAACCCCAGGAGTGTCTCTACTCTCTCACTCCTGAGTGTAAACCCCAGGAGATTCTCTACTCTCTCACTCCTGACTGTTAACCCCAGGAGTGTCTCTGCTCTCTCACTCCTGACTGTAAACCCCAGGAGTGTCTACTCTCTCACTCCTGACTGTAAACTCCAGGACTGTCTCTACTCTCTCACTCCTGACTGTAAACCCCAGAACAGTCTCTACACTCTCACTCCTGACTGTAAACCCCAGGAGATTCTCTACTCTCTCACTCCTGACTGTTAACCCCAGGACTGTCTCTACTCACTCACTCCTGACTGTAAACCCCAGGACAGTCTCTACTCTCTCACTCCTGACTGTAAACCCCAGGATTGTCTCTACTCTCTCTCTCCTGACTTTAAACCCCAGGAATGTCTCTACACTCTCACTCCCGACTGTAAACCCCTGGACTGTCTCTACTCTCTCACTCCTGACTGTAAACTCCAGGAGTGTCTCTACTCTCTCACTCCTGACTGTAAAACCCCAGGAGTGTCTCTACTCTCTCACACCTGACTCTAAACCCCAGGACTTTCTCAACTCTCTCACTCCTGACTGTAAACCCCAGGAGTGTCTCTTCTCTCTCACTCCTGACTGTAAACCCCAGGACTGTCTCAACTCTCTCGCTCCTGACTGAAATCCCCAGGAGTGTCACTACTCTCACTCCTGACTCTAAACCCCAGGAAAGTCTCTAATCTCAAACTCCTGACTGTAAACCCCAGGACTGTCTCTACTCTCTCACTCCTGACTGTAAATCCCAGGACAGTCTCTATTCTCTCACTCCTGACTGTAAAACCCTGAACAGTCTCTACTCTCTCACTCCTGACTGTAAAACCCTGAACAGTCTCTACTCTCTCACTCCTGACTGTAAAACCCTGAACAGTCTCTACTCTCTCACTCCTGACTGTAAACCCCAGGACTGTCTCTACTCTCTCACTCCTGTCTGTAAACCCCAGGAGTGTCTCTACTCTCTCACTCCTGACTGTAAACCCCAGGAGTGTCACTACTCTCTCACTCCTGACTGTAAACCCCAGGAGTGTCTCTACTCTCTCACTCCTGACTGTAAACCCCAGGAGTGTCTCTACTCTCTCACTCCTGACTGTAAACCCCAGGAGTGTCTCTACTCTCTCACTCCTGACTGTAAAACCCAGGATGTTCTCTACTCTCGCACTCCTGACCGTAAACCCCAGGAGTGTCTCTACTCTCTCACTCCTGACTGTAAACCCCAGGAGTGTTTCTACACGCTCACTCCTGACTGTAAACCCCAGGAGAGTCTCTACTCTCTCACTCCTGACTGTAAATCACAGGACCGTCTCTACACTCTCATTCCTGACTGTAAAACCCAGGACTGTCCCTACTCTCACTCCAGACTGTAAACCCCAGGAGTGTCTCTACTCTCTCACCCCTGACTGTAAACCCCAGGAGTGTCTCTACACACTCACTCCTGACTGTAAACCCCAGGACTGTCTCTACACTCTCACTCCTGACTGTAAACACCAGGAGTGTCTCTACTCTCTCACTCCTGACTTAAACCACAGGAGCGTCTCTACACTCTCATTCCTGACTGTAAAACCCAGGACTGTCCCTACTCTCACTCCAGACTGTAAACCCCAGGAGTGTCTCTACTCTCTCACCCCTGACTGTAAACCCCAGGAGTGTCTCTACACACTCACTCCTGACTGTAAACCCCAGGACTGTCTCTACTCTCTCACTCCTGACTGTAAACACCAGGAGTGTCTCTACTCTCTCACTCCTGACTGTAAACCCCAGGAGTGTCACTACTGGCACTCCTGACCGTAATCCCCAGGAGTGTCGCTACTCTCTCACTCCCGACTGTAAACCCCAGGACTGTTTCTACTCTCTCACTCCTGACTGTAAAACCCAGGAGGTTCTCTACTGTCTCACTCCTGACTGTAAACCCCAGGAGTCCCTCTACTCTCTCACTCCTGACTGTAAACCCCAGGAGTGTCTCTACACTCTCACTCCTGACTGTAAACCCCAGGACTGTCTCTACTCTCTCACTCCTGACTGTAAACCCCAGGAGTGTCTCTACTCTCTCACTCCTGTCTGTAAACCCCAGGACTGTCTCTACTCTCTCACTCCTGACTGAAAACCCCAGGAGTGTCTCTACTCTCTCACTCCTGACTGTAAACCCCAGGAGTGTCTCTACTCTCTCACTCCTGACTGTAAACCACAGGACCGTCTCGACTCTCTCATTCCTGACTGTAAAACCCAGGACTGTCCCTACTCTCACTCCTGACTGTAAACACCAGTAATGTCTCTACTCTCTCACTCCTGACTGTTAACCCCAGGACTGTCTCTACTCACTCACTCCTGACTGTAAACCCCAGGACTGTCTCTACTCTCTCACTCCTGACTGTAAACCCCAGGATTGTCTCTACTCTCTCTCTCCTGACTGTAAACCCCAGGAATGTCTCTACACTCTCACTCCCGACTGTAAACCCCAGGACTGTCTCTACTCTCTCACTCCTGACTGTTAACACCAGGAGTGTCTCTACTCTCTCACTCCTTACAGTAAACCCCAGGAGAGTCTCTACTCTCTCACTCCTGACTGTAAACCCCAGGACTTTCTCAACTCTCTCACTCCTGACTGTAAACCCCAGGAGTGTCTCTACTCTCTCACTGCTGACTGTAAAACACAGGACTGTCTCAACTCTCTCGCTCCTGACTGAAATCCCCAGGAGTGTCACTACTCTCACTCCTGACTGTAACCCCAGGAGTGTCACTACTCTCACTCCTGACTGTAACCCCAGGAGTGTCACTACTCTCACTCCTGACTCTAAACCCCAGGACTGTCTCTAATCTCAAACTCCTGACTGTAAACCCCAGGACTGTCTCTACTCTCTCACTCCTGACTGTAAATCCCAGGACAGTCTCTATTCTCTCACTCCTGACTGTAAAACCCTGAACAGTCTCTACTCTCTCACTCCTGACTGTAAAACCCTGAACAGTCTCTACTCTCTCACTCCTGACTGTAAAACCCTGAACAGTCTCTACTCTCTCACTCCTGACTGTAAACCCCAGGAGTGTCTCTACTCTCTCACTCCTGACTGTAAACCCCAGGAGTGTCTCTACTCTCTCACTCCTGACTGTAAACCCCAGGAGTGTCTCTACTCTCTCACTCCTGACTGTAAACCCCAGGAGTGTCTCTACTCTCTCACTCCTGACTGTAAAACCCAGGAGGTTCTCTACTCTCGCACTCCTGACCGTAAACCCCAGGAGTGTCTCTGCTCTCTCACTCCTGACTGTAAACCCCAGGAGTGTTTCTACACGCTCACTCCTGACTGTAAACCCCAGGAGAGTCTCTACTCTCTCACTCCTGACTGTAAACCACAGGACCGTCTCTACACTCTCATTCCTGACTGTAAATCCCAGGACTGTCCCTACTCTCACTCCTGACTGTAAACACCAGGACTGTCTCTACTCTCACAGTCCTGACTGTAAACCCCAGGAGTGTCTCTACGCTCTGACTCCTGACTATAAACCCCAGGACTGTCCCTACTCTCACTCCTGACTGTAAACCCCAGGAATGTCTCTACTCTCTCACTCCTGACTGTAAACCCCGGAACAGTCTCTACACTCAAACTCCTGACTGTGAACCCCAGGAGCTTCTCTACTCTCTCACTCCTGACTGTAAACCCCAGGAGTGTCTCTACTCCCTCACTCCTGACTATAAACACCAGGACTGTCTCTACTCTCTCACTCCTGACTGTAAAACCCTGGACTGTCTCTACTCACTCACTCCTGACTGTAAACCCCAGTAGTGTCTCTACTCTCTCACTCCTGACTGTAAACCCCAGGAGTATCGCTACTCTCTCACTCCCGACTTTAAACCCCAGGAGTGTTTCTACTCTCACACTCCTGACTGTAAAACCGAGGAGGTTCTCTACTCTCTCACTCCTGACTATAAACCCCAAGAGTCCCTCTACTCTCTCACTCCTGACTGTAAACCCCAGGAGTGTCTCTACTCTCTCACTCCTGACTGTAAACCCCAGGAGATTCTCTACTCTCTCACTCCTGACTGTAAACCCCTGGAGTGTCTCTACTCTCTCACTCCTGACTATAAACCCCAGGACTGTCTCTACTCTCTCACTCCTGACTGTAAACCCCAGGAGAGTCTCTACTCTCTCACTCCTGACTGTAAACCCCAGGAGTGTTTCTACACGCTCACTCCTGACTGTAAACCCCAGGAGAGTCTCTACTCTCTCACTCCTGACTGTAAAACCCAGGACTGTCTCTACTCACTCACTCCTGACTGTAAACCCCAGGAGTGTCTCTAAACTCTCACTCCTGACTGTAAACACCAGGACTGTCTCTACTCTCACAGTCCTGACTGTAAACCCCAGGAGTGTCTCTACGCTCTGACTCCTGACTGTAAACCCCAGGAGTGTCTCTACACTCTCACTCCTGACTGTAAACCTCAGTACTGTCTCAACAATCTCACTCCTGACCGTAAACACCAGGAGTGTCTCTACTCTCTCACTCCTGTCTGTAAACCCCAGGACTGTCTCTACTCTCTCACTCCTGACTGTAAACCCCAGGACTGTCTCTACTCTCTCACTCCTGACTGTAAACCCCAGGAGTGTCTCTACACTCTCATTCCTGACTGTAAAACCCAGGACTTTCCCTACTCTCACTCCAGACTGTAAACCCCAGGAGTGTCTCTACTCTCTCACCCCTGACTGTAAACCCCAGGAGTGTCTCTACACACTCACTCCTGACTGTAAACCCCAGGACTGTCTCTACTCTCTCACTCCTGACTGTAAACCACAGGACCGTCACTACACTCTCATTCCTGACTGTAAAACCCAGGACTGTCCCTACTCTCACTCCAGACTGTAAACCCCAGGAGTGTCTCTACTCTCTCACCCCTGACTGTAAACCCCAGGAGTGTCTCTACACACTCACTCCTGACTGTAAACCCCAGGACTGTCTCTACTCTCTCACTCCTGACTGTAAACACCAGGAGTGTCTCTACTCTCTCACTCCTGACTGTAAACCCCAGGAGATTCTCTACTCTCTCACTCCTGACTGTTAACCCCAGGAGTGTCTCTACTCTCTCACTCCTTACTGTAAACCCCAGGAGTGTCTACTCTCTCACTACTGATTGTAAACCCCAGGAGTGTCTCTACTCTCTCACCCCTGACTGTAAACCCCAGGAGTGTCTCTACACACTCACTCCTGACTGTAAACCCCAGGACTGTCTCTACACTCTCACTCCTGACTGTAAACACCAGGAGTGTCTCTACTCTCTCACTCCTGACTTAAACCACAGGACCGTCTCTACACTCTCATTCCTGACTGTAAAACCCAGGACTGTCCCTACTCTCACTCCAGACTGTAAACCCCAGGAGTATCTCTACTCTCTCACCCCTGACTGTAAACCCCAGGAGTGTCTCTACACACTCACTCCTGACTGTAAACCCCAGGACTGTCTCTACTCTCTCACTCCTGACTGTAAACACCAGGAGTGTCTCTACTCTCTCACTCCTGACTGTAAACCCCAGGAGTGTCACTACTGGCACTCCTGACCGTAATCCCCAGGAGTGTCGCTACTCTCTCACTCCCGACTGTAAACCCCAGGACTGTTTCTACTCTCTCACTCCTGACTGTAAAACCCAGGAGGTTCTCTACTGTCTCACTCCTGACTGTAAACCCCAGGAGTCCCTCTACTCTCTCACTCCTGACTGTAAACCCCAGGAGTGTCTCTACACTCTCACTCCTGACTGTAAACCCCAGGACTGTCTCAACTCTCTCACTCCTGACTGTAAACCCCAGGAGTGTCTCTACTCTCTCACTCCTGTCTGTAAACCCCAGGACTGTCTCTACTCTCTCACTCCTGACTGAAAACCCCAGGAGTGTCTCTACTCTCTCACTCCTGACTGTAAACCCCAGGAGTGTCTCCACTCTCTCACTCCTGACTGTAAACCACAGGACCGTCTCGACTCTCTCATTCCTGACTGTAAAACCCAGGACTGTCCCTACTCTCACTCCTGACTGTAAACACCAGTAATGTCTCTACTCTCTCACTCCTGACTGTTAACCCCAGGACTGTCTCTACTCACTCACTCCTGACTGTAAACCCCAGGACTGTCTCTACTCTCTCACTCCTGACTGTAAACCCCAGGATTGTCTCTACTCTCTCTCTCCTGACTGTAAACCCCAGGAATGTCTCTACACTCTCACTCCCGACTGTAAACCCCAGGACTGTCTCTACTCTCTCACTCCTGACTGTTAACACCAGGAGTGTCTCTACTCTCTCACTCCTTACTGTAAACCCCAGGAGAGTCTCTACTCTCTCACTCCTGACTGTAAACCCCAGGACTTTCTCAACTCTCTCACTCCTGACTGTAAACCCCAGGAGTGTCTCTACTCTCTCACTGCTGACTGTAAAACACAGGACTGTCTCAACTCTCTCGCTCCTGACTGAAATCCCCAGGAGTGTCACTACTCTCACTCCTGACTGTAACCCAAGGAGTGTCACTACTCTCACTCCTGACTGTAACCCCAGGAGTGTCACTACTCTCACTCCTGTCTCTAAACCCCAGGACTGTCTCTAATCTCAAACTCCTGACTGTAAACCCCAGGACTGTCTCTACTCTCTCACTCCTGACTGTAAATCCCAGGACTGTCTCTATTCTCTCACTCCTGACTGTAAAACCCTGAACTGTCTCTACTCTCTCACTCCTGACTGTAAAACCCTGAACAGTCTCTACTCTCTCACTCCTGACTGTAAAACCCTGAACAGTCTCTACTCTCTCACTCCTGACTGTAAACCCCAGGAGTGTCTCTACTCTCTCACTCCTGACTGTAAACCCCAGGACTGTCTCTACTCTCTCACTCCTGACTGTAAACCCCAGGAGTGTCTCTACTCTCTCACTCCTGACTGTAAACCCCAGGAGTGTCTCTACTCTCTCACTCCTGACTGTAAAACCCAGGAGGTTCTCTACTCTCGCACTCCTGACCGTAAACCCCAGGAGTGTCTCTACTCTCTCACTCCTGACTGTAAACCCCAGGAGTGTTTCTACACGCTCACTCCTGACTGTAAACCCCAGGAGAGTCTCTACTCTCTCACTCCTGACTGTAAACCACAGGACCGTCTCTACACTCTCATTCCTGACTGTAAATCCCAGGACTGTCCCTACTCTCACTCCTGACTGTAAACACCTGGACTGTCTCTACTCTCACAGTCCTGACTGTAAACCCCAGGAGTGTCTCTACGCTCTGACTCCTGACTATAAACCCCAGGACTGTCCCTACTCTCACTCCAGACTGTAAACCCCAGGAATGTCTCTACTCTCTCACTCCTGACTGTAAACCCCGGAACAGTCTCTACACTCAAACTCCTGACTGTGAACCCCAGGAGCTTCTCTACTCCCTCACTCCTGACTATAAACACCAGGACTGTCTCTACTCTCTCACTCCTGACTGTAAAACCCTGGACTGTCTCTACTCACTCACTCCTGACTGTAAACCCCAGTAGTGTCTCTACTCTCTCACTCCTGACTGTAAACCCCAGGAGTATCGCTACTCTCTCACTCCCGACTGTAAACCCCAGGAGTGTTTCTACGCTCACACTCCTGACTGTAAAACCCAGGAGGTTCTCTACTCTCTCACTCCTGACTATAAACCCCAAGAGTCCCTCTACTCTCTCACTCCTGACTGTAAACCCCAGGAGTGTCTCTACTCTCTCACTCCTGACTGTAAACCCCAGGAGATTCTCTACTCTCTCACTCCTGACTGTAAACCCCTGGAGTGTCTCTACTCTCTCACTCCTGACTATAAACCCCAGGACTGTCTCTACTCTCTCACTCCTGACTGTAAACCCCAGGGAGTCTCTTCTCTCTCACTCCTGACTGTAAACCCCAGGAGTGTTTCTACACGCTCACTCCTGACTGTAAACCCCAGGAGAGTCTCTACTCTCTCACTCCTGACTGTAAAACCCAGGACTGTCTCTACTCACTCACTCCTGACTGTAAACCCCAGGAGTGTCTCTAAACTCTCACTCCTGACTGTAAACACCAGGACTGTCTCTACTCTCACAGTACTGACTGTAAACCCCAGGAGTGTCTCTACGCTCTGACTCCTGACTGTAAACCCCAGGAGTGTCTCTACACTCTCACTCCTGACTGTAAACCTCAGTACTGTCTCTACACTCTCACTCCTGACCGTAAACACCAGGAGTGTCTCTACTCTCTCACTCCTGTCTGTAAACCCCAGGACTGTCTCTACTCTCTCACTCCTGACTGTAAACCCCAGGACTGTCTCTACTCTCTCACTCCTGACTGTAAACCCCAGGAGTGTCTCTACACTCTCATTCCTGACTGTAAAACCCAGGACTTTCCCTACTCTCACTCCAGACTGTAAACCCCAGGAGTGTCTCTACTCTCTCACCCCTGACTGTAAACCCCAGGAGTGTCTCTACACACTCACTCCTGACTGTAAACCCCAGGACTGTCTCTACTCTCTCACTCCTGACTGTAAACCACAGGACCGTCACTACACTCTCATTCCTGACTGTAAAACCCAGGACTGTCCCTACTCTCACTCCAGACTGTAAACCCCAGGAGTGTCTCTACTCTCTCACCCCTGAATGTAAACCCCAGGAGTGTCTCTACACACTCACTCCTGACTGTAAACCCCAGGACTGTCTCTACTCTCTCACTCCTGACTGTAAACACCAGGAGTGTCTCTACTCTCTCACTCCTGACTGTAAACCCCAGGAGATTCTCTACTCTCTCACTCCTGACTGTTAACCCCAGGAGTGTCTCTACTCTCTCACTCCTTACTGTAAACCCCAGGAGTGTCTACTCTCTCACTACTGATTGTAAACCCCAGGACTGTCTCTTCTCTCTCACTCCTGACTGTAAACCCCAGGAATGTCTCTACTCTCTCACTCCTGACTGTAAACCCCAGGAGTGTCTCTACTCTCTCACTCCTGACTGTAAACCCCAGGAGTGTCGCTACTCTCTCACTCCCGACTGTAAACCCCAGGACTGTTTCTACTCTCTCACTCCTGACTGTAAAACCCAGGAGGTTCTCTACTCTCTCACTCCTGACTGTAAACCCCAGGATCGTCTCTACTCTCTCACTCCTGACTGTAAACCCCAGGAGTGTCTCTACTCTCTCACTCCTGACTGTAAAACCCAGGATGTTCTCTACTCTCGCACTCCTGACCGTAAACCCCAGGAGTGTCTCTACTCTCTCACTCCTGACTGTAAACCCCAGGAGTGTTTCTACACGCTCACTCCTGACTGTAAACCCCAGGAGAGTCTCTACTCTCTCACTCCTGACTGTAAATCACAGGACCGTCTCTACACTCTCATTCCTGACTGTAAAACCCAGGACTGTCCCTACTCTCACTCCAGACTGTAAACCCCAGGAGTGTCTCTACTCTCTCACCCCTGACTGTAAACCCCAGGAGTGTCTCTACACACTCACTCCTGACTGTAAACCCCAGGACTGTCTCTACACTCTCACTCCTGACTGTAAACACCAGGAGTGTCTCTACTCTCTCATTCCTGACTTAAACCACAGGACCGTCTCTACACTCTCATTCCTGACTGTAAAACCCAGGACTGTCCCTACTCTCACTGCAGACTGTAAACCCCAGGAGTGTCTCTACTCTCTCACCCCTGACTGTAAACCCCAGGAGTGTCTCTACACACTCACTCCTGACTGTAAACCCCAGGACTGTCTCTACTCTCTCACTCCTGACTGTAAACACCAGGAGTGTCTCTACTCTCTCACTCCTGACTGTAAACCCCAGGAGTGTCACTACTGGCACTCCTGACCGTAATCCCCAGG
Source organism: Isurus oxyrinchus (assembly GCA_026770705.1). Classification (NCBI taxonomy): domain Eukaryota; kingdom Metazoa; phylum Chordata; class Chondrichthyes; order Lamniformes; family Lamnidae; genus Isurus; species Isurus oxyrinchus. The sequence continues at coordinate 113,756,486 of JANJGN010000019.1, read as the reverse complement.
AGTGTCGCTACTCTCTCACTCCCGACTGTAAACCCCAGGACTGTTTCTACTCTCTCACTCCTGACTGTAAAACCCAGGAGGTTCTCTACTGTCTCACTCCTGACTGTAAACCCCAGGAGTCCCTCTACTTTCTCACTCCTTACTGTAAACCCCAGGAGTGTCTCTACACTCTCACTCCTGACTGTAAACCCCAGGACTGTCTCTACTCTCTCACTCCTGACTGTAAACCCCAGGAGTGTCTCTACTCTCTCACTCCTCTCTGTAAACCCCAGGACTGTCTCTACTCTCTCACTCCTGACTGAAAACCCCAGGAGTGTCTCTACTCTCTCACTCCTGACTGTAAACCCCAGGAGTGTCTCTACTCTCTCACTCCTGACTGTAAACCACAGGACCGTCTCGACTCTCTCATTCCTGACTGTAAAACCCAGGACTGTCCCTACTCTCACTCCTGACTGTAAACACCAGTAATGTCTCTACTCTCTCACTCCTGACTGTTAACCCCAGGACTGACTCTACTCACTCAATCCTGACTGTAAACCCCAGGACTGTCTCTACTCTCTCACTCCTGACTGTAAACCCCAGGATTGTCTCTACTCTCTCTCTCCTGACTGTAAACCCCAGGAATGTCTCTACACTCTCACTCCCGACTGTAAACCCCAGGACTGTCTCTACTCTCTCACTCCTGACTGTTAACACCAGGAGTGTCTCTACTCTCTCACTCCTTACTGTAAACCCCAGGAGAGTCTCTACTCTCTCACTCCTGACTGTAAACCCCAGGACTTTCTCAACTCTCTCACTCCTGACTGTAAACCCCAGGAGTGTCTCTACTCTCTCACTGCTGACTGTAAAACACAGGACTGTCTCAACTCTCTCGCTCCTGACTGAAATCCCCAGGAGTGTCACTACTCTCACTCCTGACTGTAACCCCAGGAGTGTCACTACTCTCACTCCTGACTGTAACCCCAGGAGTGTCACTACTCTCACTCCTGACTCTAAACCCCTGGACTGTCTCTAATCTCAAACTCCTGACTGTAAACCCCAGGACTGTCTCTACTCTCTCACTCCTGACTGTAAATCCCAGGACAGTCTCTATTCTCTCACTCCTGACTGTAAAACCCTGAACAGTCTCTACTCTCTCACTCCTGACTGTAAAACCCTGAACAGTCTCTACTCTCTCACTCCTGACTGTAAAAACCTGAACAGTCTCTACTCTCTCACTCCTGACTGTAAACCCCAGGAGTGTCTCTACTCTCTCACTCCTGACTGTAAACCCCAGGAGTGTCTCTACTCTCTCACTCCTGACTGTAAACCCCAGGAGTGTCTCTACTCTCTCACTCCTGACTGTAAACCCCAGGAGTGTCTCTACTCTCTCACTCCTGACTGTAAAACCCAGGAGGTTCTCTACTCTCGCACTCCTGACCGTAAACCCCAGGAGTGTCTCTACTCTCTCACTCCTGACTGTAAACCCCAGGAGTGTTTCTACACGCTCACTCCTGACTGTAAACCCCAGGAGAGTCGTTACTCTCTCACTCCTGACTGTAAACCACAGGACCGTCTGTACACTCTCATTCCTGACTGTAAATCCCAGGACTGTCCCTACTCTCACTCCTGACTGTAAACACCAGGACTGTCTCTACTCTCACAGTCCTGACTGTAAACCCCAGGAGTGTCTCTACGCTCTGACTCCTGACTATAAACCCCAGGACTGTCCCTACTCTCACTCCAGACTGTAAACCCCAGGAATGTCTCTACTCTCTCACTCCTGACTGTAAACCCCGGAACAGTCTCTACACTCAAACTCCTGACTGTGAACCCCAGGAGCTTCTCTACTCTCTCACTCCTGACTGTAAACCCCAGGAGTGTCTCTACTCCCTCACTCCTGACTATAAACACCAGGACTGTCTCTACTCTCTCACTCCTGACTGTAAAACCCTGGACTGTCTCTACTCTCTCACTCCTGACTATAAACCCCAAGAGTCCCTCTACTCTCTCACTCCTGACTGTAAACCCCAGGAGTGTCTCTACTCTCTCACTCCTGACTGTAAACCCCAGGAGATTCTCTACTCTCTCACTCCTGACTGTAAACCCCTGGAGTGTCTCTACTCTCTCACTCCTGACTATAAACCCCAGGACTGTCTCTAATCTCTCACTCCTGACTGTAAACCCCAGGAGAGACTCTACTCTCTCACTCCTGACTGTAAACCCCAGGAGTGTTTCTACACGCTCACTCCTGACTGTAAACCCCAGGAGAGTCTCTACTCTCTCACTCCTGACTGTAAAACCCAGGACTGTCTCTACTCACGCACTCCTGACTGTAAACCCCAGGAGTGTCTCTAAACTCTCACTCCTGACTGTAAACACCAGGACTGTCTCTACTCTCACAGTCCTGACTGTAAACCCCAGGAGTGTCTCTACGCTCTGACTCCTGACTGTAAACCCCAGGAGTGTCTCTACACTCTCACTCCTGACTGTAAACCTCAGTACTGTCTCTACACTCTCACTCCTGACCGTAAACACCAGGAGTGTCTCTACTCTCTCACTCCTGTCTGTAAACCCCAGGACTGTCTCTACTCTCTCACTCCTGACTGTAAACCCCAGGACTGTCTCTACTCTCTCACTCCTGACTGTAAACCCCAGGAGTGTCTCTACACTCTCATTCCTGACTGTAAAACCCAGGACTTTCCCTACTCTCACTCCAGACTGTAAACCCCAGGAGTGTCTCTACTCTCTCACCCCTGACTGTAAACCCCAGGAGTGTCTCTACACACTCACTCCTGACTGTAAACCCCAGGACTGTCTCTACTCTCTCACTCCTGACTGTAAACCACAGGACCGTCTCCACACTCTCATTCCTGACTGTAAAACCCAGGACTGTCCCTACTCTCACTCCAGACTGTAAACCCCAGGAGTGTCTCTACTCTCTCACCCCTGACTGTAAACCCCAGGAGTGTCTCTACACACTCACTCCTGACTGTAAACCCCAGGACTGTCTCTACTCTCTCACTCCTGACTGTAAACACCAGGAGTGTCTCTACTCTCTCACTCCTGACTGTAAACCCCAGGAGATTCTCTACTCTCTCACTCCTGACTGTTAACCCCAGGAGTGTCTCTACTCTCTCACTCCTTACTGTAAACCCGAGGAGTGTCTACTCTCTCACTACTGATTGTAAACCCCAGGACTGTCTCTTCTCTCTCACTCCTGACTGTAAACCCCAGGAATGTCTCTACTCTCTCACTCCTGACTGTAAACCCCAGGAGTGTCTCTACTCTCTCACTCCTGACTGTAAACCCCAGGAGTGTCGCTACTCTCTCACTCCCGACTGTAAACCCCAGGACTGTTTCTACTCTCTCACTCCTGACTGTAAAACCCAGGAGGTTCTCTACTCTCTCACTCCTGACTGTAAACCCCAGGATCGTCTCTACTCTCTCACTCCTGACTGTAAACCCCAGGAGTGTCTCTACACTCTCACTCCTGACTGTTAACACCAGGAGTGTCTCTACTCTCTCACTCCTGACTGTAAACCCCAGGACTGTCTCTATTCTCTCACTCCTGACTGAAAACCCCAGGAGTGTCTCTACTCTCTCACTCCTGACTGTAAACCCCAGGAGTGTCTCTACTCTCTCACTCCTGACTGTAAACCACAGGAACGTCTCCACTCTCTCATTCCTGACTGTAAAACCCAGGACTGTCCCTACTCTCACTCCTGACTGTAAACACCAGTAATGTCTCTACTCTCTCACTCCTGACTGTAAACCCCAGGAGTGTCTCTACACACTCACTCCTGACTGTAAACCCCAGGACTGTCTCTACTCTCTCACTCCTGACTGTAAACCCCAGGAGTGTCTCTACTCTCTCACTCCTGACTGTAAACCCCAGGAGTGTCTCTACTCTCTCACTCCTGAGTGTAAACCCCAGGAGATTCTCTACTCTCTCACTCCTGACTGTTAACTCCAGGAGTGTCTCTGCTCTCTCACTCCTGACTGTAAGCCCCAGGAGTGTCTACTCTCTCACTCCTGACTGTAAACCCCAGAAGAGTCTCTACTCTCTCACTCCTGACTGTAAACCCCAGGAGCTTCTCTACTATCTCACTCCTGACTGTTAACCCCAGGACTGTCTCTACTCACTCACTCCTGACTGTAAACCCCAGGACTGTCTCTACTCTCTCACTCCTTACTGTAAACCCCAGGAGTGTCTCTACTCTCTCACTCCTGACTGTAAACCCCAGGACTGTCTCTACTCTCTCACTCCTGACTGTAAACCCCAGGACTGTCTCTACTCTCTCTCTCCTGACTGTAAACCCCAGGAATGTCTCTACACTCTCACTCCCGACTGTAAACCCCAGGACTGTCTCTACTCTCTCACTCCTGACTGTAAACACCAGGAGTGTCTACTCTCTCACTCCTGACTGTAAACCCCAGGAGTGTCTCTACTCTCTCACTCCTGACTGTAAACCACAGGACCGTCTCTACTCTCTCATTCCTGACTGTAAAACCCAGGACTGTCCCTACTCTCACTCCTGACTGTAAACCCCAGGAGTGTCTCTACACACTCACTCCTGACATTAAACCCCAGGACTGTCTCTACTCTCTCACTCCTGACTGTAAACCCCAGGAGTGTCTCTACTCTCTCACTCCTGACTGTAAACTCCAGGACTGTCTCTACTCTCTCACTCCTGACTGTAAACCCCAGAACAGTCTCTACTCTCTCTCTCCTGACTGTAAACCCCAGGAATGTCTCTACAATCTCACTCCCGACTGTAAACCCCAGGACTGTCTCTACTCTCTCACTCCTGACTGTAAACACCAGGAGTGTCTCTACTCTCACTCCTGACTGTAAACCCCAGGAGTGTCTCTACTCTCTCACTCCTGACTGTAAACCCCAGGACTGTCTCTACTCTCTCACTCCTGACTGTAAACCCCAGGACTGTCTCTACTCTCTCACTCCTGACTGTAAACCCCAGAAGACTCTCTACTCTCTCACTCCTGACTGTAAACGCCAGGTGTGTCTCTACTCTCTCACTCCTGACCGTAATCCCCAGGAGTGTCTCTACTGTCTCACTCCTGACTGTAAACCCCAGGAGTGTCTCTTCTCTCTCACTCCTGACTGCAAACCCCAGGAATTTCTCAACTCTCTCACTGCTGACTGTAAACCCCAGGAGTGACTCTACCCTCTCACTGCTGACTGTAAAACACAGGACTGTCTCAACTCTCTCGCTCCTGACTGAAATCCCCAGGAGTGTCATTGATCTCACTCCTGACTGTAACCCCAGGAGTGTCACTACTCTCACTCCTGACTCTAAACCCCAGGAGTGTCTCTACTCTCTCACTCCTGACTGTAAACCCCAGGAGTGTCTCTACTCTCTCACTCCTGACTGTAAACCCCAGGAGTGTCTCTACTCTCTCACTCCTGACTGTAAACCCCAGGAGTGTCTTTTCTCTCTCACTCCTGACTGTAAACCCCAGGAGGTTCTCTACTCTCGCACTCCTGACCGTAAACCCCAGGAGTGTCTCTACTCTCTCACTCCTGACTCTAAACCCCAGGACTGTCTCTAATCTCAAACTCCTGACTGTAAACCCCAGGACTGTCTCTACTCTCTCACTCCTGACTGTAAATCCCAGGACAGTCTCTATTCTCTCACTCCTGACTGTAAAACCCTGAACAGTCTCTACTCTCTCACTCCTGACTGTAAAACCCTGAACAGTCTCTACTCTCTCACTCCTGACTGTAAAACCCTGAACAGTCTCTACTCTCTCACTCCTGACTGTAAACCCCAGGACTGTCTCTACTCTCTCACTCCTGTCTGTAAACCCCAGGAGTGTCTCTACTCTCTCACTCCTGACTGTAAACCCCAGGAGTGTCTCTACTCTCTCACTCCTGACTGTAAACCCCAGGAGTGTCTCTACTCTCTCACTCCTGACTGTAAACCCCAGGAGTGTCTCTACTCTCTCACTCCTGACTGTAAACCCCAGGAGTGTCTCTACTCTCTCACTCCTGACTGTAAAACCCAGGAGGTTCTCTACTCTCGCACTCCTGACCGTAAACCCCAGGAGTGTTTCTACACGCTCACTCCTGACTATAAACCCCAGGAGAGTCTCTACTCTCTCACTCCTAACTGTAAACCCCAGGACTGTCTCTACTCTCTCACTCCTAACTTTAAACCCCAGGACTGTCTCTACTCTCACTCCTGACTGTAATCCCCAGGAGTGTCTCTACTCTCTCACTCCTGACTGTAAACCACAGGACCGTCTCTACACTCTCATTCCTGACTGTAAAACCCAGGACTGTCCCTACTCTCACTCCAGACTGTAAACCCCAGGAGTGTCTCTACTCTCTCACCCCTGACTGTAAAACCCAGGAGTGTCTCTACACACTCACTCCTGACTGTAAACCACAGGACTGTCTCTACTCTCTCACTCCTGACTGTAAACACCAGGAGTGTCTCTACTCTCTCACTCCTGACTGTAAACCCCAGGAGATTCTCTACTCTCTCACTCCTGACTGTTAACCCCAGGCATGTCTCGACTCTCTCACTCCTGACTGTAAACCCCAGGAGTGTCTACTCTCTCACTCCTGATTGTAAACCCCAGGACTGTCTCTTCTCTCTCACTCCTGACTGTAAACCCCAGGAATGTCTCTACTCTCTCACTCCTGACTGTAAACCCCAGGAGTGTCACTACTCTCTCACTCCCGACTGTAAACCCCAGGACTTTTTCTACTCTCTCACTTCTGACTGTAAAACCCAGGAGGTTCTCTACTCTCTCACTCCTGACTGTAAACCCCAGGAGTCCCTCTACTCTCTCACTCCTGACTGTAAACCCCAGGAGTGTCTCTACACTCTCACTCCTGACTGTAAACCCCAGGACTGTCTCTACACTCTCACTCCTGACTGTTAACACCAGGAGTGTCTCTACTCTCTCACTCCTGACTGTAAACCCCAGGATTGTCTCTACACTCTCTCTCCTGTCTGTAAACCCCAGGACTGTCTCTACTCTCTCACTCCTGACTGAAAACCCCAGGAGTGTCTCTACTCTCTCACTCCTGACTGTAAACCCCAGGAGTGTCTCTACTCTCTCACTCCTGACTGTAAACCACAGGACCGTCTCTACTCTCTCATTCCTGACTGTAAAACCCAGGACTGTCCCTACTCTCACTCCTGACTGTAAACACCAGTAGTGTCTCTACTCTCTCACTCCTGACTGTACACCCCAGGAGTGTCTCTACACACTCACTCCTGACTGTAAACCCCAGGACTGTCTCTACTCTCTCACTCCTGACTGTAAACCCCTGGAGTGTCTCTACTCTCTCACTCCTGACTGTAAACCACAGGAGTGTCTCTAATCTCTCACTCCTGAGTGTAAACCCCAGGAGAATCTCTACTCTCTCACTCCTGACTGTTAACCCCAGGAGTGTCTCTGCTCTCTCACTCCTGACTGTAAACCCCAGGAGTGTCTCTACTCTCTCACTCCTGACTGTAAACTCCAGGACTGTCTCTACTCTCTCACTCCTGACTGTAAACCCCAGAACAGTCTCTACTCTCTCTCTCCTGACTGTAAACCCCAGGAATGTCTCTACACTCTCACTCCCGACTGTAAACCCCAGGACTGTCTCTACTCTCTCACTCCTGACTGTAAACACCAGGAGTGTCTCTACTCTCTCACTCCTGACTGTAAACCCCAGGAGTGTCTCTACTCTCTCACTCCTGACTGTAAACCCCAGGAGTGTCTCTACTCTCTCACTCCTGACTGTAAACACCAGGACTGTCACTACTCTCTCACTCCTGACTGTAAACACCAGGAGTGTCTCTACTCTCTCACTCCTGACTGTAAACGCCAGGTGTGTCTCTACTCTCTCACTCCTGACTGTAAACCCCAGGAGTTTCACTACTGGCACTCCCGACCGTAATCCCCTGGAGTGTCTCTACTCTCTCACTCCTGACTGTAAACCCCAGGAGTGTCTCTTCTCTCTCACTCCTGACTGTAAACCCCAGGACTTTCTCAACTCTCTCACTCCTGACTGTAAACCCCAGGAGTGTCTCTACTCTCTCACTGCTGACTGTAAAACACAGGACTGTCTCAACTCTCTCGCTCCTGACTGAAATCCCCAGGAGTGTCATTGATCTCACTCCTGACTGTAACCCCAGCAGTGTCACTACTCTCACTCCTGACTCTAAACCCCAGGACTGTCTCTAATCTCACACTCCTGACTGTAAACCCCAGGACTGTCTCTACTCTCTCACTCCTGACTGTAAATCCCAGGACAGTCTCTATTCTCTCACTCCTGACTGTAAAACCCTGAACAGTCTCTACTCTCTCACTCCTGACTGTAAAACCCTGAACAGTCTCTACTCTCTCACTCCTGACTGTAAAACCCTGAACAGTCTCTACTCTCTCACTCCTGACTGTAAACCCCAGGACTGTCTCTACTCTCTCACTCCTGTCTGTAAACCCCAGGAGTGTCTCTACTCTCTCACTCCTGACTGTAAACCCCAGGAGTGTCTCTACTCTCTCACTCCTGACTGTAAACCCCAGGAGTTTCTCTACTCTCTCACTCCTGACTGTAAACCCCAGGAGTGTCTCTACTCTCTCACTCCTGACTGTAAACCCCAGGAGGTTCTCTACTCTCGCACTCCTGACTGTAAACCCCAGGAGTGTCTCTACTCTCTCACTCCTGACTGTAAACCCCAGGAGTGTCTCTACTCTCTCACTCCTGACTGTAAAACCCAGGAGGTTCTCTACTCTCGCACTCCTGACCGTAAACCCCAGGAGTGTCTCTACTCTCTCACTCCTGACTGTAAACCCCAGGAGTGTTTCTACACGCTCACTCCTGACTGTAAACCCCAGGAGAGTCTCTACTCTCTGACTCCTAACTGTAAACCCCAGGACTGTCTCTACTCTCTCACTCCTGACTGTAAACCCCAGGACTGTCTCTACTCTCACTCCTGTCTGTAATCCCCAGGAGTGTCTCTACTCTCTCACTCCTGAGTGTAAACCCCAGGACTGTCTCTAAACTCTCACTCCTGACTGTAATCCCCAGGAGTGTCTCTACTCTCTCACTCCTGACTATAAACCCCAGGACTGTCTCTACTCTCTCACTCCTGACTGTAAACCCCAGGAGTGTCTCTACTCTCTCACACATGACTGTAAACCCCAGGACTGTCTCTACTCTCTCACTCCTGACTGAAAACCCCAGGAGTGTCTCTACTCTCTCACTCCTGACTGTAAACCCCAGGACTGTCTCTACTCTCTCACTCCTGACTGTAAACCCCAGGACTGTCTCTACTTTCTCACTCCTGACTGTAAACCCCAGGACTGTCTCTACTCTCTCACTCCTGACTGTAAACCCTAGGAGTGTTTCTACACGCTCACTCCTGACTGTAAACCCCAGGAGAGTCTCTACTCTCTCACTCCGATCTGTAAACCCCAGGACTGTCTCTACTCTCTCACTCCTGACTGTAAACCCCAGGACTGTCTCTACTCTCACTCCTGACTGTAAACTCCAGGACTGTCTCGACTCTCTCACTCCCGACTGTTAACCCCAAAACTGTCTCTACTCTCTCACTCCTGACAGTAAACCCCAGGAGTGTCTCTACTCTCTCACTCCTGACTGTAAAACCCAGGAGGTTCTCTACACGCTCACTCCTGACTGTAAACCCCAGGAGAGTCTCTACTCTCTCACTCCTACCTGTAAACCCCAGGACTGTCTCTACTCTCTCACTCCTGACTGTAAACCCCAGGAATGTCTCTACTCTCACTCCTGACTGTAATCCCCAGGAGTGTCTCTACTCCCTCACTCCTGAGTGTAAACCCCAGGACTGTGTCTACTCTCTCTCTCCAGACTGTAAAACCCTGAACAGTCTCTACGCTCGCACTCCTGACCGTAAACCCCAGGAGTGTCTCTACTCTCTCACTCCTGACTGTAAACCCCAGGAGTGTTTCTACACGCTCACTCCTGACTGTAAACCCCAGGAGAGTCTCTACTCTCTCACTCCGAACTGTAAACCCCAGGACTGTATCTACTCTCTCACTCCTGACTGTAATTTCCAGGACTGTCTCTACTCTCTCTCCTGACTGTAATCCCCAGGAGTGTCTCTACTCTCTCACTCCTGACTGTAAACCCCAGGACTGTCTCTACTCTCTCACTCCTGACTGTAAACCCCAGGAGTGTCTCTACTCTCTCATTCCTGACTATAAACCCCAGGACTGTCTCTACTCTCTCACTCCTGACTGTAAACCCCAGGAGTGTCTCTATTCTCTCACTCCTGACTGTAAACCCCAGGACTGTCTCTACTCTCTCACTCCTGACTGAAAACCCCAGGAGTGTCTCTACTTTCTCACTCCTGACTGTAAACCCCAGGACTGTCTCTACTGTCTCACTCCTGACTGTAAACCCCAGGACTGTCTCTACTCTCTCACTCCTGACTGTAAACCCTAGGAGTGTTTCTAAACGCTCACTACTGACTGTAAACCCCAGGAGAGTCTCTACTCTCTCACTCCTATCTGTAAACCCCAGGACTGTCTCTATTCTCTCACTCCTGACTGTAAACCCCAGGACTGTCTCTACTCTCACTCCTGTCTGTAAAACCCTGAACAGTCTCTACTCTCTCACTCCTGACTGTAAACCCCAGGAGTGTCTCTACTCTCTCACTCCTGACTGTAAACCCCAGGAGTGTCTCTACTCTCCCACTCCTGACTGTAAACCCCAGGACTGTCTCTACTCTCTCACTCCCGACTGTAAACCCCAAAACTGTCTCTACTCTCTCACTCCTGACAGTAAACCCCAGGAGTGTCTCTACTCTCTCACTCCTGACTGTAAAACCCAGGAGGTTCTCTACACGCTCACTCCTGACTGTAAACCCCAGGAGAGTCTCTACTCTCTCACTCCTACCTGTAAACCCCAGGACTGTCTCTACTCTCTCACTCCTGACTGTAAACCCCAGGAGTGTCTCTACTCTCTCACTCCTGACTGTAAACCCCAGGACTGTCTCTACTCTCTCACTCCTGACTGTAAACCCCAGGACTGTCTCTACTTTCTCACTCCTGACTGTAAACCCCAGGACTGTCTCTACTCTCTCACTCCTGACTGTAAACCCTAGGAGTGTTTCTACACGCTCACTCCTGACTGTAAACCCCAGGAGAGTCTCTACTCTCTCACTCCTATCTGTAAACCCCAGGACTGTCTCTACTCTCTCAATCCTGACTGTAAACCCCAGGACTGTCTCTACTCTCACTCCTGACTGTAAACCCCAGGACTGTCTCTACTCTCTCACTCCCGACTGTTAACCCCAAAACTGTCTCTACTCTCTCACTCCTGACAGTAAACCCCAGGAGTGTCTCTACTCTCTCACTCCTGACTGTAAAACCCAGGAGTGTCTCTACACGCTCACTCCTGACTGTAAACCCCAGGAGAGTCTCTACTCTCTCACTCCTACCTGTAAACCCCAGGACTGTCTCTACTCTCTCACTCCTGACTGTAAACCCCAGGAATGTCTCTACTCTCACTCCTGACTGTAATCCCCAGGAGTGTCTCTACTCCCTCACTCCTGAGTGTAAACCCCAGGACTGTGTCTACTCTCTCTCTCCAGACTGTAAAACCCTGAACAGTCTCTACTCTCGCACTCCTGACCGTAAACCCCAGGAGTGTCTCTACTCTCTCACTCCTGACTGTAAACCCCAGGAGTGTTTCTACACGCTCACTCCTGACTGTAAACCCCAGGAGAGTCTCTACTCTCTCACTCCGAACTGTAAACCCCAGGACTGTATCTACTCTCTCACTCCTGACTGTAATTTCCAGGACTGTCTCTACTCTCACTCCTGACTGTAATCCCCAGGAGTGTCTCTACTCTCTCACTCCTGACTGTAAACCCCAGGACTGTCTCTACTCTGTCACTCCTGACTGTAAACCCCAGGAGTGTCTCTACTCTCTCATTCCTGACTATAAACCCCAGGACTGTCTCTACTCTCTCACTCCTGACTGTAAACCCCAGGAGTGTCTCTATTCTCTCACTCCTGACTGTAAACCCCAGGACTGTCTCTACTCTCTCACTCCTGACTGAAAACCCCAGGAGTGTCTCTACTTTCTCACTCCTGACTGTAAACCCCAGGACTGTCTCTAATCTCTCACTCCTGACTGTAAACCCCAGGACTGTCTCTACTTTCTCACTCCTGACTGTAAACCCCAGGACTGTCTCTACTCTCTCACTCCTGACTGTAAACCCTAGGAGTGTTTCTAAACGCTCACTACTGACTGTAAACCCCAGGAGAGTCTCTACTCTCTCACTCCTATCTGTAAACCCCAGGACTGTCTCTATTCTCTCACTCCTGATTGTAAACCCCAGGACTGTCTCTACTCTCACTCCTGTCTGTAAAACCCTGAACAGTCTCTACTCTCTCACTCCTGACTGTAAACCCCAGGAGTGTCTCTACTCTCTCAGTCCTGACTGTAAACCCCAGGAGTGTCTCTACTCTCTCACTCCTGACTGTAAACCCCAGGACTGTCTCTACTCTCTCACTACCGACTGTAAACCCCAAAACTGTCTCTACTCTCTCACTCCTGACAGTAAACCCCAGGAGTGTCTCTACTCTCTCATTCCTGACTGTAAAACCCAGGAGGTTCTCTACACGCTCACTCCTGACTGTAAACCCCAGGAGAGTCTCTACTCTCTCACTCCAACCTGTAAACCCCAGGACTGTCTCTACTCTCTCACTCCTGACTGTAAACCCCTGGAATGTCTCTACTCTCTCTCCAGACTGTAATCCCCAGGAGTGTCTCTACTCTCTCACTCCTGAGTGTAAACCCCAGGACTGTGTCTACTCTCTCTCTCCAGACTGTAAAACCCTGAACAGTCTCTACTCTCTCACTCCTGACTGTAAACCCCAGGAGTGTCTCTACTCTCTCACTCCTGACTGTAAACCCCAGGACTGTCTCTACTCTCTCACTCCTGACTGTAAACCCCAGGATTGTCCCTACTCTCTCACTCCTGTCTGTAAACCCCAGGACTGTCTCTACTATCTCACTCCTGACTGTAAACCCCAGGAGTGTCTCTACTCTCTCACTCCTGACTGTAAACCCCAGGAATGTCTCTACTCTCTCACTCCTGACTGTAAACCCCAGGACTGTCTCGACTCTCTCACTCCTGACTGTAAACCCCAGGACTGTCTCTACCCTCTCACTCCTGACTGTAAACCCCTGAACACTCTCTACTCTCTCACTCCTGACTGTAAACCCCAGGAGTGTCTCTACTCTCTCACTCCTGACTGTAAAACCCAGGAGGTTCTCTACTCTCGCACTCCTGACCGTAAACCCCAGGAGTGTCTCTACTCTCTCACTCCTGACTGTAAACCCCAGGAGTGTTTCTACACGCTCACTCCTGAGTGTAAACCCCAGGAGAGTCTCTACTCTCTCACTCCTGACTGTAAACCACAGGACCGTCTCTACACTCTCATTCCTGACTGTAAATCCCAGGACGGTCCCTACTCTCACTCCTGACTGTAAACACCAGGACTGTCTCTACTCTCACAGTCCTGACTGTAAACCCCAGGAGTGTCTCTACGCTCTGACTCCTGACTGTAAACCCCAGGAGTGTCTCTACACTCTGACTCCTGACTGTAAACCTCAGTCCTGTCTCTACACTCTCACTCCTGACCGTAAACACCAGGAGTGACTCTGCTCTCTCACTGCTGACTGTAAAACCCAGGACTGTCTCTACTCACTCACTCCTGACTGTAAAACCTTGGACTGTCCCTACTCTCACTCCAGACTGTAAACCCCAGGACTGTCTCTACTCTCTCACTCCTGACTGTAAACCCCAGAACAGTCTCTACACTCAAACTCCTGACTGTGAACCCCAGGAGCTTCTCTACTCTCTCACTCCTGACTGTAAACCCCAGGAGTGTCTCTACTCCCTCACTCCTGACTATAAACACCAGGACTGTCTCTACTCTCTCACTCCTGACTGTAAAACCCTGGACTGTCTCTACTCACTCACTCCTGACTGTAAACCCCAAGTAGTGTCTCTACTCTCTCACTCCTGACTGTAAACCCCAGGAGTATCGCTACTCTCTCACTCCCGACTGTAAACCCCAGGAGTGTTTCTACTCTCTCACTCCTGACTGTAAAACCCAGGAGGTTCTCTACTCTCTCACTCCTGACTATAAACCCCAAGAGTCCCTCTACTCTCTCACTCCTGATAGTAAAACCCAGGAGTGTCTCTACTCTCTCACTCCTAACTGTAAACCCCAAGACTTTCTCTACTCTCTCACTCCTGACTGTAAACCCCAGGAGTGTCTCTACTCTCTCACTCCTGACTTTAAACCCCAGGAGATTCTCCACTCTCTCACTCCTGACTGTAAACCCCAGGACTGTTTCTACTCTCTCACTCCTGACTGTAAACCCCAGGAGATTCTCCACTCTCTCACTCCTGACTGTAAACCCCAGGAGAGTCTCTACTCTCTCACTCCTCACTGTAAAACCCAGGACTGTCTCTACTCACTCACTCCTGATTGTAAACCCCAGGAGTGTCTCTAAACTCTCACTCCTGACTGTAAACACCAGGACTGTCTCTACTCTCACAGTCCTGACTGTAAACCCCAGGAGTGTCTCTACGCTCTGACTCCTGACTGTAAACCCCAGGAGTGTCTCTACACTCTCACTCCTGACTGTAAACCTCAGTACTGTCTCTACACTCTCACTCCTGACCGTAAACACCAGGAGTGTCTCTACTCTCTCACTCCTGTCTGTAAACCCCAGGACTGTCTCTACTCTCTCACTCCTGACTGTAAACCCCAGGACTGTCTCTACTCTCTCACTCCTGACTGTAAACCCCAGGAGTGTCTCTACACTCTCATTCCTGACTGTAAAACCCAGGACTTTCCCTACTCTCACTCCAGACTGTAAACCCCAGGAGTGTCTCTACTCTCTCACCCCTGACTGTAAACCCCAGGAGTGTCTCTACACACTCACTCCTGACTGTAAACCCCAGGACTGTCTCTACTCTCTCACTCCTGACTGTAAACCACAGGACCGTATCTACACTCTCATTCCTGACTGTAAAACCCAGGACTGTCCCTACTCTCACTCCAGATTGTAAACCCCAGGAGTGTCTCTACTCTCTCACCCCTGACTGTAAACCCCAGGAGTGTCTCTACACACTCACTCCTGACTGTAAACCCCAGGACTGTCTCTACTCTCTCACTCCTGACTGTAAACACCAGGAGTGTCTCTACTCTCTCACTCCTGACTGTAAACCCCAGGAGATTCTCTACTCTCTCACTCCTGACTGTAAACCCCAGGAATGTCTCTACTCTCTCACTCCTGACTGTAAACCCCAGGAGTGTCTCTACTCTCTCACTCCTGACTGTAAACCCCAGGAGTGTGGCTACTCTCTCACTCCCGACTGTAAACCCCAGGACTGTTTCTACTCTCTCACTCCTGACTGTAAAACCCAGGAGGTTCTCTACTCTCTCACTCCTGACTGTAAACCCCAGGATCGTCTCTACTCTCTCAATGCTGACTGTAAACCCCAGGAGTGTCTCTACTCTCTCACTCCTGACTGTAAACCCCTGAACACTCTCTACTCTCTCACTCCTGACTGTAAACCCCAGGAGTGTCTCTACTCTCTCACTCCTGACTGTAAAACCCAGGAGGTTCTCTACTCTCGCACTCCTGACCGTAAACCCCAGGAGTGTCTCTACTCTCTCACTCCTGACTGTAAACCCCAGGAGTGTTTCTACACGCTCACTCCTGACTGTAAACCCCAGGAGAGTCTCTACTCTCTCACTCCTGACTGTAAACCACAGGACCGTCTCTACACTCTCATTCCTGACTGTAAATCCCAGGACGGGCCCTACTCTCACTCCTGACTGTAAACACCAGGACTGTCTCTACTCTCACAGTCCTGACCGTAAACACCAGGAGTGTCTCTACTCTCTCACTCCTGACTATAAAACCCAGGACTGTCTCTACTCTCTCACTCCTGACTGTAAAACCCAGGACTGTCCCTACTCTCACTCCAGACTGTAAACCCCAGGACTGTTTCTACTCTCTCACTCCTGACTGTAAACCCCAGAACAGTCTCTACACTCAAACTCCTGACTGTGAACCCCAGGAGCTTCTCTACTCTCTCACTCCTGACTGTAAACCCCAGGAGTGTCTCTACTCCCTCACTCCTGACTATAAACACCAGGACTGTCTCTACTCTCTCACTCCTGACTGTAAAACCCTGGACTGTCTCTACTCACTCACTCCTGACTGTAAACCCCAGTAGTGTCTCTACTCTCTCACTCCTGACTGTAAACCCCAGGAGTATCGCTACTCTCTCACTCCCGACTGTAAACCCCAGGAGTGTTTCTACTCTCTCACTCCTGACTGTAAAACCCAGGAGGTTCTCTACTCTCTCACTCCTGACTATAAACCCCAAGAGTCCCTCTACTCTCTCACTCCTGACAGTAAAACCCAGGAGTGTCTCTACTCTCTCACTCCTTACTGTAAACCCCAGGAGTGTCTCTACTCTCCCACTCCTGTCTGTAAACCCCAGGAGATTCTCTACTCTCTCACTCCTGACTGTAAACCCCTGGAGTGTCTCTACTCTCTCACTCCTGACTATAAACCCCAGGACTGTCTCTACTCTCACAGTCCTGACTGTAAACCCCAGGAGTGTCTCTACGCTCTGACTCCTGACTGTAAACGCCAGGAGTGTCTCTACACTCTCACTCCTGACTGTAAACCTCAGTACTGTCTCTACACTCTCACTCCTGACCGTAAACACCAGGAGTGTCTCTACTCTCTCACTCCTGTCTGTAAACCCCAGGACTGTCTCTACTCTCTCACTCCTGACTGTAAACCTCAGGACTGTCTCTACTCTCTCACTCCTGACTGTAAACCCCAGGAGTGTCTCTACACTCTCATTCCAACTGTAAAACCCAGGACTTTCCCTACTCTCACTCCAGACTGTAAACCCCAGGAGTGTCTCTACTCTCTCACCCCTGACTGTAAACCCCAGGAGTGTCTCTACACACTCACTCCTGACTGTAAACCCCAGGACTGTCTCTACTCTCTCACTCCTGACTGTAAACCACAGGACCGTCTCTACACTCTCATTCCTGACTGTAAAACCCAGGACTGTCCCTACTCTCACTCCAGACTGGAAACCCCAGGAGTTTCTCTACTCTCTCACCCCTGACTGTAAACCCCAGGAGTGTCTCTACACACTCACTCCTGACTGTAAACCCCAGGACTGTCTCTACTCTCTCACTCCTGACTGTAAACACCAGGAGTGTCTCTACTCTCTCACTCCTGACTGTAAACCCCAGGAGATTCTCTACTCTCTCACTCCTGACTGTTAACCCCAGGAGTGTCTCTACTCTCTCACTCCTTACTGTAAACCCCAGGAGTGTCTTCTCTCTCACTCCTGATTGTAAACCCCAGGACTGTCTCTTCTCTCTCACTCCTGACTGTAAACCCCAGGAATGTCTCTACTCTCTCACTCCTGACTGTAAACCCCAGGAGTGTCGCTACTCTCTCACTCCCGACTGTAAACCCCAGGACTGTTTCGACTCTCTCACTCCTGACTGTAAAACCCAGGAGGTTCTCTACTCTTTCAGTCCTGACTGTAAACCCCAGGATCGTCTCTACTCTTTCACTCCTGACTGTAAACCCCAGGATCGTCTCTACTCTCTCTCTCCTGACTGTAAACCCCAGGAGTGTCTCTACACTCTCACTCCTGACTGTAAACCCCAGGACTGTCTCTACACTCTCACTCCTGACTGTTAACACCAGGAGTGTCTCTACTCTCTCACTCCTGACTGTAAACGCCAGGTGTGTCTCTACTCTCTCACTCCTGACTCTAAACCCCAGGACTGTCTCTAATCTCAAACTCCTGACTGTAAACCCCAGGACTGTCTCTACTCTCTCACTCCTGACTGTAAATCCCAGGACAGTCTCTATTCTCTAACACCTGACTGTAAAACCCTGAACAGTCTCTACTCTCTCACTCCTGACTGTAAAACCCTGAACAGTCTCTACTCTCTCAATCCTGACTGTAAAACCCTGAACAGTCTCTTCTCTCTCACTCCTGACTGTAAACCCCAGGACTGTCTCTACTCTCTCACTCCTGTCTGTAAACCCCAGGAGTGTCTCTACTCTCTCACTCCTGACTGTAAACCCCAGGAGTGTCTCTACTCTCTCACTCCTGACTGTAAACCCCAGGAGTGTCTCTACTCTCTCACTCCTGACTGTAAACCCCAGGAGTGTCTCTACTCTCTCACTCCTGACTGTAAACCCCAGGAGTGTCTCTACTCTCTCACTCCTGACTGTAAAACCCAGGAGGTTCTCTACTCTCTCACTCCTGACCATAAACCCCAGGAGTGTTTCTACACGCTCACTCCTGACTTTAAACCCCAGGAGAGTCTCTACTCTCTCACTCCTAACTGTAAACCCCAGGACTGTCTCTACTCTCTCACTCCTGACTGTAAACCCCAGGACTGTCTCTACTCTCACTCCTGACTGTAATCCCCAGGACTGTCTCTACTCTCTCACTCCTGACTGTAAACCACAGGACCGTCTCTACACTCTCATTCCTGACTGTAAAACCCAGGACTGTCCCTACTCTCACTCCAGACTGTAAACCCCAGGACTGTCTCTACTCTCTCACCCCTGACTGTAAACCCCAGGAGTGTCTCTACACACTCACTCCTGACTGTAAACCCCAGGACTGTCTCTAATCTCTCACTCCTGACTGAAAACACCAGGAGTGTCTCTACTCTCTCACTCCTGACTGTAAACCCCAGGAGATTCTCTACTCTCTCACTTCTGACTGTTAACCCCAGGAGTGTCTCTACTCTCTCACTCCTGACTGTAAACCCCAGGAGTGTCTACTCTCTCACTCCTGATAATAAACCCCAGGACTGTCTCTTCTCTCTCACTCCTGACTGTAAACCCCAGGAATGTCTCTACTCTCTCACTCCTGACTGTAAACCCCAGGAGTGTCTCTACTCTCTCACTCCTGACTGTAAACCCCAGGTGTGTCTCTACTCTCTCACTCCTGTCTGTAAACCCCAGGACTGTCTCTAATCTCTCACTCCTGACTGAAAACCCCAGGAGTGTCTCTACTCTCTCACTCCTGACTGTAAACCCCAGGAGTGTCTCTACTCTCTCACTCCTGACTGTAAACCACAGGACCGTCTCTACTCTCTCATTCCTGACTGTAAAACCCAGGACTGTCCCTACTCTCACTCCTGACTGTAAACACCAGTAATGTCTCTACTCTCTCACTCCTGACTGTAAACCCCAGGAGTGTCTCTATACACTCACTCCTGACTGTAAACCCCAGGACTGTCTCTACTCTCTCACTCCTGACTGTAAACCCCAGGAGTGTCTCTACTCTCTCACTCCTGACTGTAAACCCCAGGAGTGTCTCTACTCTCTCACTCCTGAGTGTAAACCCCAGGAGATTCTCTACTCTCTCACTCCTGACTGTAAACTCCAGGACTGTCTCTACTCTCTCACTCCTGACTGTAAACCCCAGAACAGTCTCTACTCTCTCACTCCTGACTGTAAACCCCAGGAGCTTCTCTACTCTCTCACTCCTGACTGTTAACCCCAGGACTGTCTCTACTCACTCACTCCTGACTGTAAACCCCAGGACTGTCTCTACTCTCTCACTCCTGACTGTAAACCCCAGGATTGTCTCTACTCTCTCTCTCCTGACTGTAAACCCCAGGAATGTCTCTACACTCTCACTCCTGGCTGTAAACCCCAGGACTGTCTCTACTCTCTCACTCCTGACTGTAAACACCAGGAGTGTCTCTACTCTCTCACTCCTGACTGTAAACCCCAGAAGAGTCTCTACTCTCTCACACCTGACTGTAAACCCCAGGAGTGTCTCTACTCTCTCACACCTGACTGTAAACCCCAGGAGTGTCTCTACTCTCTCACTCCTGACTGTTAACCCCAGAACTGTCTCTACTCTCTCACTCCTGACTGTAAACGGCAGGTGTGTCTCTACTCTCTCACTCCTGACTGTAAACCCCAGGAGTTTCTCTTCTCTCTCACTCCTGACTGTAAACACCAGGACTTTCTCAACTCTCTCACTCCTGACTGTAAACCCTAGGAGTGTCTCTACTCTCTCACTCCTGACTGTAAAACACAGGACTGTCTCAACTCTCTCGCTCCTGACTGAAATCCCCAGGAGTGTCACTACTCTCACTCCTGACTGTAACCCCAGGAGTGTCACTACTCTCACTCCTGACTCTAAACCCCAGGACTGTCTCTAATCTCAAACTCCTGACTGTAAACCCCAGGACTGTCTCTACTCTCTCAATCCTGACTGTAAATCCCAGGACAGTCTCTATTCTCTAACACCTGACTGTAAAACCCTGAACAGTCGCTACTCTCTCACTCCTGACTGTAAAACCCTGAACAGTCTCTACTCTCTCAATCCTGACTGTAAAACCCTGAACAGTCTCTACTCTCTCACTCCTGACTGTAAACCCCAGGACTGTCTCTACTCTCTCACTCCTGTCTGTAAACCCCAGGAGTGTCTCTACTCTGTCACTCCTGACTGTAAACCCCAGGAGTGTCTCTACTCTCTCACTCCTGACTGTAAACCCCAGGAGTGTCTCTACTCTCTCACTCCTGACTGTAAACCCCAGGAGTGTCTCTACTCTCTCACTCCTGACTGTAAACCCCAGGAGTGTCTCTACTCTCTCACTCCTGACTGTAAAACCCAGGAGGTTCTCTACTCTCTCACTCCTGACCATAAACCCCAGGAGTGTTTCTACACGCTCACTCCTGACTTTAAACCCCAGGAGAGTCTCTACTCTCTCACTCCTAACTGTAAACCCCAGGACTGTCTCTACTCTCTCACTCCTGACTGTAAACCCCAGGACTGTCTCTACTCTCACTCCTGACTGTAATCCCCAGGACTGTCTCTACTCTCTCACTCCTGACTGTAAACCACAGGACCGTCTCTACACTCTCATTCCTGACTCTAAAACCCAGGACTGTCCCTACTCTCACTCCAGACTGTAAACCCCAGGAGTGTCTCTACTCTCTCACCCCTGACTGTAAACCCCAGGAGTGTCTCTACACACTCACTCCTGACTGTACACCCCAGGACTGTCTCTACTCTCTCACTCCTGACTGAAAACACCAGGAGTGTCTCTACTCTCTCACTCCTGACTGTAAACCCCAGGAGATTCTCTACTCTCTCACTTCTGACTGTTAACCCCAGGAGTGTCTCTACTCTCTCACTCCTGACTGTAAACCCCAGGAGTGTCTACTCTCTCACTCCTGATTGTAAACCCCAGGACTGTCTCTTCTCTCTCACTCCTGACTGTAAACCCCAGGAATGTCTCTACTCTCTCACTCCTGACTGTAAACCCCAGGAGTGTCTCTACTCTCTCACTCCTGACTGTAAACCCCAGGAGTGTCTCTACTCTCTCACTCCTGTCTGTAAACCCCAGGACTGTCTCTACTCTCTCACTCCTGACTGAAAACCCCAGGAGTGTCTCTACTCTCTCACTCCTGACTGTAAACCCCAGGAGTGTCTCTACTCTCTCACTCCTGACTGTAAACCACAGGACCGTCTCTACTCTCTCATTCCTGACTGTAAAACCCAGGACTGTCCCTACTCTCACTCCTGTCTGTAAACACCAGTAATGTCTCTACTCTCTCACTCCTGACTGTAAACCCCAGGAGTGTCTCTATACACTCACTCCTGACTGTAAACCCCAGGACTGTCTCTACTCTCTCACTCCTGACTGTAAACGCCAGGAGTGTCTCTACTCTCTCACTCCTGACTGTAAACCCCAGGAGTGTCTCTACTCTCTCACTCCTGAGTGTAAACCCCAGGAGATTCTCTACTCTCTCACTCCTGACTGTTAACCCCAGGAGTGTCTCTGCTCTCTCACTCCTGACTGTAAACCCCAGGAGTGTCTACTCTCTCACTCCTGACTGTAAACTCCAGGACTGTCTCTACTCTCTCACTCCTGACTGTAAACCCCAGAACAGTCTCTACTCTCTCACTCCTGACTGTAAACCCCAGGAGCTTCTCTACTCTCTCACTCCTGACTGTTAACCCCAGGACTGTCTCTACTCACTCACTCCTGACTATAAACCCCAGGACTGTCTCTACTCTCTCACTCCTGACTGTAAACCCCAGGATTGTCTCTACTCTCTCTCTCCTGACTGTAAACCCCAGGAATGTCTCTACACTCTCACTCCTGACTGTAAACCCCAGGACTGTCTCTACTTTCTCACTCCTGACTGTAAACACCAGGAGTGTCTCTACTCTCTCACTCCTGACTGTAAACCCCAGGTGTGTCTCTACTCTCTCACTCCTGACTGTAAACCCCAGGAGTGTCTCTACTCTCTCACACCTGACTGTAAACCCCAGGAGTGTCTCTACTCTCTCACTCCTGACTGTTAACCCCAGAACTGTCTCTACTCTCTCACTCCTGACTGTAAACGCCAGGTGTGTCTCTACTCTCTCACTCCTGACTGTAAACCCCAGGAGTGTCTCTTCTCTCTCACTCCTTACTGTAAACACCAGGACTTTCTCAACTCTCTCACTCCTGACTGTAAACCCTAGGAGTGTCTCTACTCTCTCACTCCTGACTGTAAAACACAGGACTGTCTCAACTCTCTCGCTCCTGACTGAAATCCCCAGGAGTGTCACTACTCTCACTCCTGACTGTAACCCCAGGAGTGTCACTACTCTCACTCCTGACTCTAAACCCCAGGACTGTCTCTAATCTCAAACTCCTGACTGTAAACCCCAGGACTGTCTCTACTCTCTCACTCCTGACTGTAAATCCCAGGACAGTCTCTATTCTCTAACACCTGACTGTAAAACCCTGAACAGTCTCTACTCTCTCACTCCTGACTGTAAAACACTGAACAGTCTCTACTCTCTCAATCCTGACTGTAAAACCCTGAACAGTCTCTACTCTCTCACTCCTGACTGTAAACCCCAGGACTGTCTCTACTCTCTCACTCCTGTCTGTAAACCCCAGGAGTGTCTCTACTCTCTCACTCCTGACTGTAAACCCCAGGAGTGTCTCTACTCTCTCACTCCTGACTGTAAACCCCAGGAGTGTCTCTACTCTCTCACTCCTGACTGTAAACCCCAGGAGTGTCTCTACTCTCTCACTCCTGACTGTAAACCCCAGGAGTGTCTCTACTCTCTCACTCCTGACTGTAAAACCCAGGAGGTTCTCTACTCTCTCACTCCTGACCATAAACCCCAGGAGTGTTTCTACACGCTCACTCCTGACTTTAAACCCCAGGAGAGTCTCTACTCTCTCACTCCTAACTGTAAACCCCAGGACTGTCTCTACTCTCTCACTCCTGACTGTAAACCCCAGGACTGTCTCTACTCTCACTCCTGACTGTAATCCCCAGGACTGTCTCTACTCTCTCACTCCTGACTGTAAACCACAGGACCGTCTCTACACTCTCATTCCTGACTGTAAAACCCAGGACTGTCCCTACTCTCACTCCAGACTGTAAACCCCAGGAGTGTCTCTACTCTCTCACCCCTGACTGTAAACCCCAGGAGTGTCTCTACACACTCACTCCTGACTGGAAACCCCAGGACTGTCTCTACTCTCTCACTCCTGACTGAAAACACCAGGAGTGTCTCTACTCTCTCACTCCTGACTGTAAACCCCAGGAGATTCTCTACTCTCTCACTTCTGACTGTTAACCCCAGGAGTGTCTCTACTCTCTCACTCCTGACTGTAAACCACAGGACCGTCTCTACTCCCTCATTCCTGACTGTAAAACCCAGGACTGTCCCTACTCTCACTCCTGACTGTAAACACCAGTAATGTCTCTACTCTCTCACTCCTGACTGTAAACCCCAGGAGTGTCTCTATACACTCACTCCTGACTGTAAACCCCAGGACTGTCTCTACTCTCTCACTCCTGACTGTAAACCCCAGGAGTGTCTCTACTCTCTCACTCCTGACTGTAAACCCCAGGAGTGTCTCTACTCTCTCACTCCTGAGTGTAAACCCCAGGAGATTCTCTACTCTCTCACTCCTGACTGTTAACCCCAGGAGTGTCTCTGCTCTCTCACTCCTGACTGTAAACCCCAGGAGTGTCTACTCTCTCACTCCTGACTGTAAACTCCAGGACTGTCTCTACTCTCTCACTCCTGACTGTAAACCCCAGAACAGTCTCTACTCTCTCACTCCTGATTGTAAACCCCAGGAGCTTCTCTACTCTCTCACTCCTGACTGTTAACCCCAGGACTGTCTCTACTCACTCACTCCTGACTGTAAACCCCAGGACTGTCTCTACTCTCTCACTCCAGACTGTAAACCCCAGGATTGTCTCTACTCTCTCTCTCCTGACTGTAAACCCCAGGACTGTCTCTACTTTCTCACTCCTGACTGTAAACACCAGGAGTGTCTCTACTCTCTCACTCCTGACTGTAAACCCCAGGTGTGTCTCTACTCTCTCACTCCTGACTGTAAACCCCAGAAGAGTCTCTACTCTCTCACACCTGACTGTAAACCCCAGGAGTGTCTCTACTCTCTCACTCCTGACTGTTAACCCCAGAACTGTCTCTACTCTCTCACTCCTGACTGTAAACGCCAGGTGTGTCTCTACTCTCTCACTCCTGACTGTAAACCCCAGGAGTGACTCTTCTCTCTCACTCCTGACTGTAAACACCAGGACTTTCTCAACTCTCTCACTCCTGACTGTAAACCCTAGGAGTGTCTCTACTCTCTCACTCCTGACTGTAAAACACAGGACTGTCTCAACTCTCTCGCTCCTGACTGAAATCCCCAGGAGTGTCACTACTCTCACTCCTGACTGTAACCCCAGGAGTGTCACTACTCTCACTCCTGACTCTAAACCCCAGGACTGTCTCTAATCTCAAACTCCTGACTGTAAACCCCAGGACTGTCTCTACTCTCTCACTCCTGACTGTAAATCCCAGGACAGTCTCTATTCTCTAACACCTGACTGTAAAACCCTGAACAGTCTCTACTCTCTCACTCCTGACTGTAAAACCCTGAACAGTCTCTACTCTCTCAATCCTGACTGTAAAACCCTGAACAGTCTCTACTCTCTCACTCCTGACTGTAAACCCCAGGACTGTCTCTACTCTCTCACTCCTGTCTGTAAACCCCAGGAGTGTCTCTACTCTCTCACTCCTGACTGTAAACCCCAGGAGTGTCTCTACTCTCTCACTCCTGACTGTAAACCCCAGGAGTGTCTCTACTCTCTCACTCCTGACTGTAAACCCCAGGAGTGTCTCTACTCTCTCACTCCTGACTGTAAACCCCAGGAGTGTCTCTACTCTCTCACTCCTGACTGTAAAACCCAGGAGGTTCTCTACTCTCTCACTCCTGACCATAAACCCCAGGAGTGTTTCTACACGCTCACTCCTGACTTCAAACCCCAGGAGAGTCTCTACTCTCTCACTCCTAACTGTAAACCCCAGGACTGTCTCTACTCTCTCACTCCTGACTGTAAACCCCAGGACTGTCTCTACTCTCACTCCTGACTGTAATCCCCAGGACTGTCTCTACTCTCTCACTCCTGACTGTAAACCACAGGACCGTCTCTACACTCTCATTCCTGACTGTAAAACCCAGGACTGTCCCTACTCTCACTCCAGACTGTAAACCCCAGGAGTGTCTCTACTCTCTCACCCCTGACTGTAAACCCCAGGAGTGTCTCTACACACTCACTCCTGACTGTAAACCCCAGGACTGTCTCTACTCTCTCACTCCTGACTGAAAACACCAGGAGTGTCTCTACTCTCTCACTCCTGACTGTAAACCCCAGGAGATTCTCTACTCTCTCACTTCTGACTGTTAACCCCAGGAGTGTCTCTACTCTCTCACTCCTGACTGTAAACCCCAGGAGTGTCTACTCTCTCACTCCTGATTGTAAACCCCAGGACTGTCTCTTCTCTCTCACTCCTGACTGTAAACCCCAGGAATGTCTCTACTCTCTCACTCCTGACTGTAAACCCCAGGAGTGTCTCTACTCTCTCACTCCTGACTGTAAACCCCAGGAGTGTCGCTACTCTCTCACTCCTGACTGTAAACCCCAGGACTTTTTCTACTCTCTCACTTCTGACTGTAAAACCCAGGAGGTTCTCTACTCTCTCACTCCTGACTGTAAACCCCAGGAGTCCCTCTACTCTCTCACTCCTGACTGTAAACCCCAGGAGTGTCTCTACACTCTCACTCCTGACTGTAAACCCCAGGACTGTCTCTACACTCTCACTCCTGACTGTTAACACCAGGAGTGTCTCTACTCTCTCACTCCTGACTGTAAACCCCAGGAGTGTCTCTACTCTCTCACTCCTGTCTGTAAACCCCAGGACTGTCTCTACTCTCTCACTCCTGACTGAAAACCCCAGGAGTGTCTCTACTCTCTCACTCCTGACTGTAAACCCCAGGAGTGTCTCTACTCTCTCACTCTTGACTGTAAACCACAGGACCGTCTCTACTCTCTCATTCCTGACTGTAAAACCCAGGACTGTCCCTACTCTCACTCCTGACTGTAAACACCAGTAGTGTCTCTACTCTCTCACTCCTGACTGTAAACCCCAGGAGTGTCTCTACATACTCACTTCTGACTGTAAACCCCAGGACTGTCTCTACTCTCTCACTCCTGACTGTAAACCCCTGGAGTGTCTCTACTCTCTCACTCCAGACTGTAAAACACAGGAGTGTCTCTACTCTCTCACTCCTGAGTGTAAAGCCCAGGAGATTCTCTACTCTCTCACTCCTGACTGTTAACCCCAGGAGTGTCTCTGCTCTCTCACTCCTGACTGTAAACCCCAGGAGTGTCTCTACTCTCTCACTCCTGACTGTAAACTCCAGGACTGTCTCTACTCTCTCACTCCTGACTGTAAACCCCAGAACAGTCTCTACTCTCTCACTCCTGACTGTAAACCCCAGGAGCTTCTCTACTCTCTCACTCCTGACTGTTAACCCCAGGACTGTCTCTACTCACTCACTCCTGACTGTAAACCCCAGGACTGTCTCTACTCTCTCACTCCTGTCTGTAAACCCCAGGATTGTCTCTACTCTCTCTCTCCTGACTGTAAACCCCAGGAATGTCTCTACACTCTCACTCCCGACTGTAAAACACAGGACTGTCTCAACTCTCTCGCTCCTGACTGAAATCCCCAGGAGTGTCATTGATCTCACTCCTGACTGTAACCCCAGGACTGTCTCTAATCTCACACGCCTGACTGTAAACCCCAGGACTGTCTCTACTCTCTCACTCCTGACTGTAAATCCCAGGACAGTCTCTATTCTCTCACTCCTGACTGTAAATCCCTGAACAGACTCTACTCTCTCACTCCTGACTGTAAAACCCTGAACAGTCTCTACTCTCTCACTCCTGACTGTAAAACCCTGAACAGTCTCTACTCTCTCACTACTGACTGTAAACCCCAGGACTGTCTCTACTCTCTCACTCCTGTCTGTAAACCCCAGGAGTGTCTCTACTCTCTCACTCCTGACTGTAAACCCCAGGAGTGTCTCTACTCTCTCACTCCTGACTGTAAACCCCAGGAGTGTCTCTACTCTCTCACTCCTGACTGTAAACGCCAGGAGTGTCTCTACTCTCTCATTCCTGACTGTAAACCCCAGGAGGTTCTCTACTCTCGCACTCCTGACCGTAAACCCCAGGAGTGTCTCTACTCTCTCACTCCTGACTGTAAAACCCAGGAGTGTCTCTACTCTCTCACTCCTGACTGTAAAACCCAGGAGGTTCTCTACTCTCGCACTCCTGACCGTAAACCCCAGGAGTGTCTCTACTCTCTCACTCCTGACTGTAAACCCCAGGAGTGTTTCTACACGCTCACTCCTGACTGTAAACCCCAGGAGAGTCTCTACTCTCTCACTCCTAACTGTAAACCCCAGGACGGTCTCTACTCTCTCACTCCTGACTGTAAACCCCAGGACTGTCTCTACTCTCACTCCTGACTGTAATCCCCAGGAGTGTCTCTACTCTCTCACTCCTGAGTGTAAACCCCAGGACTGTCTCTACTCTCTCACTCCTGACTGTAAACCCCAGGAGTGTCTCTACTCTCTCACTCCTGACTATAAACCCCAGGACTGTCTCTACTCTCTCACTACTGACTGTAAACCCCAGGAGTGTCTCTACTCTCTCACTCCTGACTGTAAACCCCAGGACTGTCTCTACTCTCTCACTCCTGACTGAAAACACCAGGAGTGTCTCTACTCTCTCACTCCTGACTGTAAACCCCAGGACTGTCTCTACTCTCTCACTCCTGACTGTAAACCCCAGGACTGTCTCTACTTTCTCACTCCTGACTGTAAACCCCAGGACTGTCTCTACTCTCTCACTCCTGACTGTAAACCCTAGGAGTGTTTCTACACGCTCACTCCTGACTGTAAACCCCAGGAGAGTCTCTACTCTCTCACTCCTATCTGTAAACCCCAGGACTGTCTCTATTCTCTCACTCCTGACTGTAAACCCCAGGAGTGTCTCTACTCTCACTCCTGTCTGTAAAACCCTGAACATTCTCTACTCTCTCACTCCTGACTGTAAACCCTAGGAGTGTCTCTACTCTCTCACTCCTGACTGTAAACCCCAGGAGTGTCTCTACTCTCTCACTCCTGACTGTAAACCCCAGGACTGTCTCTACTCTCTCACTCCCGACTGTAAACCCCAAAACTGTCTCTACTCTCTCACTCCTGACAGTAAACCCCAGGAGTGTCTCTACTCTCTCACTCCTGACTGTAAAACCCAGGAGGTTCTCTACACGCTCACTCCTGACTGTAAACCCCAGGAGAGTCTCTACTCTCTCACTCCTACCTGTAAACCCCAGGACTGTCTCTACTCTCTCACTCCTGACTGTAAACCCCAGGAATGTCTCTACTCTCACTCCTGACTGTAATCCCCAGGAGTTTCTCTACTCTCTCGCTGCTGAGTGTAAACCCCAGGACTGTGTCTACTCTCTCTCTCCAGACTGTAAAACCCTGAACAGTCTCTACTCTCGCACTCCTGACCGTAAACCCCAGGAGTGTCTCTACTCTCTCACTCCTGACTGTAAACCCCAGGAGTGTTTCTACACGCTCACTCCTAACTGTAAACCCCAGGACTGTATCTACTCTCTCACTCCTGACTGTAAACCCCAGGACTGTATCTACTCTCTCACTCCTGACTGTAAACCCCAGGACTGTCTCTACTCTCTCACTCCTGACTGTAAACCCCAGGAGTGTCTCTACTCTCTCATTCCTGACTATAAACCCCAGGACTGTCTCTACTCTCTCACTCCTGACTGTAAACCCCAGGAGTGTCTCTACTCTCTCACTCCTGACTGTAAACCCCAGGACTGTCTCTACTCTCTCACTCCTGACTGAAAACCCCAGGACTGTCTCTACTCTCTCACTCCTGACTGTACACCCCAGGACTGTCTCTACTCTCTCACTCCTGACTGTAAACCCCAGGACTGTCTCTACTTTCTCACTCCTGACTGTAAACCCCAGGACTGTCTCTACTCTCTCACTCCTGACTGTAAACCCTAGGAGTGTTTCTACACGCTCACTCCTGACTGTAAACCCCAGGAGAGTCTCTACTCTCTCACTCCTATCTGTAAACCCCAGGACTGTCTCTATTCTCTCACTCCTGACTGTAAACCCCAGGACTGTCTCTACTCTCACTCCTGTCTGTAAAACCCTGAACAGTCTCTACTCTCTCACTCCTGACTGTAAACCCCAGGAGTGTCTCTACTCTCTCACTCCTGACTGTAAACCCCAGGAGTGTCTCTACTCTCTCACTCCTGACTGTAAACCCCAGGACTGTCTCTACTCTCTCACTCCCGACTGTAAACCCCAAAACTGTCTCTACTCTCTCACTCCTGACAGTAAACCCCAGTAGTGTCTCTACTCTCTCACTCCTGACTGTAAAACCCAGGAGGTTCTCTACACGCTCACTCCTGACTGTAAACCCCAGGAGAGTCTCTACTCTCTCACTCCTACCTGTAAACCCCAGGAATGTCTCTACTCTCTCTCCTGACTGTAATCCCCAGGAGTGTCTCTACTCTCTCACTCCTGAGTGTAAACCCCAGGACTGTGTCTACTCTCTCTCTCCAGACTGTAAAACCCTGAACAGTCTCTACTCTCTCACTCCTGACTGTAAACCCCAGGAGTGTCTCTACTCTCTCACTCCTGACTGTAAACCCCAGGATTGTCCCTACTCTCTCACTCCTGTCTGTAATCCCCAGGAGTGTCTGTTCTCTCTCACTCCTGACTGTAAACCCCAGGAATGTCTCTACTCTCTCACTCCTGACTGTAAACCCCAGGACTGTCTCTACTCTCTCACTCCTGACTGTAAACCCCTGAACAGTCTCTACTCTCTCACTCCTGACTGTAAACCCCAGGAGTGTCTCTACTCTCTCACTCCTGACTGTAAACCCCAGGACTGTCTCTACTCTCTCACTCCTGACTGTAAACCCCAGGAGTGTCTCTAGTCTCTCACTCCTGACTGTAAACTCCAGGACTGTCTCTACACTCGCACTCCTGACTGTAAACCCCAGGATTGTCTCTACTCTCTCACTCCTGACTGTAAACCCCAGGAGTCTCTCTACACTCTCACTCCTGACTGTAAACAACAGGTCTGTCTCTACTCTCTCACTCCTCACTGTAAACCCCAGGAGTGTCACTACTATATCACTCCTGACTGTCAACCCCAGGACTGTCTCTACTCTCTCAAACCTGACTGTAAACCCCAGGAGTGTCTCTACTCTCTCACTCCTGACTGTAAACACCAGGACTGTCTCTCCTGTGTCATTCCTGACTGTAAACCCCAGGTCTGTCTCTACTCTCTCACTCCTGACTGTAAACCCCTGGACTGTCTCTACTCTCTCACTCCTGACTGTAAACCCCAGGAGTGTCTCTGCTCTATCACTCCTGACTGTAAACCCCAGGAGTGTCTCTACACTCTCACTCCTGACTGTAAACACCAGATCTGTCTCTACTCTCTCACTCCTGACTGTAAACCCCAGGACTGTCTATACTCTCTCACTCCTGACTGTAAACCCCAGGACTGTCTCTACTCTCTTACTCATTACTATAAACCCCAGGAGTGTTACTACTATCTCACTCCTGACTGTAAACCCCAGGACTGTCTCTCCTCTCTAACTCCTGACTGTAAACCCCAGGAGTGTCTCTATCCTCTCACTCCTGACTGTAAACCCCAGGACTGTCTCTACTCTCTCACTCCTGACTGTAAACCCAGGTGTGTCTCTACTCTCTCACTCCTGACTGTAAACCCCAGGAGTGTTTCTACACGCTCACTCCTGACTGTAAACCCCAGGAGAGTCTCTACTCTCTCACTCCTGTCTGTAAACCCCAGGAGTGTCTCTACTCTCTCACTCCTGACTGTAAACCCTAGGAGTGTCTCTACTCTCTCACTCCTGACTGTAAACCCTAGGAGTGTCTCTACTCTCTCACTCCTGACTGTAAACCCCAGGAGTGTCTCTACTCTCTCACTCCTGACTGTAAACCCCAGGAC
Organism: Isurus oxyrinchus; assembly: GCA_026770705.1. NCBI lineage: Eukaryota > Metazoa > Chordata > Chondrichthyes > Lamniformes > Lamnidae > Isurus > Isurus oxyrinchus. The sequence goes on along the minus strand of JANJGN010000019.1, from coordinate 113,724,967 downwards.
TGTCTCAACTCTCTCACTCCTGACTGCAAACCCAAGGACAGTCTCTACTCTCTCACTCCTGACTATAAACCCCAGGACTGTCTCTACTCTCTCACTCCTGACTGTAAACCCCAGGACTGTCTCTACTCTCTCACTCCTGACTGTAAACCCCAGGACTGTCTCTACTCTCACTCCTGACTGTAAACCCCAGGAGTATCTCTACACTCTCACTCCTGACTGTAAACCCCATGAGTGTCTCTACTCTCTCACTCCTGACTGTAAACCCCAGGAGTGTCTCTACTCTCTCACTCCTGAGTGTAAACCCCAGGACTGTGTCCACTCTCTCAGTCCTGACTGTAAAACCCTGAACAGTCTCTACTCTCTCACTCCTGACTGTAAACCCCAGGAGTGTCTCTACTCTCTCACTCCTGTCTGTAAACCCCAGGAGTGTCTCTACTCTCTCACTCCTGACTGTAAACCCCAGGACTGTCTCTACTATCTCACTCCTGACTGTAAACCCCAGGACTGTCTCTACTCTCTCACTCCTCACTGTAAACCCCAGGAGTGTCACTACTATATCACTCCTGACTGTCAACCCCAGGACTGTCTCTACTCTCTCAAACCTGACTGTAAACCCCAGGAGTGTCTCTACTCTCTCACTCCTGACTGTAAACACCAGGACTGTCTCTCCTGTGTCATTCCTGACTGTAAACCCCAGGTCTGTCTCTACTCTCTCACTCCTGACTGTAAACCCCTGGACTGTCTCTACTCTCTCACTCCTGACTGTAAACCCCAGGAGTGTCTCTGCTCTATCACTCCTGACTGTAAACCCCAGGAGTGTCTCTACACTCTCACTCCTGACTGTAAACACCAGATCTGTCTCTACTCTCTCACTCCTGACTGTAAACCCCAGGACTGTCTATACTCTCTCACTCCTGACTGTAAACCCCAGGACTGTCTCTACTCTCTTACTCCTGACTATAAACCCCAGGAGTGTTACTACTATCTCACTCCTGACTGTAAACCCCAGGACTGTCTCTCCTCTCTAACTCCTGACTGTAAACCCCAGGAGTGTCTCTATCCTCTCACTCCTGACTGTAAACCCCAGGACTGTCTCTACTCTCTCACTCCTGACTGTAAACCCAGGTGTGTCTCTACTCTCTCACTCCTGACTGTAAACCCCAGGAGTGTTTCTACACGCTCACTCCTGACTGTAAACCCCAGGAGAGTCTCTACTCTCTCACTCCTGTCTGTAAACCCCAGGAGTGTCTCTACTCTCTCACTCCTGACTGTAAACCCTAGGAGTGTCTCTACTCTCTCACTCCTGACTGTAAACCCTAGGAGTGTCTCTACTCTCTCACTCCTGACTGTAAACCCCAGGAGTGTCTCTACTCTCTCACTCCTGACTGTAAACCCCAGGACTGTCTCAACTCTCTCACTCCTGACTGCAAACCCAAGGACAGTCTCTACTCTCTCACTCCTGACTATAAACCCCAGGACTGTCTCTACTCTCTCACTCCTGACTGTAAACCCCAGGACTGTCTCTACTCTCTCACTCCTGACTGTAAACCCCAGGACTGTCTCTACTCTCACTCCTGACTGTAAACCCCAGGAGTATCTCTACACTCTCACTCCTGACTGTAAACCCCATGAGTGTCTCTACTCTCTCACTCCTGACTGTAAACCCCAGGAGTGTCTCTACTCTCTCACTCCTGAGTGTAAACCCCAGGACTGTGTCCACTCTCTCAGTCCTGACTGTAAAACCCTGAACAGTCTCTACTCTCTCACTCCTGTCTGTAAACCCCAGGACTGTCTCTACTTTCTCACTCCTGACTGTAAACCCCAGGAGAGTCTCTACTCTCTCACTCCTGACTGTAAACCCCAGGACTGTCTCTACTCTCTCACTCCTGACTGTAAACCCCAGGACTGTCTCTACTCTCATCTCCTGACTGTAAACCCCAGGAGTGTCTCTACTCTCTCACCCCCGACTGTAAAACCCAGGAGTGTCTCTACTCTCTCACTCCTGACTGTAAACCCCAGGACTGTCTCTACTCTCTCTCTCCTGACCGTAAACCCCAGGAGTGTCTCTACTCTCTCACTCCTGACTGTAAACCCCAAGAGTGTCTCTACACTCTCACTCCTGACTGTAAACACCAGGTCTGTCTATACTCTCTCACTCCTCAGTGTAAACCCCAGGACTGTCTCTACTCTCTCACTCCTGACTGTAAACCCCAGGAGTGTCTCTACTCTCTCACTCCTGACTGTAAACCCCAGGACTGTCTCTAATCTCTCACTCCTGACTGTAAACCCCAGGACTGTCTCTACTCTCACTCCTGACTGTAAACCCCAGGAGTGTCTCCACTCTCTCACTCCTGACTGTAAACCCCAGGACTGTCTCTACTCTCTCACTCCTGACTGTAAACCCCAGGACTGTCTCTACTCTCTCACTCCTGACTGTAAACCCCAGGGGTGTGTCTACTCTCTCACTCCTGAGTGTAAACCCCAGGACTGTCTCTATTCTTTCACTCCTGACTGTAAACCCCAGGAGTGTCTCTACTCTCTCACTCCTGACTGTAAACCCCAGGACTGTCTCTACTCTCTCACTCCTGACTGTAAACCCCAGGAGTGTCTCTACTCTCTCACTCCTGACTGTAAACCCCAGGAGTGTCTCTACTCTCTCACTCCTGACAGTAAAACCCAGTAGGTTCTCTACTCTCTCACTCCTGTCTGTAAACCCCAGGAGTGTCTCTACTCTCTCACGCCTGACTGTAAACCCCAGGAGTGTCTCTACTCTCTCACTCCTGACTGTAAACCCCAGCAGTGTCTCTACACTCTCACTCCTGACAGTAAAACCCAGGAGGTTCTCTACTCTCTCACTCCTGTCTGTAAACCCCAGAAGTGTCTCTACTCTCTCACTCCTGGCTGTAAACCCCAGGAGTGTCTCTACTCTCTCGCTCCTGACTGTAAACCCCAGGACTGTGTCTACTCTCTCAGTCCTGACTGTCAACCCCAGGACTGTCTCAACTCTCTCACTCCTGACTGTAAACCCCAGGACTGTCTCTACTGTGTCATTCCTGACTGCAAACCCCAGGACAGTCTCTACTCTCTCACTCCTGACTATAAACCCCAGGACTGTCTCTACTCTCTCACTCCTGACTGTAAACCCCAGGACTGTCTCTACTCTCTCACTCCTGACTGTAAACCCCAGGACTGTCTCTACTCTCACTCCTGACTGTAAACCCCAGGAGTGTCTTTACACTCTCACTCCTGACTGTAAACCCCATGAGTGTCTCTACTCTCTCACTCCTGACTGTAAACCCCAGGAGTGTCTCTACTCTCTCACTCCTGAGTGTAAACCCCAGGACTGTGTCCACTCTCTCACTCCTGACTGTAAAACCCTGAACAGTCTCTACTCTCTCACTCCTGACTGTAAACCCCAGGAGTGTCTCTACTCTCTCACTCCTGTCTGTAAACCCCAGGAGTGTCTCTACTCTCTCACTCCTGTCTGTAAACCCCAGGAGTGTCTCTAGTCTCTCACTCCTGACTGTAAACCCCAGGACTGTCTCTACTATCTCACTCCTGACTGTAAACCCCAGGACTGTCTCTACTCTCTCACTCCTGTCTGTAAACCCCAGGACTGTCTCTACTTTCTCACTCCTGACTGTAAACGCCAGGAGAGTCTCTACTCTCTCACTCCTGACTGTAAACCCCAGGACTGTCTCTACTCTCTCACTCCTGACTGTAAACCCCAGGACGGTCTCTACTCTCATCTCCTGACTGTAAACCCCAGGAGTGTCTCTACTCTCTCACCCCTGACTGTAAAACCCAGGAGTGTCTCTACTCTCTCACTCCTGACTGTAAACCCCAGGACTGTCTCTACTCTCTCTCTCCTGACCGTAAACCCCAGGCGTGTCTCTACTCTCTCACTCCTGACTGTAAACCCCAAGTGTGTCTCTACACTCTCACTCCTGACTGTAAACTCCAGGTCTGTCTATACTCTCTCACTCCTCACTGTAAACCCCTGGACTGTCTCTACTCTCTCACTCCTGACTGTAAACCCCAGGAGTGTCTCTACTCTCTCACTCCTGACTGTAAACCCCAGGACTGTCTCTACTCTCTCACTCCTGACTGTAAACCCCAGGACTGTCTCTACTCTCACTCCTGACTGTAAACCCCAGGAGTGTCTCCACTCTCTCACTCCTGACTGTAAACCCCAGGACTGTCTCTACTCTCTCACTCCTGACTGTAAACCCCAGGGGTGTGTCTACTCTCTCACTCCTGACTGTAAACCCCAGGAGTGTCTCTACTCTCTCACTCCTGACTGTAAACCCCAGGGGTGTGTCTACTCTCTCACTCCTGACTGTAAACCAGAGGAGTGTCTCTACTCTCTCACTCCTGACTGTAAACCCCAAGAGTGTCTCTACACTCTCACTCCTGACTGTAAACACCAGGTCTGTCTATACTCTCTCACTCCTCACTGTAAACCCCAGGAGTGTCTCTACTATATCACTCCTGACTGTAAACCCCAGGACTGACCCTCTACTCTCTCACTCCTGACTGTAAACCCCAGGACTGTCTCTACTCTCTCACTCCTGACTGTAAACCCCAGGAGTGTCTCTACTCTCTCACTCCTGACTGCAAACCCCAGGACAGTCTCTACTCTCTCACTCCTGACTGTAAACCCCAGGAGTGTCTCTACTCTCTCACTCCTGACTGTAAACCCCAGGACTGTCTCTACTCTCTCACTCCTGACTGAAAACCCCAGGAGTGTCTCTACTCTCTCACACCTGACTGTAAACCCCAGGAGTGTCTCTACTCTCTCACTCCTGACTGTAAACCCCAGGACTGTCTCTACTCTCTCACTCCTAACTGTAAACCACAGGAGTTTCTCTACTCTCTCACTCCTGACTGTAAACCCCAGGAGTGTCTCTACTCTCTCACTCCGGACTGTAAAACCCAGGAGTGTCTCTACTCTCTCACTCCTGTCTGTAAACCCCAGGAGTGTCTCTACTCTCTCACTCCTAAATGTAAACCCCAGGACTGTCTCTACTATCTCACTCCTGACTGTAAACCCCAGGACTGTCTCTACTCTCTCACTCCTGACTGTAAACCCCAGGACTGTCTCTACTTTCTCACTCCTGACTGTAAACCCCAGGAGAGTCTCTACTCTCTCACTCCTGACTATAAACCCCAGGACTGTCTCTACTCTCTCACTCCTGACTGTAAACCCCAGGACTGTCTCTACTCTCATCTCCTGACTGTAAACCCCAGGAGTGTCTCTACTCTCACACCCCTGACTGTAAAACCCAGGAGTGTCTCTAGTCTCTCACTCCTGACTGTAAACCCCAGGACTGTCTCTACTCTCTCACTCCTGACAGTAAACCCCAGGAGTGTCTCTACTCTCTCACTCCTGAGTGTAAACCCCAGGACTGTCTCTATTCTTTCACTCCTGACTGTAAACCCCAGGAGTGTCTCTACTCTCTCACTCCTGACTGAAAACCCCAGGACTGTCTCTACTCTCTCACTCCTGACTGTAAACCCCAGGAGTGTCTCTACTCTCTCACTCCTGACTGTAAACCCCAGGAGTGTCTCTACTCTCTCACTCCTGACAGTAAATCCCAGTAGGTTCTCTACTCTCTCACTCCTGTCTGTAAACCCCAGGAGTGTCTCTACTCTCTCACGCCTGACTGTAAACCCCAGGAGTGTCTCTACTCTCTCACTCCTGACTGTAAACCCCAGGAGTGTCTCTACTCTCTCACTCCTGACAGTAAAACCCAGGAGGTTCTCTACTCTCTCACTCCTGTCTGTAAACCCCAGAAGTGTCTCTACTCTCTCACTCCTGGCTGTAAACCCCAGGAGTGTCTCTACTCTCTCACTCCTGACTGTAAACCCCAGGACTGTGTCTACTCTCTCAGTCCTGACTGTCAACCCCAGGACTGTCTCTACATTCTCACTCCTGACTGTAAACCCCAGGACTGTCTCTACTCTCTCACTCCTGACTGTAAACCCCAGGAGTGTTTCTACATGCTCACTCCTGACTGTAAACCCCAGGAGAGTATCTGCTCTCTCACTCCTGACTGTAAACCCCAGGACTGTCTCTACTCTCTCACTCCTGACTGTAAACCCCAGTTGTGTCTCTACTCTCTCACTCCTGACTGTAAACCCCAGGACTGTCTCTACTCTCTCACTCCTGACTGTAAACCCCAGGAGTGTCTCTACTCTCTGACTCCTGACTGTAAACCCCAGGAGTGTCTCTACTCTCTCACTCCTGACTGTAAACCCCAGGAGTGTCTCTACTCTCTCACTCCTGACTGTAAAACCCTGAACAGTCTCTACTCTCTCACTCCTGACTGTAAACCCCAGGACTGTCTCTACTCTCTCACTCCTGACTGTAAACCCCAGGAGTGTCTCTACTCTCTCACTCCTTACTGTAAACCCCAGGACTGCCTCTACTCTCTCACTCCTGACTGTAAACCCCTGGAGTGTCTCTACTCTCTCACTCCTGACTGTAAACCCCAGGAGTGTCTCTACTCTCTCACTCCTGACTGTAAACCCCAGGACTGTCTCTACTCTCTCACTCCTGACTGTAAACCCCAGGAGTGTCTCTACTCTCTCTCTCCTGACCGTAAACCCCAGGAGTGTCTCTACTCTCTCACTCCTGATTGTAAACCCCAGGAAAGTCTCTACTGTGTCATTCCTGACTGCAAACACCAGGACAGTCTCTAATCTCTCACTCCTGACTGTAAACCCCAGGACTGTCTCTACTCTCTCACTCCTGACTGTAAACCCCAGGACTGTCTCTACTCTCTCACTCCTGACTGTAAACCCCAGGACTGTCTCTACTCTCTCACTCCTGACTGTAAACCACAGGACTGTCTCTACTCTCTCACTCCTGACTGTAAACCCCAGGAGTGTCTCTACTCTCTCACTCCTGACTGTAAACCCCAGGAATGTCTCTACTCTCTCACTCCTGACTGTAAACCCCAGGAGTGTCTCTACTCTCTCACTCCTGACTGTAAACCCCAGGACTGTCTCTACTCTCTCACTCCTGACTGTAAACCCCAGGAGTGTCTCTACCCTCTCACTCCTGACTGTGAAACCCAGGAGGTTCTCTACTCTCTCTCTCCTGACCGTAAACCCCAGGAGTGTCTCTACTCTCTCACTCCTGACTGTAAACCCCAAGAGTGTCTCTACACTCTCACTCCTGACTGTAAACACCAGGTCTGTCTATACTCTCTCACTCCTGACTGTAAACCCCAGGACTGTCTCTACTCTCTCACTCCTGACTGTAAACCCCAGGAGTGTCTCTACTCTCTCACTCCTGACTGTAAACCCCAGGACTGTCTCTACTCTCTCACTCCTGACTGTAAACCCCAGGACTGTCTCTATTCTCACTCCTGACTGTAAACCCCAGGAGTGTCTCCACTCTCTCACTCCTGACTGTAAACCCCAGGACTGTCTCTACTCTCTCACTCCTGACTGTAAACCCCAGGACTGTCTCTACTCTCTCACTCCTGACTGTAAACCCCAGGGGTGTGTCTACTCTCTCACTCCTGACTGTAAACCCCAGGAGTGTCTCTACTCTCTCACTCCTGACTGTAAACCCCAGGGGTGTGTCTACTCTCTCACTCCTGACTGTAAACCAGAGGAGTGTCTCTACTCTCTCACTCCTGACTGTAAACCCCAGGAGTGTCTCTACACTCTCACTCCTGACTGTAAACACCAGGTCTGTCTATACTCTCTCACTCCTCACTGTAAACCCCAGGAGTGTCTCTACTATATCACTCCTGACTGTAAACCCCAGGACTGACCCTCTACTCTCTCACTCCTGACTGTAAACCCCAGGACTGTCTCTACTCTCTCACTCCTGACTGTAAACCCCAGGAGTGTCTCTACTCTCTCACTCCTGACTGTAAACCCCAGGAGTGTCTCTACTCTCTCACTCCTGACTGTAAACCCCAGGACTGTCTCTACTCTCTCACTCCTGACTGTAAACACCAGGAGTGTCTCTACACTCTCACTCCTGACTGTAAACCCCAGGACTGTCTCTACTCTCTCACTCCTGACAATAAACCCCAGGACTGTCTCTACTCTCACTCCTGACAGTAAACCCCAGGAGTGTCTCTACTCTCTCACTCCTGACTGTAAACCGCAGGACCGTCTCTACTCTCTCACTCCTGACTGTAAACCCCAGGAGTGTTTCTACACGCTCACTCCTGACTGTCAACCCCAGGACTGTCTCTACTCTCTCACTCCTGACTGTAAACCCCAGGACTGTTTCTACACGCTCACTCCTGACTGTAAACCCCAGGAGAGTCTCTACTCTCTCACTCCAGACTGTAAACCCTAGGACTGTATCTACTCTCTCATTCCTGACTGTAAACCCCAGGAGTGTCTCTACTCTCCCAGTCCTGAGTGTAAACCCCAGGAGTGTCTCTACTCTCTCACTCCTGACTGTAAACCCCAGGACTGTCTCTACTCTCTCACTCCTGACTGTAAACCCCAGGAGTGTCTCTACTCTCTCACTCCTGACTGTAAACCCCAGGACTGTCTCTGCTCTCTCACTCCTGACTGTAAACCCCAGGACTGTCTCTACTCTCTCACTCCTGACTGTAAACCCCAGGACTGTCTCTACTCTCTCACTCCTGACTGTAAACCCCAGGAGTGTCTCCACTCTCCCAGTCCTGAGTGTAAACCCCAGGAGTGTCTCTAAAATCTCACTCCTGACTGTAAACCCCAGGACTGTCTCTACTCTCTCACTCCTGACTGTAAACCCCAGGAGTGTCTCTACTCTCTCACTCCTGAATGTAAACCCATGAACAGTCTCTACTCTCTCACTCCTTACTGTAAACCCCAGGACTGTCTCTACTCTCTCACTCCTGACTGTAAACCCTGGGATTGTCTCTACTCTCTCACTCCTGAATGTAAAACCCAGGAGGTTCTCTACTCTCTCACTCCTGAACGTAAACCCCAGGAGTGTCTCTACTCTCTCACTCCTGTCTGTAAACCCCAGGAGTGTCTCTACTCTCTCACTCCTGAGTGTAAACCCCAGGACTGTCTCTACTCTCTCACTCCTGACTGTAAACCCCAGGAATGTCTCTAATCTCTCACTCCTGACTGTAAACCCCAGGAGTGTCTCTACTCTCTCACTCCTGACTATAAACCCCAAAAGTGTCTCTACTCTCTCACTCCTGACTGTAAACCCCAGGACTGTCTCTACTCTCTCACTCCTGACTGTAAACCCCTGGACTGTCTCTACTCTCTCACTCTTGACTGTAAACCCCAGGAGTGTCTCTACTCTCTCACTCCTGATTGTAAACCACAGGACTGTCTCTACTGTGTCATTCCTGACTGTAAACCCCAGGACTGTCTCTACTCTCTCACTCCTGACTGTAAACCCCAGGAATGTCTCTACTCTCTCACTCCAGACTGTAAACCCCAGGACTGTCTCTATTCTCTCACTCCTGACTGTAAACCCCAGGAGTGTCTCTACTCTCTCACTCCTGACTGTAAACCCCAGGAGTGTCTCTACTCTCTCACTCCTGAGTGTAAACCCCAGGAGTGTCTCTACTCTCTCACTCCTGACTCTAAAACCCAGGACTGTCTCTACTCTCTCACTCCTGACTGTAAACCACAGGACTGTCTCTACTCTCTCATTCCTGACTGTAAACCCCAGGTGTGTCTCTACTCTCTCACTGCTGACTGTAAACCCCAGGAGTGTCTCCACTCTCTCACTTCTGTCTGTAAACCCCAGGAGTGTCTCTACTCTCTCACTCCTGACTGTAAACCCCAAAACTGTCTCTACTCTCTCACTCATGACTGAAAAACCCCAGGAGTGTCTCGACTCTCTCACTCCTGACTGTAAAACCCAGGAGGTTCTCTACTCTCTCACTCCTGACTGTAAACCCCAGGACTGTGTCTACTCTCTCACTCCTGACTGTAAACCCCAGGACTGTTTCTACTCTCTCACTCCTGACTGTAAACACCAGGACTGTCTCTACTCTCTCACTCCTGACTGTAAACCCCAGGAGTGTCTCTACACTCTCACTCCTGACTGTAAACACCAGGTCTGTCTATACTCTCTCACTCCTCACTGTAAACCCCAGGAGTGTCTCCACTATCTCACTCCTGACTGTAAACCCCAGGACTGTCTCTACTCTCACTCCTGACTGTAAACCCCAGGAGTGTCTCTACTCTCTCACTCCTGTCTGTAAACCCCAGGAGTGTCTCTACTCTCTCACTCCTGACTGTAAACCCCAGGACTGTCTCTACTCTCTCACTCCTGACTGTAAACACCAGGAGTGTCTCTACACTCTCACTCCTGACTGTAAACCCCAGGACTGTCTCTACTCTCTCACTCCTGACAATAAACCCCAGGACTGTCTCTACTCTCACTCCTGACAGTAAACCCCAGGAGTGTCTCTACTCTCTCACTCCTGACTGTAAACCGCAGGACCGTCTCTACTCTCTCACTCCTGACTGTAAACCCCAGGAGTGTTTCTACACGCTCACTCCTGACTGTCAACCCCAGGACTGTCTCTACTCTCTCACTCCTGACTGTAAACCCCAGGACTGTTTCTACACGCTCACTCCTGACTGTAAACCCCAGGAGAGTCTCTACTCTCTCACTCCAGACTGTAAACCCTAGGACTGTATCTACTCTCTCATTCCTGACTGTAAACCCCAGGAGTGTCTCTACTCTCCCAGTCCTGAGTGTAAACCCCTGGAGTGTCTCTACTCTCTCACTCCTGACTGTAAACCCCAGGACTGTCTCTACTCTCTCACTCCTGACTGTAAACCCCAGGAGTGTCTCTACTCTCTCACTCCTGACTGTAAACCCCAGGATTGTCTCTGCTCTCTCACTCCTGACTGTAAACCCCAGGACTGTCTCTACTCTCTCACTCCTGACTGTAAACCCCAGGACTGTCTCTACTCTCTCACTCCTGACTGTAAACCCCAGGAGTGTCTCCACTCTCCCAGTCCTGAGCGTAAACCCCAGGAGTCTCTCTAAAATCTCACTCCTGACTGTAAACCCCAGGACTGTCTCTACTCTCTCACTCCTGACTGTAAACCCCAGGAGTGTCTCTACTCTCTCACTCCTGACTGTAAACCCATGAACAGTCTCTACTCTCTCACTCCTTACTGTAAACCCCATGACTGTCTTTACTCTCTCACTCCTGACTGTAAACCCTGGGAGTGTCTCTACTCTCTCACTCCTGAATGTAAAACCCAGGAGGTTCTCTACTCTCTCACTCCTGAACGTAAACCCCAGGAGTGTCTCTACTCTCTCACTCCAGTCTGTAAACCCCAGGAGTGTCTCTACTCTCTCACTCCTGACTGTAAACCCCAGGAATGTCTCTCATCTCTCACTCCTGACTGTAAACCCCAGGAGTGTCTCTACTCTCTCACTCCTGACTATAAACCCCAAAAGTGTCTCTACTCTCTCACTCCTGACTGTAAACCCCAGGACTGTCTCTACTCTCTCACTCCTGACTGTAAACCCCTGGACTGTCTCTACTCTCTCACTCTTGACTGTAAACCCCAGGAGTGTCTCTACTCTCTCACTCCTGATTGTAAACCACAGGACTGTCTCTACTGTGTCATTCCTGACTGTAAACCCCAGGACTGTCTCTACTCTCTCACTCCTGACTGTAAACCCCAGGAATGTCTCTACTCTCTCACTCCAGACTGTAAACCCCAGGACTGTCTCTATTCTCTCACTCCTGACTGTAAACCCCAGGAGTGTCTCTACTCTCTCACTCCTGACTGTAAACCCCAGGAGTGTCTCTACTCTCTCACTCCTGAGTGTAAACCCCAGGAGTGTCTCTACTCTCTCACTCATGACTCTAAAACCCAGGACTGTCTCTACTCTCTCACTACTGACTGTAAACCACAGGACTGTCTCTACTCTCTCATTCCTGACTGTAAACCCCAGGAGTGTCTCTACTCTCTCACTCCTGACTGTAAACCCCAGGAGTGTCTCTACTCTCTCATTCCTGACTGTAAACCCCAGGACTGTCTCTACACTCTCACTCCTGAGTGTAAACCCCAGGAGTGTCTCTACTCTCTCACTCCTGACTGTAAACCCCAGGAGTGTGTCTACTCTCTCACTCCTGAGTGTAAACCCCAGGACTGTGTCTACTCTCTCACTCCTGACTGTAAAACCCTGAACAGTCTCTACTCTCTCACTCCTGACTGTAAACTCCAGGACTGTCTCTACTCTCTCACTCCTGACTGTAAACCCCTTGAGTGTCTCTAATCTCTCAGTCCTGACTGTAAAACCCAGGAGGTTCTCTACTCTATCACTCCTGACCGTAAACCCCAGGAGTGTCTCTACTCTCTCACACCTGTCTGTAAACCCCAGGAGTGTCTCTACTCTCTCACTCCAGACTGTAAACCCCAAAACTGTCTCTACTCTCTCACTGCTGACTGTAAACCCCAGGAGTGTCTCTACTCTCTCACTCCTGACTGTAAACCCCAGGAAGGTCTCTACTCTCTCACTCCTGACTGTAAACCCCAGGAGTGTCTCTACTCTCTCACTCCTGACTTTAAACCCCAGGACTGTCTCTTCTCTCTCACTCCTGACTGTAAACCCCAGGAGTGTTTCTACACGCTCACTCCTGACTGTAAACCCCAGGAGTGTCTCTACTCTCGCACTCCTGACTGTAAACACCAGGACTGTCTCTACTCTCTCACTCCTGACTGTAAACCCCAGGACTGTCTCTACTCTCACTCCTGACTGTAAACCCCAGGAGTGTGTCTACTCTCCCACTCCTGAGTGTAAACCCCAGAACTGTCTCTACTCTCTCACTCCTGACTGTAAACCCCAGGAGTGTCTCTACTCTCTCACTCCTGACTGTAAACCCCAGGACTGTCTCTACACTCTCACTCCTGACTGTAAACCCCAGGAGGTTCTCTACTCTCTCACTCCTGACCGTAAACACCAGGTGTATCTCTACTCTCTCACTCCTGAATGTCAACCCCAGGACTGTCTCGACTCTCTAACTCCTGACTGTAAACCCCAGGAGAGTCTCTACTCTCTCACTCCTGACTGTAAACCCCTGGAGTGTCTCTACTCTCTCACTCCTGACTGTTAACCCCAGGAGTGTCTCTACTGTCTCACTCCTGACTGTAAACCCCAGGAATGTCTCTACTCTCTCACTCCCGACTGTAAACCCCAAAACTGTCTCTACTCTCTCACTCCTGACAGTAAACCCCAGGAGTGTCTCTACTCTCTCACTCCTGACTGCAAAACCCAGGAGTGTCTCTACTCTCTCACTCCTGACAGTAAACCCCAGGAGTGTCTCTACTCTCTCACTCCTGACTGTAAACCCCAGGAGTGTCTCTACTCTCTCACTCTTGTCTGTAAACCCCAGGAGTGTCTCTACTCTCTCACTCCTGACTGTAAACCCCAGGAGTGTCTCTCCTCTCTCACTCCGGACTGTAAACCCCAAGAGTGTCTCTACACTCTCACTCCTGACTGTAAACACCAGGTCTGTCTATACTCTCACACTCCTCACTGTAAACCCCAGGAGTGTCTCTACTATCTCAGACTTAACTGTAAACCCCAGGACTGTCTCTACTCTCTCACTCCTGACTGTAAACCCCAGGAGTGTCTCTACTCTCTCACTCCTGACTGTAAGCGCCAGGAGTGTCTCTACTCTCTCACTCCTGACTGTAAACCCCAGGAGTGTCTCTACTCTCTCACTGCTGACTGTAAACCCCAGGAGTGTCTCCACTCTCTCACTTCTGTCCGTAAACCCCAGGAGTGTCTCTACTCTCTCACTCCCGACTGTAAACCCCAAAACTGTCTCTACTCTCTCACTCATGACTGAAAAACCCCAGGAGTGTCTCTACTCTCTCACTCCTGACTGTAAAACCCAGGAGGTTCTCTACTCTCTCACTCCTGACTGTAAACCCCAGGACTGTGTCTACTCTCTCACTCCTGACTGTAAACACCAGGACTGTCTCTACTCTCTCACTCCTGACTGTAAACCCCAGGAGTGTCTCTACACTCTCACTCCTGACTGTAAACACCAGGTCTGTCTCTACTCTCTCACTCCTCACTGTAAACCCCAGGAGTGTCTCCACTATCTCACTCCTGACTGTAAACCCCAGGACTGTCTCTACTCTCACTCCTGACTGTAAACCCCAGGAGTGTCTCTACTCTCTCACTCCTGTCTGTAAACCCAGGAGTGTCTCTACTCTCTCACTCCTGACTGTAAAACCCAGGACTGTCTCTACTCACTCACTCCTGACTGTAAACACCAGGAGTGTCTCTACACTCTCACTCCTGACTGTAAACCCCAGGACTGTCTCTACTCTCTCACTCCTGACAGTAAACCCAGGACTGTCTCTACTCTCACTCCTGACAGTAAACCCCAGGTGTGTCTCTACTCTCTCACTCCTGACTGTAAACCCCAGGACCGTCTCTACTCTCTCACTCCTGACTGTAAACCCCAGGAGTGTTTCTACACGCTCACTCCTGACTGTCAACCCCAGGACTGTCTCTACTCTCTCACTCCTGACTGTAAACCCCAGGACTGTTTCTACACGCTCACTCCTGACTGTAAACCCCAGGAGAGTCTCTACTCTCTCACTCCAGACTGTAAACCCTAGGACTGTATCTACTCTCTCACTCCTGACTGTAAACCCCAGGAGTGTCTCTACTCTCCCAGTCCTGAGTGTAAACCCCAGGAGTGTCTCTACTCTCTCACTCCTGACTGTAAACCCCAGGACTGTCTCTACTCTCTCACTCCTCACTGTAAACCCCAGGAGTGTCTCTGCTCTCTCATTCCTGACTGTATACCCCAGGAGTGTCTCTACTCTCTCACTCATGACTCTAAAACCCAGGACTGTCTCTACTCTCTCACTACTGACTGTAAACCACAGGACTGTCTCTACTCTCTCATTCCTGACTGTAAACCCCAGGAGTGTCTCTACTCTCTCACTCCTGACTGTAAACCCCAGGAGTGTCTCTACTCTCTCATTCCTGACTGTAAACCCCAGGACTGTCTCTACTCTCACTCCTGACAGTAAACCCCAGGTGTGTCTCTACTCTCTCACTCCTGACTGTAAACCCCAGGACCGTCTCTACTCTCTCACTCCTGACTGTAAACCCCAGGAGTGTTTCTACACGCTCACTCCTGACTGTAAACCCCTGGACTGTCTCTACTCTCTCACTCTTGACTGTAAACCCCAGGAGTGTTTCTACTCTCTCACTCCTGATTGTAAACCACAGGACTGTCTCTACTGTGTCATTCCTGACTGTAAACCCCAGGACTGTCTCTACTCTCTCACTCCTGACTGTAAACCCCAGGAATGTCTCTACTCTCTCACTCCAGACTGTAAACCCCAGGACTGTCTCTATTCTCTCACTCCTGACTGTAAACCCCAGGAGTGTCTCTACTCTCTCACTCCTGACTGTAAACCCCAGGAGTGTCTCTACTCTCTCACTCCTGAGTGTAAACCCCAGGAGTGTCTCTACTCTCTCACTCATGACTCTAAAACCCAGGACTGTCTCTACTCTCTCACTACTGACTGTAAACCACAGGACTGTCTCTACTCTCTCATTCCTGACTGTAAACCCCAGGAGTGTCTCTACTCTCTCACTCCTGACTGTAAACCCCAGGAGTGTCTCTACTCTCTCATTCCTGACTGTAAACCCCAGGACTGTCTCTACACTCTCACTCCTGAGTGTAAACCCCAGGAGTGTCTCTACTCTCTCACTCCTGACTGTAAACCCCAGGAGTGTGTCTACTCTCTCACTCCTGAGTGTAAACCCCAGGACTGTGTCTACTCTCTCACTCCTGACTGTAAAACCCTGAACAGTCTCTACTCTCTCACTCCTGACTGTAAACTCCAGGACTGTCTCTACTCTCTCACTCCTGACTGTAAACCCCTTGAGTGTCTCTAATCTCTCAGTCCTGACTGTAAAACCCAGGAGGTTCTCTACTCTATCACTCCTGACCGTAAACCCCAGGAGTGTCTCTACTCTCTCACACCTGTCTGTAAACCCCAGGAGTGTCTCTACTCTCTCACTCCAGACTGTAAACCCCAAAACTGTCTCTACTCTCTCACTGCTGACTGTAAACCCCAGGAGTGTCTCTACTCTCTCACTCCTGACTGTAAACCCCAGGAAGGTCTCTACTCTCTCACTCCTGACTGTAAACCCCAGGAGTGTCTCTACTCTCTCACTCCTGACTTTAAACCCCAGGACTGTCTCTTCTCTCTCACTCCTGACTGTAAACCCCAGGAGTGTTTCTACACGCTCACTCCTGACTGTAAACCCCAGGAGTGTCTCTACTCTCGCACTCCTGACTGTAAACACCAGGACTGTCTCTACTCTCTCACTCCTGACTGTAAACCCCAGGACTGTCTCTACTCTCACTCCTGACTGTAAACCCCAGGAGTGTGTCTACTCTCCCACTCCTGAGTGTAAACCCCAGAACTGTCTCTACTCTCTCACTCCTGACTGTAAACCCCAGGAGTGTCTCTACTCTCTCACTCCTGACTGTAAACACCAGGACTGTCTCTACACTCTCACTCCTGACTGTAAACCCCAGGAGGTTCTCTACTCTCTCACTCCTGACCGTAAACACCAGGTGTATCTCTACTCTCTCACTCCTGAATGTCAACCCCAGGACTGTCTCGACTCTCTAACTCCTGACTGTAAACCCCAGGAGAGTCTCTACTCTCTCACTCCTGACTGTAAACCCCTGGAGTGTCTCTACTCTCTCACTCCTGACTGTTAACCCCAGGAGTGTCTCTACTGTCTCACTCCTGACTGTAAACCCCAGGAATGTCTCTACTCTCTCACTCCCGACTGTAAACCCCAAAACTGTCTCTACTCTCTCACTCCTGACAGTAAACCCCAGGAGTGTCTCTACTCTCTCACTCCTGACTGCAAAACCCAGGAGTGTCTCTACTCTCTCACTCCTGACAGTAAACCCCAGGAGTGTCTCTACTCTCTCACTCCTGACTGTAAACCCCAGGAGTGTCTCTACTCTCTCACTCTTGTCTGTAAACCCCAGGAGTGTCTCTACTCTCTCACTCCTGACTGTAAACCCCAGGAGTGTCTCTCCTCTCTCACTCCGGACTGTAAACCCCAAGAGTGTCTCTACACTCTCACTCCTGACTGTAAACACCAGGTCTGTCTATACTCTCACACTCCTCACTGTAAACCCCAGGAGTGTCTCTACTATCTCAGACTTAACTGTAAACCCCAGGACTGTCTCTACTCTCTCACTCCTGACTGTAAACCCCAGGAGTGTCTCTACTCTCTCACTCCTGACTGTAAGCGCCAGGAGTGTCTCTACTCTCTCACTCCTGACTGTAAACCCCAGGAGTGTCTCTACTCTCTCACTGCTGACTGTAAACCCCAGGAGTGTCTCCACTCTCTCACTTCTGTCCGTAAACCCCAGGAGTGTCTCTACTCTCTCACTCCCGACTGTAAACCCCAAAACTGTCTCTACTCTCTCACTCATGACTGAAAAACCCCAGGAGTGTCTCTACTCTCTCACTCCTGACTGTAAAACCCAGGAGGTTCTCTACTCTCTCACTCCTGACTGTAAACCCCAGGACTGTGTCTACTCTCTCACTCCTGACTGTAAACACCAGGACTGTCTCTACTCTCTCACTCCTGACTGTAAACCCCAGGAGTGTCTCTACACTCTCACTCCTGACTGTAAACACCAGGTCTGTCTATACTCTCTCACTCCTCACTGTAAACCCCAGGAGTGTCTCCACTATCTCACTCCTGACTGTAAACCCCAGGACTGTCTCTACTCTCACTCCTGACTGTAAACCCCAGGAGTGTCTCTACTCTCTCAGTCCTGTCTGTAAACCCAGGAGTGTCTCTACTCTCTCACTCCTGACTGTAAAACCCAGGACTGTCTCTACTCACTCACTCCTGACTGTAAACACCAGGAGTGTCTCTACACTCTCACTCCTGACTGTAAACCCCAGGACTGTCTCTACTCTCTCACTCCTGACAGTAAACCCAGGACTGTCTCTACTCTCACTCCTGACAGTAAACCCCAGGTGTGTCTCTACTCTCTCACTCCTGACTGTAAACCCCAGGACCGTCTCTACTCTCTCACTCCTGACTGTAAACCCCAGGAGTGTTTCTACACGCTCACTCCTGACTGTCAACCCCAGGACTGTCTCTACTCTCTCACTCCTGACTGTAAACCCCAGGACTGTTTCTACACGCTCACTCCTGACTGTAAACCCCAGGAGAGTCTCTACTCTCTCACTCCAGACTGTAAACCCTAGGACTGTATCTACTCTCTCACTCCTGACTGTAAACCCCAGGAGTGTCTCTACTCTCCCAGTCCTGAGTGTAAACCCCAGGAGTGTCTCTACTCTCTCACTCCTGACTGTAAACCCCAGGACTGTCTCTACTCTCTCACTCCTCACTGTAAACCCCAGGAGTGTCTCTGCTCTCTCATTCCTGACTGTATACCCCAGGACTGTCTCTGCTCTCTCACTGCTGACTGTAAACCCCAGGAGTGTCTCTCCTCTCCCACTCCTGACTGTAAACCCCAGGAGTGTCTCTACTCTCTCACTCCTGACTGTAAACACATGAACAGTCTCTACTCTCTCACTCCTTACTGTAAACCCCAGGACTGTCTCTACTCTCTCACTCCTGACTGTAAACCCTGGGAGTGTCTCTACTCTCTCACTCCTGAATGTAAAACCCAGGAGGTTCTCTACTCTCTCACTCCTGAACGTAAACCCCAAAAGTGTCTCTACTCTCTCACTCCTGTCTGTAAACCCCAGGAGTGTCTCTACTCTCTCACTCCTGACTGTAAACCCCAGGACTGTCTCTACTCTCTCACTCCTGACTGTAAACCCCAGGAATGTCTCTAATCTCTCACTCCTGACTGTAAACCCCAGGAGTGTCTCTACTCTCTCACTCCTGACTATAAACCCCAGGAGTGTATCTACTCTCTCACTCCTGACTGTAAACCCCAGGACAGTCTCTACTCTCTCACTCCTGACTGTAAACCCCTGGACTGTCTCTACTCTCTCACTCCTGACTGTAAACCACAGGACTGTCTCTACTGTGTCATTCCTGACTGTAAACCCCAGGACTGTCTCTACTCTCTCACTCCTGACTGTAAACCCCAGGAATGTCTCTACTCTCTCACTCCTGACTGTAAACCCCAGGACTGTCTCTATTCTCTCACTCCTGACTGTAAACCCCAGGACTGTCTCTACTGTGTCAATCCTGACTGTAAACCCCAGGACTGTCTCTACTCTCTCACTCCTGACTGTAAACCCCAGGAATGTCTCTACTCTCTCACTCCTGACTGTAAACCCCAGGACTGTCTCTATTCTCTCACTCCTGACTGTAAACCCCAGGAGTGTCTCCACTCTCTCACTCCTGACTGTAAACCCCAGGAGTGTCTCTACTCTCTCACTCCTGAGTGTAAACCCCAGGAGTGTCTCTACTCTCTCACTCCTGACTCTAAACCCCAGGACTGTCTCTACTCTCTCACTCCTGACTGTAAACCACAGGACTGTCTCTACTCTCTCATTCCTGACTGTAAACACCAGGTCTGTCTATACTCTCTCACTCCTCACTGTAAACCCCAGGAGTGTCTCCACTATCTCACTCCTAACTGTAAACCCCAGGACTGTCTCTACTCTCACTCCTGACTGTAAACCCCAGGAGTGTCTCTACTCTCTCACTCCTGTCTGTAAACCCCAGGAGTGTCTCTACTCTCTCACTCCTGACTGTAAACCCCAGGACTGTCTCTACTCTCTCACTCCTGACTGTAAACACCAGGAGTGTCTCTACACTCTCACTCCTGACTGTAAACCCCAGGACTGTCTCTACTCTCTCTCTCCTGACAGTAAACCCCAGGACTGTCTCTACTCTCACTCCTGACAGTAAACCCCAGGAGTGTTTCTACTCTCTCACTCCTGACTGTAAACCCCAGGACCGTCTCTACTCTCTCACTCCTGACTGTAAACCCCAGGAGTGTTTCTACACGCTCACTCCTGACTGTCAACCCCAGGACTGTCTCTACTCTCTCACTCCTGACTGTAAACCCCTGGACTGTTTCTACACGCTCACTCCTGACTGTAAACCCCATGAGAGTCTCTACTCTCTCACTCCAGACTGTAAACCCTCGGACTGTATCTACTCTCTCACTCCTGACTGTAAACCCCTGGAGTGTCTCTACTCTCCCAGTCCTGACTGTAAACCCCAGGAGTGTCTCTACTCTCTCACTCCTGACTGTAAACCCCAGGACTGTCTCTGCTCTCTCAATCCTGACTGTAAACCCCAGGACTGTCTCTACTCTCTCACTCCTGACTGTAAACCCCAGGACTGTCTCTACTCTCTCACTCCTGACTGTAAACCCCAGGAGTGTCTCTACTCTCCCAGTCCTGAGTGTAAACCCCAGGAGTGTCTCTACTCTCTCACTGCTGACTGTAAACCCCAGGACTGTCTCTACTCTCTCACTCCTGACTGTAAACCCCAGGAGTGTCTCTACTCTCTCACTCCTGACTGTAAACCCATGAACAGTCTCTACTCTCTCACTCCTGACTGTAAACCCCAGGACTGTCTCTAGTCTCTCACTCCTGACTGTAAACCCTGGGAGTGTCTCTACTCTCTCACTCCTGAATGTAAAACCCAGGAGGTTCTCTACTCTCTCACTCCTGAACGTAAACCCCAGGAGTGTCTCTACTCTCTCACTCCTGTCTGTAAACCCCAGGAGTGTCTCTACTCTCTCACTCCTGACTGTAAACCCCAGGAATGTCTCTAATCTCTCTCTCCTGACTGTAAACCCCAGGAGTGTCTCTACTCTCTCACTCCTGACTATAAACCCCAGGAGTGTCTCTACTCTCTCACTCCTGACTGTAAACCCCAGGACTGTCTCTACTCTCTCACTCCTGACTGTAAACCCCTGGACTGTCTCTACTCTCTCACTCCTGACTGTAAACCCCAGGAGTGTCTCTACTCTCTCACTCCTGATTGTAAACCACAGGACTGTCTGTACTGTGTCATTCCTGACTGTAAACCCCAGGACTGTCTCTACTCTCTCACTCCTGACTGTAAACCCCAGGAATGTCTCTACTCTCTCACTCCTGACTGTAAACCCCAGGACTGTCTCTATTCTCTCACTCCTGACTGTAAACCCCAGGAGTGTCTCTACTCTCTCACTCCTGACTGTAAACCCCAGGAGTGTCTCTACTCCCTCACTCCTGAGTGTAAACACCAGGAGTGTCTCTACTCTCTCACTCCTGACTCTAAACCCCAGGACTGTCTCTACTCTCTCACTCCTGACTGTAAACCACAGGACTGTCTCTACTCTCTCATTCCTGACTGTAAACCCCAGGAGTGTCTCTACTCTCTCACTCCTGACTGTAAACCCCAGGAGTGTCTCTACTCTCTCATTCCTGACTGTAAACCCCAGGACTGTCTCTACACTCTCACTCCTGAGTGTAAACCCCAGGAGTGTCTCTACTCTCTCACTCCTGACTGTAAACCCCAGGAGTGTCTCTACTCTCTCACTCCTGAGTGTAAACCCCAGGACTGTGTCTACTCTCTCACTCCTGACTGTAAAACCCTGAACAGTCTCTACTCTCTAACTCCTGACTGTAAACTCCAGGACTGTCTCTACTCTCTCACTCCTGACTGTAAACCCCTTGAGTGTCTCTAATCTCTCAGTCCTGACTGTAAAACCCAGGAGGTTCTCTACTCTCTCACTCCTGACCGTAAACCCCAGGAGTGTCTCTACTCTCTCACACCTGTCTGTAAACCCCAGGAGTGTCTCTACTCTCTCACTCCAGACTGTAAACCTCAAAACTGTCTCTACTCTCTCACTGCTGACTGTAAACCCCAGGAGTGTCTCTACTCTCCCACTCCTGACTGTAAACCCCAGGAATGTCTCTACTCTCTCACTCCTGACTGTAAACCCCAGGAGTGTCTCTACTCTCTCACTCCTGAGTGTAAACCCCAGGAGTGTCTCTACTCTCTCACTCCTGACTGTAAACTCCAGGACTGTCCCTACTCTCTCACTCCTGACTGTAAACCCCTTGAGTGTCTCTACTCTCTCACTCCTGACTGTAAAACCCAGGAGGTTCTCTACTCTCCCACACCTGACTGTAAACCCCAGGAGTGTCTCTACTCTCTCACTCCTGACTGTAAACCCCAGGACTGTCTCTACTCTCTCACTCCTGACTGTAAACCCCAGGACTGTCTCTACTCTCTCACACCTGTCTGTAAACCCAGGAGTGTCTCTACTCTCTCACTCCTGACTGTAAACCCCAGGAGTGTCTCTACTCTCTCACTCCTGACTGTAAACCCCAGGAATGTCTCTACACTCTCACTCCCGACTGTAAACCCCAAAACTGTCTCTACTCTCTCACTCCTGACTGTAAAACCCAGGAGTGTCTCTACTCTCTCACTCCTGACTGTAAAACCCAGGAGTGTCTCAACTCTCTCACTCCTGACTGTAAAACCCAGGAGTGTCTCTACTCTCTCACTCCTGACTGTAAACCCCAGGACTGTCTCTACTCTCTCACTCCTGACTGCAAACCCCAGGAGTGTTTCTACTCTCTCACTCCTGACTGTAAAACCCAGGACTGTCTCTACTCTCTCACTCCTGACTGCAAACCCCAGGAGTGTCTCTACTCTCTCACTCTTGTCTGTAAAGCCCAGGACTCTCTCTACTCTCTCACTCCTGACTGTAAACCCCAGGAGTGTCTCTACTCTCTCACTCCTGACTGTAAACCCCAGGACTGTCTCTACTATCTCACTCCTGACTGTAAACCCCAGGACTGTCTCTACACTCTCACTCCTGACTGTAAACACCAGGTCTGTCTATACTCTCTCACTCCTCACTGTAAACCCCAGGAGTGTCTCCACTATCTCACTCCTGACTGTAAACCCCAGGACTGTCTCTACTCTCACTCCTGACTGTAAACCCCAGGAGTGTCTCTTCTCTCTCACTCCTGTCTGTAAACCCCAGGAGTGTCTCTACTCTCTCACTCCTGACTGTAAACCCGAGGACTGTCTCTACTCTCTCACTCCTGACTGTAAACACCAAGAGTGTCTCTACACTCTCACTCCTGACTGTAAACCCCAGGTCTGTCTCTACTCTCTCACTCCTGACAGTAAACCCCAGGACTGTCTCTACTCTCACTCCTGACAGTAAACCCCAGGAGTGTCTCTACTCTCTCACTCCTGACTGTAAACCCCAGGACCGTCTCTACTCTCTCACTCCTGACTGTAAACCCCAGGAGTGTTTCTACACGCTCACTCCTAACTGTCAACACCAGGACTGTCTCTACTCTCTCACTCCTGACTGTAAACCCCAGGACTGTTTCTACACGCTCACTCCTGACTGAAAACCCCAGGAGAGTCTCTACTCTCTCACTCCAGACTGTAAACCCTAGGACTGTATCTACTCTCTCACTCCTGACTGTAAACCCCAGGAGTGTCTCTACTCTCCCAGTCCTGAGTGTAAACCCCAGGAGTGTCTCTACTCTCTCACTCCTGACTGTAAACCCCAGGACTGTCTCTACTCTCTCACTCCTGACTGTAAACCCCAGGAGTGTCTCTACTCTCTCACTCCTGACTGTAAACCCCAGGACTGTCTCTGCTCTCTCACTGCTGACTGTAAACCCCAGGACTGTCTCTACTCTCTCACTCCTGACTGTAAACCCCAGGACTGTCTCTACTCTCTCACTCCTGACTGTAAACCACAGGAGTGTCTCTACTCTCCCAGTCCTGAGTGTAAACCCCAGGAGCGTCTCTACTCTCTCACTCCTGACTGTAAACCCCAGGACTGTCTCTACTCTCTCACTCCTGACTGTAAACCCCAGGAGTGTCTCTACTCTCTCACTCCTGACTGTAAACCCATGAACAGTCTCTACTCTCTCACTCCTGACTGTAAACCCCAGGACTGTCTCTACTCTCTCACTCCTGACTGTAAACCCTGGGAGTGTCTCTACTCTCTCACTCCTGAATGTAAAACCCAGGAGGTTCTCTACTCTCTCACTCCTGAACGTAAACCCCAGGAGTGTCTCTACTCTCTCACTCTTGTCTGTAAACCCCAGGAGTGTCTCTACTCTCTCACTCCTGACTGTAATCCCCAGGACTGTCTCTACTCTCTCACTCCTGACTGTAAACCCCAGGAATGTCTCTAATCTCTCACTCCTGACTGTAAACCCCAGGAGTGTCTCTACTCTCTCACTCCTGACTATAAACCCCAGGAGTGTCTCTACTCTCTCACTCCTGACTGTAAACCCCAGGACTGTCTCTACTCTCTCACTCCTGACTGTAAACCCCTGGACTGTCTCTACTCTCTCACTCCTGACTGTAAACCCCAGGAGTGTCTCTACTCTCTCACTCCTGATTGTAAACCACAGGACTGTCTGTACTGTGTCATTCCTGACTGTAAACCCCAGGACTGTCTCTACTCTCTCACTCCGGACTGTAAACCCCAGGAATGTCTCTACTCTCTCACTCCTGACTGTAAACCCCAGGACTGTCTCTATTCTCTCACTCCTGACTGTAAACCCCAGGAGTGTCTCTACTCTCTCACTCCTGACTGTAAACACCAGGAGTGTCTCTACTCTCTCACTCCTGAGTGTAAACCCCAGGAGTGTCTCTACTCTCTCACTCCTGACTCTAAACCCCAGGACGGTCTCTACTCTCTCACTCCTGACTGTAAACCACAGGACTGTCTCTACTCTCTCATTCCTGACTGTAAAACCCAGGAGTGTCTCTACTCTCTCACTCCTGACTGTAAACCCCACAAGTGTCTCTACTCTCTCATTCCTGACTGTAAACCCCAGGACTGTCTCTACACTCTCACTCCTGAGTGTAAACCCCAGGAGTGTCTCTACTCTCTCACTCCTGACTGTAAACCCCAGGAGTGTCTCTACTCTCTCACTCCTGAGTGTAAACCCCAGGACTGTGTCTACTCTCTCACTCCTGACTGTAAAACCCTGAACAGTCTCTACTCTCTCACTCCTGACTGTAAACTCCAGGACTGTCTCTACTCTCTCACTCCTGACTGTAAACCCCTTGAGTGTCTCTAATCTCTCACTCCTGACTGTAAAACCCAGGAGGTTCTCTACTCTCTCACTCCTGACTGTAAACCCCAGGAGTGTCTCTACTCTCTCACTCCTGAGTGTAAACCCCAGGAGTGTCTCTACTCTCTCACTCCTGACTGTAAACTCCAGGACTGTCTCTACTCTCTCACTCCTGACTGTAAACCCCTTGAGTGTCTCTACTCTCTCACTCCTGACTGTAAAACACAGGAGGTTCTCTACTCTCCCACACCTGACTGTAAACCCCAGGAGTGTCTCTACTCTCTCACTCCTGACTGTAAACCCCAGGACTGTCTCTACTCTCTCACACCTCTCTGTAAACCCAGGAGTGTCTCTACTCTCTCACTCCTGACTGTAAACCCCAGGAGTGTCTCTACTCTCTCACTCCTGACTGTAAACCCCAGGATTGTCTCTACTCTCTCACTCCTGACTGTAAACCCCAGGAGTGTCTCTACTCTCTCACTCCCGACTGTAAACCCCAAAACTGTCTCTACTCTCTCACTCCTGACTGTAAAACCCAGGAGTGTCTCTACTCTCTCACTCCTGACTGTAAAACCCAGGAGTGTCTCAACTCTCTCACTCCTGACTGTAAAACCAAGGAGTGTCTCTACTCTTTCACTCCTGACTGCAAACCCCAGGAGTGTCTCGACTCTCTCACTCCTGACTGTAATACCCAGGACTGTCTCTACTCTCTCACTCCTGACTGTAAACCCCAGGAGTGTCTCTACTCTCTCACTCTTGTCTGTAAAGCCCAGGACTGTCTCTACTCTCTCACTCCTGACTGTAAACCCCAGAAGTGTCTCTACTCTCTCACTCCTAACTGTAAACTTCAGGAGTGTCTCTACTCTCTCACTCCTGACTGGAAACCCCAGGAGTGTCTCTACTCTCTCACTCCTGACTGTAAACCACAGGAATGTCTCTACTCTCTCACTCCCGACTGTAAACCCCAAAACTGTCTCTACTCTCTCACTCCTGACTGTAAACCCCAGGAGTGTCTCTACTCTCTCACTCCTGACTGTAAACCCCAGGAGAGTCTCTACTCTCTCACTCCCGACTGTAAACCCCAAAACTGTCTCTACTCTCTCACTCCTGACTGTAAACCCCAGGAGTGCCTCTACTCTATCACTCCTGACTGTAAACCCCAGGAGTGTCTCTACTCTCTCCCTCCTGACTGCAAACCCCAGGACTGTCTCTACTCTCTCACTGCTGACTGTAAACCCCAGGACTGTCTCTATTCTCTCACTCCTGACTGCAAACCCCAGGACTGTCTCTACTCTCTCACTCCTGATTGTAAACCCCAGGACTGTCTCTACTCTCTCACTCCTGACTGTAAACCCCAGGAGTGTTTCTACACGCTCACTCCTGACTGTAAACCCCAGAAGAGTCTCTACTCTCTCACTCCTGACTGTAAACCCCAGTAGTGTCTCTACTCTCTCACTCCTGACTGTAAACCCCAGGAGTGTCTCTACTCTCTCACTCCTGACTGTAAACCCCAGGACTGTCTCTACTCTCACTCCTGACTGTAAACCCCAGGAGTGTCTCTACTCTCTCACTCCTGACTGTAAAACCCTGAACAGTCTCTACTCTCTCACTCCTGACTGTAAACCCCAGGAGTGTCTCTACTCTCTCACTCCTGACTGTAAACCCTGGGACTGTCTCTACTCTCTCACTCCTGTCTGTAAACCCCAGGAGTGTCTCTACTCTCTCACTCCTGACTGTAAACCCCAGGAGTGTCTCTACTCTCTCACTCCTGACTGTAAACCCCAGGAGTGTCTCTACTCTCTCACTCCTGACTGTAAACCCAAGGACTGTCTCTACTCTCTCACTCCTGACTGTAAACCCCAGGAATGTCTCTACTCTCTCACACCTGACTGTAAACCCCAGGACTGTCTCTACTCTCTCACTCCTGACTGTAAACCCCAGGACTGTCTCTACTCTCTCACTCCTGACTATAAACCCCAGGAGTGTCTCTACTCTCTCACTCCTGTCTGTAAACCCCAGGACTGTCTCTACTCTCTCACTCCTGTCTGTAAACCCCAGGAGTGTTTCTACACGCTCACTCCTGACTGTAAACCCCAGGAGTGTCTCTACTCTCTCACTCCTGACAGTAAACCCCATGAGTGTCTCTACTCTCTCACTCCTGACTGTAAACCCCAGGAGTGTCTCTACTCTCTCACTCCTGACTGTAAACCACAGGACTGTCTCTACTGTGTCATTCCTGACTGTAAACCCCAGGACTGTCTCTACTCTCTCACTCCTGACTGTAAACCCAAGGAATGTCTCTACTCTCTCACTCCTGACTGTAAACCCCAGGAGTGTCTCTACTCTCTCACTCCTGACTGTAAACCCCAGGACTGTCTCGACTCTCTCACTCCTGTCTGTAAACCCCAGGACTGTCTCAACTCTCTCACTCCTGACTGTAAACCCCAGGAGTGTCTCTACTCTCTGACTCCTGACTGTAAAACCCAGGAGTGTCTCTACTCTCTCAATCCTGACTGTAAACCCCAGGACTGTGTCTACTCTCTCACTCCGGACTATAAACCCCAGGACTGTCTCTACACTCTCACTCCAGACTGTAAACCCCAGGAGTGTCTCTACTCTCTCACTCCTGACAATAAACTCCAGGAGTGTCTCTCCTCTCCCACTCCGGACTGTAAAACCCAGGAGTGTCTCTACACTCTCGCTCCTGACTGTAAACCCCAGGACTGTCTCTACTCTCTCACTCCTGACTGTAAAACCCAGGAGTGTCTCTACTCTCTCACTCCTGACTGTTAACCCCAGGAGTGTCTCTACTCTCTCACTCCTGACTGTAAACCCCAGGACTGTCTCTACTCTCTCACTCCTGACTGTAAACCCCAGAGTGTCTCTTCTCTCTCACTCCTGACTGTAAACCCCAGGAGTGTCTCTTCTCTCTCACTCCTGACTGTAAACCCCTGGTGTGTCTCTACTCTCTCACTCCGGACTGTAAACCCCAGGACTGTCTCTACTCTCTCACTCCTGACTGTAAAACCCAGGAGTTTCTCTACACTCTCACTCCTGTCTGTAAACCCCAGGAGTGTCTCTACTCTCTCACTCCTGAGTGTAAACCCCAGGACTGTCTCTACTCTCTCACTCCTGACTGTAAACCCCAGGAGTGTCTCTACTCTCTCGCTCCTGACTATAAACCCCAGGACTGTCTCTACACTCTAACTCCAGACTGTAAACCCCAGGAATGTCTCTACTCTCTCACTCCTGACTGTAAACCCCAGGAGTGTCTCTACTCTCTCACTCCTGACTATAAACCCTAGGAGTGTCTCTACTCTCTCACTCCAGGCTGTAAACCCCAGGACTGTCTCTACTCTCTCACTCCTGACTGTAAACCACAGGAGTGTCACTACTCTCACTCCTGACAGTAAACCCCAGGACTGTCTCTACTGTGTCATTTCTGACTGTAAACCCCAGGACTGTCTCTACACTCTCACTCCAGACTGTAAACCCCAGGAATGTCTCTACTCTCTCACTCCTGACTGTAAACCCCAGGACTGTCTCTACTCTCTCACTCCTGACTGTAAACCCCAGGACTGTCTCTACTCTCTCACTCCTGACTGTAAACACCAGGAGTGTCTCTACACTCTCACTCCTGACTGTAAACCCCAGGACTGTCTCTACTCTCTCTCTCCTGACAGTAAACCCCAGGACTGTCTCTACTCTCACTCCTGACAGTAAACCCCAGGAGTGTTTCTACTCTCTCACTCCTGACTGTAAACCCCAGGACCGTCTCTACTCTCTCACTCCTGACTGTAAACCCCAGGAGTGTTTCTACACGCTCACTCCTGACTGTCAACCCCAGGACTGTCTCTACTCTCTCACTCCTGACTGTAAACCCCTGGACTGTTTCTACACGCTCACTCCTGACTGTAAACCCCATGAGAGTCTCTACTCTCTCACTCCAGACTGTAAACCCTCGGACTGTATCTACTCTCTCACTCCTGACTGTAAACGCCTGGAGTGTCTCTACTCTCCCAGTCCTGACTGTAAACCCCAGGAGTGTCTCTACTCTCTCACTCCTGACTGTAAACCCCAGGACTGTCTCTGCTCTCTCAATCCTGACTGTAAACCCCAGGACTGTCTCTACTCTCTCACTCCTGACTGTAAACCCCAGGACTGTCTCTACTCTCTCACTCCTGACTGTAAACCCCAGGAGTGTCTCTACTCTCCCAGTCCTGAGTGTAAACCCCAGGAGTGTCTCTACTCTCTCACTGCTGACTGTAAACCCCAGGACTGTCTCTACTCTCTCACTCCTGACTGTAAACCCCAGGAGTGTCTCTACTCTCTCACTCCTGACTGTAAACCCATGAACAGTCTCTACTCTCTCACTCCTGACTGTAAACCCCAGGACTGTCTCTAGTCTCTCACTCCTGACTGTAAACCCT
This sequence comes from Isurus oxyrinchus, assembly GCA_026770705.1. NCBI lineage: Eukaryota > Metazoa > Chordata > Chondrichthyes > Lamniformes > Lamnidae > Isurus > Isurus oxyrinchus. Next base: position 113,695,499 of record JANJGN010000019.1, on the reverse strand, counting down.
GGGAGTGTCTCTACTCTCTCACTCCTGAATGTAAAACCCAGGAGGTTCTCTACTCTCTCACTCCTGAACGTAAACCCCAGGAGTGTCTCTACTCTCTCACTCCTGTCTGTAAACCCCAGGAGTGTCTCTACTCTCTCACTCCTGACTGTAAACCCCAGGAATGTCTCTAATCTCTCTCTCCTGACTGTAAACCCCAGGAGTGTCTCTACTCTCTCACTCCTGACTATAAACCCCAGGAGTGTCTCTACTCTCTCACTCCTGACTGTAAACCCCAGGACTGTCTCTACTCTCTCACTCCTGACTGTAAACCCCTGGACTGTCTCTACTCTCTCACTCCTGACTGTAAACCCCAGGAGTGTCTCTACTCTCTCACTCCTGATTGTAAACCACAGGACTGTCTGTACTGTGTCATTCCTGACTGTAAACCCCAGGACTGTCTCTACTCTCTCACTCCTGACTGTAAACCCCAGGAATGTCTCTACTCTCTCACTCCTGACTGTAAACCCCAGGACTGTCTCTATTCTCTCACTCCTGACTGTAAACCCCAGGAGTGTCTCTACTCTCTCACTCCTGACTGTAAACCCCAGGAGTGTCTCTACTCCCTCACTCCTGAGTGTAAACACCAGGAGTGTCTCTACTCTCTCACTCCTGACTCTAAACCCCAGGACTGTCTCTACTCTCTCACTCCAGACTGTAAACCACAGGACTGTCTCTACTCTCTCATTCCTGACTGTAAACCCCAGGAGTGTCTCTACTCTCTCACTCCTGACTGTAAACCCCAGGAGTGTCTCTACTCTCTCATTCCTGACTGTAAACCCCAGGACTGTCTCTACACTCTCACTCCTGAGTGTAAACCCCAGGAGTGTCTCTACTCTCTCACTCCTGACTGTAAACCCCAGGAGTGTCTCTACTCTCTCACTCCTGAGTGTAAACCCCAGGACTGTGTCTACTCTCTCACTCCTGACTGTAAAACCCTGAACAGTCTCTACTCTCTAACTCCTGACTGTAAACTCCAGGACTGTCTCTACTCTCTCACTCCTGACTGTAAACCCCTTGAGTGTCTCTAATCTCTCAGTCCTGACTGTAAAACCCAGGAGGTTCTCTACTCTCTCACTCCTGACCGTAAACCCCAGGAGTGTCTCTACTCTCTCACACCTGTCTGTAAACCCCAGGAGTGTCTCTACTCTCTCACTCCAGACTGTAAACCCCAAAACTGTCTCTACTCTCTCACTGCTGACTGTAAACCCCAGGAGTGTCTCTACTCTCTCACTCCTGACTGTAAACCCCAGGAATGTCTCTACTCTCTCACTCCTGACTGTAAACCCCAGGAGTGTCTCTACTCTCTCACTCCTGAGTGTAAACCCCAGGAGTGTCTCTACTCTCTCACTCCTGACTGTAAACTCCAGGACTGTCTCTACTCTCTCACTCCTGACTGTAAACCCCTTGAGTGTCTCTACTCTCTCACTCCTGACTGTAAAACCCAGGAGGTTCTCTACTCTCCCACACCTGACTGTAAACCCCAGGAGTGTCTCTACTCTCTCACTCCTGACTGTAAACCCCAGGACTGTCTCTACTCTCTCACTCCTGACTGTAAACCCCAGGACTGTCTCTACTCTCTCACACCTGTCTGTAAACCCAGGAGTGTCTCTACTCTCTCACTCCTGACTGTAAACCCCAGGAGTGTCTCTACTCTCTCACTCCTGACTGTAAACCCCAGGAATGTCCCTACACTCTCACTCCCGACTGTAAACCCCAAAACTGTCTCTACTCTCTCACTCCTGACTGTAAAACCCAGGAGTGTCTCTACTCTCTCACTCCTGACTGTAAAACCCAGGAGTGTCTCAACTCTCTCACTCCTGACTGTAAAACCCAGGAGTGTCTCTACTCTCTCACTCCTGACTGTAAACCCCAGGACTGTCTCTACTCTCTCACTCCTGACTGCAAACCCCAGGAGTGTTTCTACTCTCTCACTCCTGACTGTAAAACCCAGGACTGTCTCTACTCTCTCACTCCTGATTGCAAACCCCAGGAGTGTCTCTACTCTCTCACTCTTGTCTGTAAAGCCCAGGACTCTCTCTACTCTCTCACTCCTGACTGTAAACCCCAGGAGTGTCTCTACTCTCTCACTCCTGACTGTAAACCCCAGGACTGTCTCTACTATCTCACTCCTGACTGTAAACCCCAGGACTGTCTCTACACTCTCACTCCTGACTGTAAACACCAGGTCTGTCTATACTCTCTCACTCCTCACTGTAAACCCCAGGAGTGTCTCCACTATCTCACTCCTGACTGTAAACCCCAGGACTGTCTCTACTCTCACTCCTGACTGTAAACCCCAGGAGTGTCTCTTCTCTCTCACTCCTGTCTGTAAACCCCAGGAGTGTCTCTACTCTCTCACTCCTGACTGTAAACCCGAGGACTGTCTCTACTCTCTCACTCCTGACTGTAAACACCAAGAGTGTCTCTACACTCTCACTCCTGACTGTAAACCCCAGGTCTGTCTCTACTCTCTCACTCCTGACAGTAAACCCCAGGACTGTCTCTACTCTCACTCCTGACAGTAAACCCCAGGAGTGTCTCTACTCTCTCACTCCTGACTGTAAACCCCAGGACCGTCTCTACTCTCTCACTCCTGACTGTAAACCCCAGGAGTGTTTCTACACGCTCACTCCTAACTGTCAACACCAGGACTGTCTCTACTCTCTCACTCCTGACTGTAAACCCCAGGACTGTTTCTACACGCTCACTCCTGACTGAAAACCCCAGGAGAGTCTCTACTCTCTCACTCCAGACTGTAAACCCTAGGACTGTATCTACTCTCTCACTCCTGACTCTAAACCCCAGGAGTGTCTCTACTCTCCCAGTCCTGAGTGTAAACCCCAGGAGTGTCTCTACTCTCTCACTCCTGACTGTAAACCCCAGGACTGTCTCTACTCTCTCACTCCTGACTGTAAACCCCAGGAGTGTCTCTACTCTCTCACTCCTGACTGTAAACCCCAGGACTGTCTCTGCTCTCTCACTGCTGACTGTAAACCCCAGGACTGTCTCTACTCTCTCACTCCTGACTGTAACCCCAGGACTGTCTCTACTCTCTCACTCCTGACTGTAAACCACAGGAGTGTCTCTACTCTCCCAGTCCTGAGTGTAAACCCCAGGAGCGTCTCTACTCTCTCACTCCTGACTGTAAACCCCAGGACTGTCTCTACTCTCTCACTCCTGACTGTAAACCCCAGGAGTGTCTCTACTCTCTCACTCCTGACTGTAAACCCATGAACAGTCTCTACTCTCTCACTCCTGACTGTAAACCCCAGGACTGTCTCTACTCTCTCACTCCTGACTGTAAACCCTGGGAGTGTCTCTACTCTCTCACTCCTGAATGTAAAACCCAGGAGGTTCTCTACTCTCTCACTCCTGAACGTAAACCCCAGGAGTGTCTCTACTCTCTCACTCTTGTCTGTAAACCCCAGGAGTGTCTCTACTCTCTCACTCCTGACTGTAAACCCCAGGACTGTCTCTACTCTCTCACTCCTGACTGTAAACCCCAGGAATGTCTCTAATCTCTCACTCCTGACTGTAAACCCCAGGAGTGTCTCTACTCTCTCACTCCTGACTATAAACCCCAGGAGTGTCTCTACTCTCTCACTCCTGACTGTAAACCCCAGGACTGTCTCTACTCTCTCACTCCTGACTGTAAACCCCTGGACTGTCTCTACTCTCTCACTCCTGATTGTAAACCACAGGACTGTCTGTACTGTGTCATTCCTGACTGTAAACCCCAGGACTGTCTCTACTCTCTCACTCCTGACTGTAAACCCCAGGAATGTCTCTACTCTCTCACTCCTGACTGTAAACCCCAGGACTGTCTCTATTCTCTCACTCCTGACTGTAAACCCCAGGAGTGTCTCTACTCTCTCACTCCTGACTGTAAACACCAGGAGTGTCTCTACTCTCTCACTCCTGAGTGTAAACCCCAGGAGTGTCTCTACTCTCTCACTCCTGACTCTAAACCCCAGGACGGTCTCTACTCTCTCACTCCTGACTGTAAACCACAGGACTGTCTCTACTCTCTCATTCCTGACTGTAAAACCCAGGAGTGTCTCTACTCTCTCACTCCTGACTGTAAACCCCACAAGTGTCTCTACTCTCTCATTCCTGACTGTAAACCCCAGGACTGTCTCTACACTCTCACTCCTGAGTGTAAACCCCAGGAGTGTCTCTACTCTCTCACTCCTGACTGTAAACCCCAGGAGTGTCTCTACTCTCTCACTCCTGAGTGTAAACCCCAGGACTGTGTCTACTCTCTCACTCCTGACTGTAAAACCCTGAACAGTCTCTACTCTCTCACTCCTGACTGTAAACTCCAGGACTGTCTCTACTCTCTCACTCCTGACTGTAAACCCCTTGAGTGTCTCTAATCTCTCACTCCTGACTGTAAAACCCAGGAGGTTCTCTACTCTCTCACTCCTGACCGTAAACCCCAGGAGTGTCTCTACTCTCTCACACCTGTCTGTAAACCCCAGGAGTGTCTCTACTCTCTCACTCCAGACTGTAAACCCCAAAACTGTCTCTACTCTCTCACTGCTGACTGTAAACCCCAGGAGTGTCTCTACTCTCTCACTCCTGACTGTAAACCCCAGGAATGTCTCTACTCTCTCACTCCTGACTGTAAACCCCAGGAGTGTCTCTACTCTCTCACTCCTGAGTGTAAACCCCAGGAGTGTCTCTACTCTCTCACTCCTGACTGTAAACTCCAGGACTGTCTCTACTCTCTCACTCCTGACTGTAAACCCCTTGAGTGTCTCTACTCTCTCACTCCTGACTGTAAAACACAGGAGGTTCTCTACTCTCCCACACCTGACTGTAAACCCCAGGAGTGTCTCTACTCTCTCACTCCTGACTGTAAACCCCAGGACTGTCTCTACTCTCTCACACCTCTCTGTAAACCCAGGAGTGTCTCTACTCTCTCACTCCTGACTGTAAACCCCAGGAGTGTCTCTACTCTCTCACTCCTGACTGTAAACCCCAGGATTGTCTCTACTCTCTCACTCCTGACTGTAAACCCCAGGAGTGTCTCTACTCTCTCACTCCCGACTGTAAACCCCAAAACTGTCTCTACTCTCTCACTCCTGACTGTAAAACCCAGGAGTGTCTCTACTCTCTCACTCCTGACTGTAAAACCCAGGAGTGTCTCAACTCTCTCACTCCTGACTGTAAAACCAAGGAGTGTCTCTACTCTTTCACTCCTGACTGCAAACCCCAGGAGTGTCTCGACTCTCTCACTCCTGACTGTAATACCCAGGACTGTCTCTACTCTCTCACTCCTGACTGTAAACCCCAGGAGTGTCTCTACTCTCTCACTCTTGTCTGTAAAGCCCAGGACTGTCTCTACTCTCTCACTCCTGACTGTAAACCCCAGAAGTGTCTCTACTCTCTCACTCCTAACTGTAAACTTCAGGAGTGTCTCTACTCTCTCACTCCTGACTGGAAACCCCAGGAGTGTCTCTACTCTCTCACTCCTGACTGTAAACCACAGGAATGTCTCTACTCTCTCACTCCCGACTGTAAACCCCAAAACTGTCTCTACTCTCTCACTCCTGACTGTAAACCCCAGGAGTGTCTCTACTCTCTCACTCCTGACTGTAAACCCCAGGAGAGTCTCTACTCTCTCACTCCCGACTGTAAACCCCAAAACTGTCTCTACTCTCTCACTCCTGACTGTAAACCCCAGGAGTGCCTCTACTCTATCACTCCTGACTGTAAACCCCAGGAGTGTCTCTACTCTCTCCCTCCTGACTGCAAACCCCAGGACTGTCTCTACTCTCTCACTGCTGACTGTAAACCCCAGGACTGTCTCTATTCTCTCACTCCTGACTGCAAACCCCAGGACTGTCTCTACTCTCTCACTCCTGATTGTAAACCCCAGGACTGTCTCTACTCTCTCACTCCTGACTGTAAACCCCAGGAGTGTTTCTACACGCTCACTCCTGACTGTAAACCCCAGAAGAGTCTCTACTCTCTCACTCCTGACTGTAAACCCCAGTAGTGTCTCTACTCTCTCACTCCTGACTGTAAACCCCAGGAGTGTCTCTACTCTCTCACTCCTGACTGTAAACCCCAGGACTGTCTCTACTCTCACTCCTGACTGTAAACCCCAGGAGTGTCTCTACTCTCTCACTCCTGACTGTAAAACCCTGAACAGTCTCTACTCTCTCACTCCTGACTGTAAACCCCAGGAGTGTCTCTACTCTCTCACTCCTGACTGTAAACCCTGGGACTGTCTCTACTCTCTCACTCCTGTCTGTAAACCCCAGGAGTGTCTCTACTCTCTCACTCCTGACTGTAAACCCCAGGAGTGTCTCTACTCTCTCACTCCTGACTGTAAACCCCAGGAGTGTCTCTACTCTCTCACTCCTGACTGTAAACCCCAGGACTGTCTCTACTCTCTCACTCCTGACTGTAAACCCCAGGAATGTCTCTACTCTCTCACACCTGACTGTAAACCCCAGGACTGTCTCTACTCTCTCACTCCTGTCTGTAAACCCCAGGAGTGTTTCGACACGCTCACTCCTGACTGTAAACCCCAGGAGTGTCTCTACTCTCTCACTCCTGACAGTAAACCCCATGAGTGTCTCTACTCTCTCACTCCTGACTGTAAACCCCAGGAGTGTCTCTACTCTCTCACTCCTGACTGTAAACCCCAGGAGTGTCTCTACTCTCTCACTCCTGACTGTAAACCCCAGGACTGTCTCTACTCTCTCACTCCTGACTGTAAACCCCAGGAATGTCTCTACTCTCTCACACCTGACTGTAAACCCCAGGACTGTCTCTACTCTCTCACTCCTGTCTGTAAACCCCAGGAGTGTTTCTACACGCTCACTCCTGACTGTAAACCCCAGGAGTGTCTCTACTCTCTCACTCCTGACAGTAAACCCCATGAGTGTCTCTACTCTCTCACTCCTGACTGTAAACCCCAGGAGTGTCTCTACTCTCTCACTCCTGACTGTAAACCACAGGACTGTCTCTACTGTGTCATTCCTGACTGTAAACCCCAGGACTGTCTCTACTCTCTCACTCCTGACTGTAAACCCAAGGAATGTCTCTACTCTCTCACTCCTGACTGTAAACCCCAGGAGTGTCTCTACTCTCTCACTCCTGACTCTAAACCCCAGGACGGTCTCTACTCTCTCACTCCTGACTGTAAACCACAGGACTGTCTCTACTCTCTCATTCCTGACTGTAAAACCCAGGAGTGTCTCTACTCTCTCACTCCTGACTGTAAACCCCACAAGTGTCTCTACTCTCTCATTCCTGACTGTAAACCCCAGGACTGTCTCTACACTCTCACTCCTGAGTGTAAACCCCAGGAGTGTCTCTACTCTCTCACTCCTGACTGTAAACCCCAGGAGTGTCTCTACTCTCTCACTCCTGAGTGTAAACCCCAGGACTGTGTCTACTCTCTCACTCCTGACTGTAAAACCCTGAACAGTCTCTACTCTCTCACTCCTGACTGTAAACTCCAGGACTGTCTCTACTCTCTCACTCCTGACTGTAAACCCCTTGAGTGTCTCTAATCTCTCACTCCTGACTGTAAAACCCAGGAGGTTCTCTACTCTCTCACTCCTGACCGTAAACCCCAGGAGTGTCTCTACTCTCTCACACCTGTCTGTAAACCCCAGGAGTGTCTCTACTCTCTCACTCCAGACTGTAAACCCCAAAACTGTCTCTACTCTCTCACTGCTGACTGTAAACCCCAGGAGTGTCTCTACTCTCTCACTCCTGACTGTAAACCCCAGGAATGTCTCTACTCTCTCACTCCTGACTGTAAACCCCAGGAGTGTCTCTACTCTCTCACTCCTGAGTGTAAACCCCAGGAGTGTCTCTACTCTCTCACTCCTGACTGTAAACTCCAGGACTGTCTCTACTCTCTCACTCCTGACTGTAAACCCCTTGAGTGTCTCTACTCTCTCACTCCTGACTGTAAAACACAGGAGGTTCTCTACTCTCCCACACCTGACTGTAAACCCCAGGAGTGTCTCTACTCTCTCACTCCTGACTGTAAACCCCAGGACTGTCTCTACTCTCTCACACCTCTCTGTAAACCCAGGAGTGTCTCTACTCTCTCACTCCTGACTGTAAACCCCAGGAGTGTCTCTACTCTCTCACTCCTGACTGTAAACCCCAGGATTGTCTCTACTCTCTCACTCCTGACTGTAAACCCCAGGAGTGTCTCTACTCTCTCACTCCCGACTGTAAACCCCAAAACTGTCTCTACTCTCTCACTCCTGACTGTAAAACCCAGGAGTGTCTCTACTCTCTCACTCCTGACTGTAAAACCCAGGAGTGTCTCAACTCTCTCACTCCTGACTGTAAAACCAAGGAGTGTCTCTACTCTTTCACTCCTGACTGCAAACCCCAGGAGTGTCTCGACTCTCTCACTCCTGACTGTAATACCCAGGACTGTCTCTACTCTCTCACTCCTGACTGTAAACCCCAGGAGTGTCTCTACTCTCTCACTCTTGTCTGTAAAGCCCAGGACTGTCTCTACTCTCTCACTCCTGACTGTAAACCCCAGAAGTGTCTCTACTCTCTCACTCCTAACTGTAAACTTCAGGAGTGTCTCTACTCTCTCACTCCTGACTGGAAACCCCAGGAGTGTCTCTACTCTCTCACTCCTGACTGTAAACCACAGGAATGTCTCTACTCTCTCACTCCCGACTGTAAACCCCAAAACTGTCTCTACTCTCTCACTCCTGACTGTAAACCCCAGGAGTGTCTCTACTCTCTCACTCCTGACTGTAAACCCCAGGAGAGTCTCTACTCTCTCACTCCCGACTGTAAACCCCAAAACTGTCTCTACTCTCTCACTCCTGACTGTAAACCCCAGGAGTGCCTCTACTCTATCACTCCTGACTGTAAACCCCAGGAGTGTCTCTACTCTCTCCCTCCTGACTGCAAACCCCAGGACTGTCTCTACTCTCTCACTGCTGACTGTAAACCCCAGGACTGTCTCTATTCTCTCACTCCTGACTGCAAACCCCAGGACTGTCTCTACTCTCTCACTCCTGATTGTAAACCCCAGGACTGTCTCTACTCTCTCACTCCTGACTGTAAACCCCAGGAGTGTTTCTACACGCTCACTCCTGACTGTAAACCCCAGAAGAGTCTCTACTCTCTCACTCCTGACTGTAAACCCCAGTAGTGTCTCTACTCTCTCACTCCTGACTGTAAACCCCAGGAGTGTCTCTACTCTCTCACTCCTGACTGTAAACCCCAGGACTGTCTCTACTCTCACTCCTGACTGTAAACCCCAGGAGTGTCTCTACTCTCTCACTCCTGACTGTAAAACCCTGAACAGTCTCTACTCTCTCACTCCTGACTGTAAACCCCAGGAGTGTCTCTACTCTCTCACTCCTGACTGTAAACCCTGGGACTGTCTCTACTCTCTCACTCCTGTCTGTAAACCCCAGGAGTGTCTCTACTCTCTCACTCCTGACTGTAAACCCCAGGAGTGTCTCTACTCTCTCACTCCTGACTGTAAACCCCAGGAGTGTCTCTACTCTCTCACTCCTGACTGTAAACCCCAGGACTGTCTCTACTCTCTCACTCCTGACTGTAAACCCCAGGAATGTCTCTACTCTCTCACACCTGACTGTAAACCCCAGGACTGTCTCTACTCTCTCACTCCTGTCTGTAAACCCCAGGAGTGTTTCGACACGCTCACTCCTGACTGTAAACCCCAGGAGTGTCTCTACTCTCTCACTCCTGACAGTAAACCCCATGAGTGTCTCTACTCTCTCACTCCTGACTGTAAACCCCAGGAGTGTCTCTACTCTCTCACTCCTGACTGTAAACCCCAGGAGTGTCTCTACTCTCTCACTCCTGACTGTAAACCCCAGGACTGTCTCTACTCTCTCACTCCTGACTGTAAACCCCAGGAATGTCTCTACTCTCTCACACCTGACTGTAAACCCCAGGACTGTCTCTACTCTCTCACTCCTGTCTGTAAACCCCAGGAGTGTTTCTACACGCTCACTCCTGACTGTAAACCCCAGGAGTGTCTCTACTCTCTCACTCCTGACAGTAAACCCCATGAGTGTCTCTACTCTCTCACTCCTGACTGTAAACCCCAGGAGTGTCTCTACTCTCTCACTCCTGACTGTAAACCACAGGACTGTCTCTACTGTGTCATTCCTGACTGTAAACCCCAGGACTGTCTCTACTCTCTCACTCCTGACTGTAAACCCAAGGAATGTCTCTACTCTCTCACTCCTGACTGTAAACCCCAGGAGTGTCTCTACTCTCTCACTCCTGACTGTAAACCCCAGGACTGTCTCGACTCTCTCACTCCTGTCTGTAAACCCCAGGACTGTCTCAACTCTCTCACTCCTGACTGTAAACCCCAGGAGTGTCTCTACTCTCTGACTCCTGACTGTAAAACCCAGGAGTGTCTCTACTCTCTCAATCCTGACTGTAAACCCCAGGACTGTGTCTACTCTCTCACTCCGGACTATAAACCCCAGGACTGTCTCTACACTCTCACTCCAGACTGTAAACCCCAGGAGTGTCTCTACTCTCTCACTCCTGACTGTAAACTCCAGGAGTGTCTCTCCTCTCCCACTCCGGACTGTAAAACCCAGGAGTGTCTCTACACTCTCGCTCCTGACTGTAAACCCCAGGACTGTCTCTACTCTCTCACTCCTGACTGTAAAACCCAGGAGTGTCTCTACTCTCTCACTCCTGACTGTTAACCCCAGGAGTGTCTCTACTCTCTCACTCCTGACTGTAAACCCCAGGACTGTCTCTACTCTCTCACTCCTGACTGTAAACCCCAGAGTGTCTCTACTCTCTCACTCCTGACTGTAAACCCCAGGAGTGTCTCTTCTCTCTCACTCCTGACTGTAAACCCCTGGTGTGTCTCTACTCTCTCACTCCGGACTGTAAACCCCAGGACTGTCTCTACTCTCTCACTCCTGACTGTAAAACCCAGGAGTTTCTCTACACTCTCACTCCTGTCTGTAAACCCCAGGAGTGTCTCTACTCTCTCACTCCTGAGTGTAAACCCCAGGACTGTCTCTACTCTCTCACTCCTGACTGTAAACCCCAGGAGTGTCTCTACTCTCTCGCTCCTGACTATAAACCCCAGGACTGTCTCTACACTCTCACTCCAGACTGTAAACCCCAGGAATGTCTCTACTCTCTCACTCCTGACTGTAAACCCCAGGAGTGTCTCTACTCTCTCACTCCTGACTATAAACCCTAGGAGTGTCTCTACTCTCTCACTCCAGGCTGTAAACCCCAGGACTGTCTCTACTCTCTCACTCCTGACTGTAAACCTCAGGAGTGTCACTACTCTCACTCCTGACAGTAAACCCCAGGACTGTCTCTACTGTGTCATTTCTGACTGTAAACCCCAGGACTGTCTCTACACTCTCACTCCAGACTGTAAACCCCAGGAATGTCTCTACTCTCTCACTCCTGACTGTAAACCCCAGGAGTGTCTCTACTCTCTCACTCCTGACTATAAACCCTAGGAGTGTCTCTACTCTCTCACTCCTGACTGTAAACCCCAGGACTGTCTCTACTCTCTCACTCCTGACTGTAAACCCCTGGACTGTCTCTACTCTCTCACTCCTGACTGTAAACCCCAGGAGTGTCTCTACTCTCTCACTCCTGATTGTAAACCACAGGACTGTCTGTACTGTGTCATTCCTGACTGTAAACCCCAGGACTGTCTCTACTCTCTCACTCCTGACTGTAAACCCAAGGAATGTCTCTACTCTCTCACTCCTGACTGTAAACCCCAGGACTGTCTCTATTCTCTCACTCCTGACTGTAAACCCCAGGACTGTCTCTATTCTCTCACTCCTGACTGTAAACCCCAGGAGTGTCTCTACTCTCTCACTCCTGAGTGTAAACCCCAGGAGTGTCTCTACTCTCTCACTCCTGACTCTAAACCCCAGGACTGTCTCAACTCTCTCACTCCTGACTGTAAACCACAGGACTGTCTCTACTCTCTCATTCCTGACTGTAAAACCCAGGAGTGTCTCTACTCTCTCACTCCTGACTGTAAACCCCAGGAGTGTCTCTACTCTCTCATTCCTGACTGTAAACCCCAGGACTGTCTCTACACTCTCACTCCTGAGTGTAAACCCCAGGAGTGTCTCTACTCTCTCACTCCTGACTGTAAACCCCAGGAGTGTCTCTACTCTCTCACTCCTGAGTGTAAACCCCAGGACTGTGTCTACTCTCTCACTCCTGACTGTAAAACGCTGAACAGTCTCTACTCTCTCACTCCTGACTGTAAACTCCAGGACTGTCTCTACTCTCTCACTCCTGACTGTAAACCCCTTGAGTGTCTCTAATCTCTCACTCCTGACTGTAAAACCCAGGAGGTTCTCTACTCTCTCACTCCTGACCGTAAACCCCAGGAGTGTCTCTACTCTCTCACACCTGTCTGTAAACCCCAGGAGTGTCTCTACTCTCTCACTCCAGACTGTAAACCCCAAAACTGTCTCTACTCTCTCACTGCTGACTGTAAACCCCAGGAGTGTCTCTACACTCTCACTCCTGACTGTAAACCCCAGGAATGTCTCTACTCTCTCACTCCTGACTGTAAACCCCAGGAGTGTCTCTACTCTCTCACTCCTGAGTGTAAACCCCAGGAGTGTCTCTACTCTCTCACTCCTGACTGTAAACTCCAGGACTGTCTCTACGCTCTCACTCCTGACTGTAATCCCCTTGAATGTCTCTACTCTCTCACTCCTGACTGTAAAACCCAGGAGGTTCTCTACTCTCCCACACCTGACTGTAAACCCCAGGAGTGTCTCTACTCTCTCACTCCTGACTGTAAACCCCAGGACTGTCTCTACTCTCTCACACCTGTCTGTAAACCCAGGAGTGTCTCTACTCTCTCACTCCTGACTGTAAACCCCAGGAGTGTCTCTACTCTCTCACTCCTGACTGTAAACCCCAGGAATGTCTCTACACTCTCACTCCCGACTGTAATCCCCAAAACTGTCTCTACTCTCTCACTCCTGACTGTAAAACCCAGGAGTGTCTCTACTCTCTCACTCCTGACTGTAAAACCCAGGAGTGCCTCAACTCTCTCACTCCTGACTGTAAAACCAAGGAGTGTCTCTACTCTTTCACTCCTGACTGCAAACCCCAGGAGTGTCTCGACTCTCTCACTCCTGACTGTAATACCCAGGACTGTCTCTACTCTCTCACTCCTGACTGTAAACCCCAGGAGTGTCTCTACTCTCTCACTCTTGTCTGTAAAGCCCAGGACTGTCTCTACTCTCTCACTCCTGACTGTAAACCCCAGAAGTGTCTCTACTCTCTCACTCCTAACTGTAAACTTCTGGAGTGTCTCTACTCTCTCACACCTGACTGGAAACCCCAGGAGTGTCTCTACTCTCTCACTCCTGACTGTAAACCACAGGAATGTCTCTACTCTCTCACTCCCGACTGTAAACCCCAAAACTGTCTCTACTCTCTCACTCCTGACTGTAAACCCCAGGAGTGTCTCTACTCTCTCACTCCTGACTGTAAACCCCAGGAGTGTCTCTACTCTCTCACTCCCGACTGTAAACCCCAAAACTGTCTCTACTCTCTCACTCCTGACTGTAAACCCCAGGAGTGCCTCTACTCTCTCACTCCTGACTGTAAACCCCAGGAGTGTCTCTACTCTCTCCCTCCTGACTGCAAACCCCAGGACTGTCTCTACTCTCTCACTGCTGACTGTAAACCCCAGGACTGTCTCTATTCTCTCACTCCTGACTGCAAACCCCAGGACTGTCTCTACTCTCTCACTCCTGACTGTAAACCCCAGGACTGTCTCTACTCTCTCACTCCTGACTGTAAACCCCAGGAGTGTTTCTACACGCTCACTCCTGACTGTAAACCCCAGAAGAGTCTCTACTCTCTCACTCCTGACTGTAAACCCCAGGAGTGTCTCTACTCTCTCACTCCTGACTGTAAACCCCAGGAGTGTCTCTACTCTCTCACTCCTGACTGTAAACCCCAGGACTGTCTCTACTCTCACTCCTGACTGTAAACCCCAGGAGTGTCTCTACTCTCTCACTCCTGACTGTAAAACCCTGAACAGTCTCTACTCTCTCACTCCTGACTGTAAACCCCAGGAGTGTCTCTACTCTCTCACTCCTGACTGTAAACCCTGGGACTGTCTCTAATCTCTCACTCCTGTCTGTAAACCCCAGGAGTGTCTCTACTCTCTCACTCCTGAATGTAAACCCCAGGAGTGTCTCTACTCTCTCACTCCTGACTGTAAACCCCAGGAGTGTCTCTACTCTCTCACTCCTGACTGTAAACCCCAGGACTGTCTCTACTCTCTCACTCCTGACTGTAAACCCCAGGAATGTCTCTACTCTCTCACACCTGACTGTAAACCCCAGGACTGTCTCTACTCTCTCACTCCTGACTGTAAACCCCAGGACTGTCTCTACTCTCTCACTCCTGACTATAAACCCCAGGATTGTTTCTACTCTCTCACACCTGTCTGTAAACCCCAGGACTGTCTCTACTCTCTCACTCCTGTCTGTAAACCCCAGGAGTGTTTCTACACGCTCACTCCTGACTGTAAACCCCAGGAGTGTCTCTACTCTCTCACTCCTGACAGTAAACCCCATGAGTGTCTCTACTCTCTCACTCCTGACTGTAAACCCCAGGAGTGTCTCTACTCTCTCACTCCTGACTGTAAACCACAGGACTGTCTCTACTGTGTCATTCCTGACTGTAAACCCCAGGACTGTCTCTACTCTCTCACTCCTGACTGTAAACCCAAGGAATGTCTCTACTCTCTCACTCCTGACTGTAAACCCCAGGAGTGTCTCTACTCTCTCACTCCTGACTGTAAACCCCAGGACTGTCTCGACTCTCTCACTCCTGTCTGTAAACCCCAGGACTGTCTCAACTCTCTCACTCCTGACTGTAAACCCCAGGAGTGTCTCTACTCTCTGACTCCTGACTGTAAAACCCAGGAGTGTCTCTACTCTCTCAATCCTGACTGTAAACCCCAGGACTGTGTCTACTCTCTCACTCCGGACTATAAACCCCAGGACTGTCTCTACACTCTCACTCCAGACTGTAAACCCCAGGAGTGTCTCTACTCTCTCACTCCTGACTGTAAACTCCAGGAATGTCTCTCCTCTCCCACTCCGGACTGTAAAACCCAGGAGTGTCTCTACACTCTCGCTCCTGACTGTAAACCCCAGGACTGTCTCTACTCTCTCACTCCTGACTGTAAAACCCAGGAGTGTCTCTACTCTCTCACTCCTGACTGTTAACCCCAGGAGTGTCTCTACTCTCTCACTGCTGACTGTAAACCCCAGGACTGTCTCTACTCTCTCACTCCTGACTGTAAACCCCAGAGTGTCTCTACTCTCTCACTCCTGACTGTAAACCCCAGGAGTGTCTCTTCTCTCTCACTCCTGACTGTAAACCCCTGGAGTGTCTCTACTCTCTCACTCCGGACTGTAAACCCCAGGACTGTCTCTACTCTCTCACTCCTGACTGTAAAACCCAGGAGTTTCTCTACACTCTCACTCCTGTCTGTAAACCCCAGGAGTGTCTCTACTCTCTCACTCCTGAGTGTAAACCCCAGGACTGTCTCTACTCTCTCACTCCTGACTGTAAACCCCAGGAGTGTCTCTACTCTCTCGCTCCTGACTATAAACCCCAGGACTGTCTCTACACTCTCACTCCAGACTGTAAACCCCAGGAATGTCTCTACTCTCTCACTCCTGACTGTAAACCCCAGGAGTGTCTCTACTCTCTCACTCCTGACTGTAAACCCTGGGACTGTCTCTACTCTCTCACTCCTGTCTGTAAACCCCAGGAGTGTCTCTACTCTCTCACTCCTGACTGTAAACCCCAGGAGTGTCTCTACTCTCTCACTCCTGACTGTAAACCCCAGGAGTGTCTCTACTCTCTCACTCCTGACTGTAAACCCCAGGACTGTCTCTACTCTCTCACTCCTGACTGTAAACCCCAGGAATGTCTCTACTCTCTCACACCTGACTGTAAACCCCAGGACTGTCTCTACTCTCTCACTCCTGACTGTAAACCCCAGGACTGTCTCTACTCTCTCACTCCTGACTATAAACCCCAGGAGTGTCTCTACTCTCTCACTCCTGTCTGTAAACCCCAGGACTGTCTCTACTCTCTCACTCCTGTCTGTAAACCCCAGGAGTGTTTCTACACGCTCACTCCTGACTGTAAACCCCAGGAGTGTCTCTACTCTCTCACTCCTGACAGTAAACCCCATGAGTGTCTCTACTCTCTCACTCCTGACTGTAAACCCCAGCAGTGTCTCTACTCTCTCACTCCTGACTGTAAACCACAGGACTGTCTCTACTGTGTCATTCCTGACTGTAAACCCCAGGACTGTCTCTACTCTCTCACTCCTGACTGTAAACCCCAGGAGTGTCTCTACTCTCTCACTCCTGACTGTAAACCCTGGGACTGTCTCTAATCTCTCACTCCTGTCTGTAAACCCCAGGAGTGTCTCTACTCTCTCACTCCTGAATGTAAACCCCAGGAGTGTCTCTACTCTCTCACTCCTGACTGTAAACCCCAGGAGTGTCTCTACTCTCTCACTCCTGACTGTAAACCCCAGGACTGTCTCTACTCTCTCACTCCTGACTGTAAACCCCAGGAATGTCTCTACTCTCTCACACCTGACTGTAAACCCCAGGACTGTCTCTACTCTCTCACTCCTGACTGTAAACCCCAGGACTGTCTCTACTCTCTCACTCCTGACTATAAACCCCAGGATTGTCTCTACTCTCTCACACCTGTCTGTAAACCCCAGGACTGTCTCTACTCTCTCACTCCTGTCTGTAAACCCCAGGAGTGTTTCTACACGCTCACTCCTGACTGTAAACCCCAGGAGTGTCTCTACTCTCTCACTCCTGACAGTAAACCCCATGAGTGTCTCTACTCTCTCACTCCTGACTGTAAACCCCAGGAGTGTCTCTACTCTCTCACTCCTGACTGTAAACCACAGGACTGTCTCTACTGTGTCATTCCTGACTGTAAACCCCAGGACTGTCTCTACTCTCTCACTCCTGACTGTAAACCCAAGGAATGTCTCTACTCTCTCACTCCTGACTGTAAACCCCAGGAGTGTCTCTACTCTCTCACTCCTGACTGTAAACCCCAGGACTGTCTCGACTCTCTCACTCCTGTCTGTAAACCCCAGGACTGTCTCAACTCTCTCACTCCTGACTGTAAACCCCAGGAGTGTCTCTACTCTCTGACTCCTGACTGTAAAACCCAGGAGTGTCTCTACTCTCTCAATCCTGACTGTAAACCCCAGGACTGTGTCTACTCTCTCACTCCGGACTATAAACCCCAGGACTGTCTCTACACTCTCACTCCAGACTGTAAACCCCAGGAGTGTCTCTACTCTCTCACTCCTGACTGTAAACTCCAGGAATGTCTCTCCTCTCCCACTCCGGACTGTAAAACCCAGGAGTGTCTCTACACTCTCGCTCCTGACTGTAAACCCCAGGACTGTCTCTACTCTCTCACTCCTGACTGTAAAACCCAGGAGTGTCTCTACTCTCTCACTCCTGACTGTTAACCCCAGGAGTGTCTCTACTCTCTCACTCCTGACTGTAAACCCCAGGACTGTCTCTACTCTCTCACTCCTGACTGTAAACCCCAGAGTGTCTCTACTCTCTCACTCCTGACTGTAAACCCCAGGAGTGTCTCTTCTCTCTCACTCCTGACTGTAAACCCCTGGAGTGTCTCTACTCTCTCACTCCGGACTGTAAACCCCAGGACTGTCTCTACTCTCTCACTCCTGACTGTAAAACCCAGGAGTTTCTCTACACTCTCACTCCTGTCTGTAAACCCCAGGAGTGTCTCTACTCTCTCACTCCTGAGTGTAAACCCCAGGACTGTCTCTACTCTCTCACTCCTGACTGTAAACCCCAGGAGTGTCTCTACTCTCTCGCTCCTGACTATAAACCCCAGGACTGTCTCTACACTCTCACTCCAGACTGTAAACCCCAGGAATGTCTCTACTCTCTCACTCCTGACTGTAAACCCCAGGAGTGTCTCTACTCTCTCACTCCTGACTGTAAACCCTGGGACTGTCTCTACTCTCTCACTCCTGTCTGTAAACCCCAGGAGTGTCTCTACTCTCTCACTCCTGACTGTAAACCCCAGGAGTGTCTCTACTCTCTCACTCCTGACTGTAAACCCCAGGAGTGTCTCTACTCTCTCACTCCTGACTGTAAACCCCAGGACTGTCTCTACTCTCTCACTCCTGACTGTAAACCCCAGGAATGTCTCTACTCTCTCACACCTGACTGTAAACCCCAGGACTGTCTCTACTCTCTCACTCCTGACTGTAAACCCCAGGACTGTCTCTACTCTCTCACTCCTGACTATAAACCCCAGGAGTGTCTCTACTCTCTCACTCCTGTCTGTAAACCCCAGGACTGTCTCTACTCTCTCACTCCTGTCTGTAAACCCCAGGAGTGTTTCTACACGCTCACTCCTGACTGTAAACCCCAGGAGTGTCTCTACTCTCTCACTCCTGACAGTAAACCCCATGAGTGTCTCTACTCTCTCACTCCTGACTGTAAACCCCAGCAGTGTCTCTACTCTCTCACTCCTGACTGTAAACCACAGGACTGTCTCTACTGTGTCATTCCTGACTGTAAACCCCAGGACTGTCTCTACTCTCTCACTCCTGACTGTAAACCCAAGGAATGTCTCTACTCTCTCACTCCTGACTGTAAACCCCAGGAGTGTCTCTACTCTCTCACTCCTGACTGTAAACCCCAGGACTGTCTCGACTCTCTCACTCCTGTCTGTAAACCCCAGGACTGTCTCAACTCTCTCACTCCTGACTGTAAACCCCAGGAGTGTCTCTACTCTCTGACTCCTGACTGTAAAACCCAGGAGTGTCTCTACTCTCTCAATCCTGACTGTAAACCCCAGGACTGTGTCTACTCTCTCACTCCGGACTATAAACCCCAGGACTGTCTCTACACTCTCACTCCAGACTGTAAACCCCAGGAGTGTCTCTACTCTCTCACTCCTGACTGTAAACTCCAGGAATGTCTCTCCTCTCCCACTCCGGACTGTAAAACCCAGGAGTGTCTCTACACTCTCGCTCCTGACTGTAAACCCCAGGACTGTCTCTACTCTCTCACTCCTGACTGTAAAACCCAGGAGTGTCTCTACTCTCTCACTCCTGACTGTTAACACCAGGAGTGTCTCTACTCTCTCACTCCTGACTGTAAACCCCAGGACTGTCTCTACTCTCTCACTCCTGACTGTAAACCCCAGAGTGTCTCTACTCTCTCACACCTGACTGTAAACCCCAGGAGTGTCTCTTCTCTCTCACTCCTGACTGTAAACCCCTGGAGTGTCTCTACTCTCTCACTCCGGACTGTAAACCCCAGGACTGTCTCTACTCTCTCACTCCTGACTGTAAAACCCAGGAGTTTCTCTACACTCTCACTCCTGTCTGTAAACCCCAGGAGTGTCTCTACTCTCTCACTCCTGAGTGTAAACCCCAGGACTGTCTCTACTCTCTCACTCCTGACTGTAAACCCCAGGAGTGTCTCTACTCTCTCGCTCCTGCCTATAAACCCCAGGACTGTCTCTACACTCTCACTCCAGACTGTAAACCCCAGGAGTCCCTCTACTCTCTCACTCCTGACTGTAAACCCTGGGACTGTCTCTACTCTCTCACTCCTGTCTGTAAACCCCAGGAGTGTCTCTACTCTCTCACTCCTGACTGTAAACCCCAGGAGTGTCTCTACTCTCTCACTCCTGACTGTAAACCCCAGGAGTGTCTCTACTCTCTCACTCCTGACTGTAAACCCCAGGACTGTCACTACTCTCTCACTCCTGACTGTAAACCCCAGGAATGTCTCTACTCTCTCACACCTGACTGTAAACCCCAGGACTGTCTCTACTCTCTCACTCCTGACTGTAAACCCCAGGACTGTCTCTACTCTTTCACTCCTGACTATAAACCCCAGGAGTGTCTCTACTCTCTCACTCCTGTCTGTAAACCCCAGGAGTGTTTCTACACGCTCACTCCTGACTGTAAACCCCAGGAGTGTCTCTACTCTCTCACTCCTGACAGTAAACCCCATGAGTGTCTCTACTCTCTCACTCCTGACTGTAAACCCCAGGAGTGTCTCTACTCTCTCACTCCTGACTGTAAACCACAGCAGTGTCTCTACTGTGTCATTCCTGACTGTAAACCCCAGGACTGTCTCTACTCTCTCACTCCTGACTGTAAACCCAAGGAATGTCTCTACTCTCTCACTCCTGACTGTAAACCCCAGGAGTGTCTCTACTCTCTCACTCCTGACTGTAAACCCCAGGACTGTCTCGACTCTCTCACTCCTGTCTGTAAACCCCAGGACTGTCTCAACTCTCTCACTCCTGACTGTAAACCCCAGGAGTGTCTCTACTCTCTGACTCCTGACTGTAAAACCCAGGAGTGTCTCTACTCTCTCAATCCTGACTGTAAACCCCAGGACTGTGTCTACTCTCTCACTCCGGACGATAAACCCCAGGACTGTCTCTACACTCTCACTCCAGACTGTAAACCCCAGGAGTGTCTCTACTCTCTCACTCCTGACTGTAAACTCCAGGAGTGTCTCTCCTCTCCCACTCCGGACTGTAAAACCCAGGAGTGTCTCTACACTCTCGCTCCTGACTGTAAACCCCAGGACTGTCTCTACTCTCTCACTCCTGACTGTAAAACCCAGGAGTGTCTCTACTCTCTCACTCCTGACTGTTAACCCCAGGAGTGTCTCTACTCTCTCACTCCTGACTGTAAACCCCAGGACTGTCTCTACTCTCTCACTACTGACTGTAAACCCCAGAGTGTCTCTACTCTCTCACTCCTGACTGTAAACCCCAGGAGTGTCTCTTCTCTCTCACTCCTGACTGTAAACCCCTGGAGTGTCTCTACTCTCTCACTCCGGACTGTAAACCCCAGGACTGTCTCTACTCTCTCACTCCTGACTGTAAAACCCAGGAGTTTCTCTACACTCTCACTCCTGTCTGTAAACCCCAGGAGTGTCTCTACTCTCTCACTCCTGAGTGTAAACCCCAGGACTGTCTCTACTCTCTCACTCCTGACTGTAAACCCCAGGAGTGTCTCTACTCTCTCGCTCCTGACTATAAACCCCAGGACTGTCTCTACACTCTCACTCCAGACTGTAAACCCCAGGAATGTCTCTACTCTCTCACTCCTGACTGTAAACCCCAGGAGTGTCTCTACTCTCTCACTCCTGACTATAAACCCTCGGATTGTCTCTACTCTCTCACTCCTGACTGTAAACCCCAGGACTGTCTCTACTCTCTCACTCCTGACTGTAAACCTCAGGAGTGTCACTACTCTCACTCCTGACAGTAAACCCCAGGACTGTCTCTACTGTGTCATTTCTGACTGTAAACCCCAGGAGTGTCTCTACTCTCTCACTCCTGACTGTAAACCCCAGGAATGTCTCTACTCTCTCACTCCTGACTGTAAACCCCACGAGTGTCTCTACTCTCTCACTCCTGACTGTAAACCCCAGGACTGTCTCTACTCTCTCACACCTGACTGTAAACCCCAGGAGTGTCTCTACTCTCTCACTCCTGACTGTAAACCCCCGGAGTGTCTCTACTCTCTCACTCCTGACTGTAAACCACAGGAGTGTTTCTACACGCTCACTCCTGACTGTAAATCCCAGGAGAGTCTCTACTCTCTCACTCCTAACTGTAAACCGCAGGACTGTCTCTACTCTCTCACTCCTGACTGTAAACCCCAGGACTGTCTCTACTCTCTCACTCCTGACTGTAAACCCCAGGAGTGTCTCTACACTCTCACTCCTGACTGTAAACCCCAGGATTGTCTCCACTCTCTCACTCCTGAGTGTAAACCCCAGGACTGTGTCTACTCTCTCATTCCTGACTGTAAAACCCTGAACAGTCTCTACTCTCTCACTCCTGACTGTAAACTCCAGGACTGTCTCTACTCTCTCACTCCTGACTGTAAACCCCTTGAGTGTCTCTACTCTCTCACTCCTGACTGTAAAACCCAGGAGGTTCTCTACTCTCTCACTCCTGACTGTAAACCCCAGGAGTGTCTCTACTCTCTCACACCTGTCTGTAAACCCCAGGAGTGTCTCTACTCTCTCACTCCCGACTGTAAACCCCAAAACTGTCTCTGCTCTCTCACTCCTGACTGTAAACCCCAGGAGTGTCTCTACTCTCTCACTCCTGACTGTAAACCCCAGGAGTGTCTCTACTCTCTCACTCCTGAGTGTAAACCCCAGGACTGTCTCTACTCTCTCACTCCTGACTGTAAACCCCTTGAGTGTCTCTACTCTCTCACTCCTCTCTGTAAAACCCAGGAGGTTCTCTACTCTCCCACACCTGTCTGTAAACCCCAGGAGTGTCTCTACTCTCTCACTCCTGACTGTATAACCCAGGAGTGTCTCTACTCTCTCACTCCTGACTGTAAACCCCAGGAATGTCTCTACACCATCACTCCCGACTGTAAACCCCAAAACTGTCTCTACTCTCTCACTCCTGACTGTAAAACCCAGGAGTGTCTCTACTCTCTCACTCCTGACTGTAAAACCCAGGAGTGTCTCTACTCTCTCACTCCTGACTGTAAACCCCAGGAGTGTCTCTACTCTCTCACTCCTGACTGTAAACCCCAGGAGTGTCTCTACTCTCTCACTCCTGACTGTAAACCCCAGGACTGTCTCTACTCTCTCACTCCTGACTGTAAACCCCAGGACTGTCTCTACTCTCTCACTCCTGACTGTAAACCCCAGGAATGTCTCTACTCTCTCACACCTGACTGTAAACCCCAGGAGTGTCTCTACTCTCTCACTCCTGACAGTAAACCCCATGAGTGTCTCTACTCTCTCACTCCTGACTGTAAACCCCAGGAGTGTCTCTACTCTCTCACTCCTGACTGTAAACCACAGGACTGTCTCTACTGTGTCATTCCTGACTGTAAACCCCAGGACTGTCTCTACTCTCTCACTCCTGACTGTAAACCCAAGGAATGTCTCTACTCTCTCACTCCTGACTGTAAACCCCAGGAGTGTCTCTACTCTCTCACTCCTGACTGTAAACCCCAGGACTGTCTCGACTCTCTCACTCCTGTCTGTAAACCCCAGGACTGTCTCAACTATCTCACTCCTGACTGTAAACCCCAGGAGTGTCTCTACTCTCTGACTCCTGACTGTAAAACCCAGGAGTGTCTCTACTCTCTCAATCCTGACTGTAAACCCCAGGACTGTGTCTACTCTCTCACTCCGGACTATAAACCCCAGGACTGTCTCTACACTCTCACTCCAGACTGTAAACCCCAGGAGTGTCTCTTCTCTCTCACTCCTGACTGTAAACTCCAGGAGTGTCTCTCCTCTCCCACTCCGGACTGTAAAACCCAGGAGTGTCTCTACACTCTCGCTCCTGACTGTAAACCCCAGGACTGTCTCTACTCTCTCACTCCTGACTGTAAAACCCAGGAGTGTCTCTACTCTCTCACTCCTGACTGTTAACCCCAGGAGTGTCTCTACTCTCTCACTCCTGACTGTAAACCACAGGACTGTCTCTACTCTCTCACTCCTGACTGTAAACCCCAGAGTGTCTCTACTCTCTCGCACCTGACTGTAAACCCCAGGAGTGTCTCTTCTCTCTCACTCCTGACTGTAAACCCCAGGAGTGTCTCTACTCTCTCACTCCGGACTGTAAACCCCAGGACTGTCTCTACTCTCTCACTCCTGACTGTAAAACCCAGGAGTTTCTCTACACTCTCACTCCTGTCTGTAAACCCCAAGAGTGTCTCTACTCTCTCACTCCTGAGTGTAAACCCCAGGACTGTCTCTACTCTCTCACTCCTGACTGTAAACCCCAGGAGTGTCTCTACTCTCTCGCTCCTGACTATAAACCCCAGGACTGTCTCTACACTCTCACTCCAGACTGTAAACCCCAGGAATGTCTCTACTCTCTCACTCCTGACTGTAAACCCCAGGAGTGTCTCTACTCTCTCACTCCTGACTATAAACCCTAGGAGTGTCTCTACTCTCTCACTCCTGACTGTAAACCCCAGGACTGTCTCTACTCTCTCACCCCTGACTGTAAACCTCAGGAGTGTCACTACTCTCACTCCTGACAGTAAACCCCAGGACTGTCTCTACTGTGTCATTTCTGACTGTAAACCCCAGGACTGTCTCTACTCTCTCACTCCTGACTGTAAACCCCAGGAATGTCTCTACTCTCTCACTCCTGACTGTAAACCCCACGAGTGTCTCTACTCTCTCACTCCTGACTGTAAACCCCAGGACTGTCTCTACTCTCTCACACCTGACTGTAAACCCCAGGAGTGTCTCTACTCTCTCACTCCTGACTGTAAACCCCAGGAGTGTCTCTACTCTCTCACTCCTGACTGTAAACCCCAGGACTGTCTCTACTCTCTCACTCCTGACTGTAAACCCCAGGACTGTCTCTACTCTCTCATTACTGACTGTAAACCCCAGGAGTGTTTCTACACGCTCACTCCTGACTGTAAACCCCAGGAGAGTCTCTACTCTCTCACTCCTAACTGTAAACCCCAGGACTGTCTCTACTCTCTCACTCCTGACTGTAAACCCCAGGACTGTCTCTACTCTCTCACTCCTGACTGTAAACCCCAGGAGTGTCTCTACACTCTCACTCCTGACTGTAAACCCCAGGAGTGCCTCCACTCTCTCACTCCTGAGTGTTATCCCCAGGACTGTGTCTACTCTCTCATTCCTGACTGTAAAACCCTGAACAGTCTCTACTCTCTCACTCCTGACTGTAAACTCCAGGACTGTCTCTACTCTCTCACTCCTGACTGTAAACCCCTTGAGTGTCTCTACTCTCTCACTCATGACTGTAAAACCCAGGAGGTTCTCTACTCTCTCACTCCTGACTGTAAACCCCAGGAGTGTCTCTATTCTCTCACACCTGTCTGTAAACCCCAGGAGTGTCTCTACTCTCTCACTCCCGACTGTAAACCCCAAAACTGTCTCTACTCTCTCACTCCTGACTGTAAACCCCAGGAGTGTCTCTACTCTCTCACTCCTGACTGTAAACCCCAGGAGTGTCTCTACTCTCTCACTCCAAAGTGTAAACCCCAGGACTGTCTCTACTCTCTCACTCCTGACTGTAAACCCCTTGAGTGTCTCTACTCTCTCACTCCTGACTGTAAAACCCAGGAGGTTCTCTACTCTCCCACACCTGTCTGTAAACACCAGGAGTGTCTCTACTCTCTCACTCCTGACTGTAAACCCCAGGAGTGTCTCTACTCTCTCATTACTGACTGTAAACCCCAGGAATGTCTCTACACCATCACTCCCGACTGTAAACCCCAAAACTGTCTCTACTCTCTCACTCCTGACTGTAAAACCCAGGAGTGTCTCTACTCTCTCACTCCTGACTGTAAAACCCAGGAGTGTCTCTACTCTCTCACTCCTGACTGTAAAACCCAGGAGTGTCTCTAATCTCTCACTCCTGACTGTAAACCCCAGGAGTGTCTCTACTCTCTCACTCCTGACTGTAAAACCCAGGACTGTCTCTACTCTCTCACTCCTGACTGTAAACCCCAGGAGTGTCTCTACTCTCTCACTCTTGTCTGTAAACCCCAGGACTGTCTCTACTCTCTCACTCCTGACTGTAAACCCCAGGAGTGTCTCTACTCTCTGACTCCTGACTGTAAACCCCAGGAGTGTCTCTACTCTCTCACTCCTGACTGTAAACCCCAGGAGTGTCTCTACTCTCTCACTCCTGACTGTAAACCCCAGGACTGTCTCTACTCTCTCACTCCTGACTGTAAACCCCAGGACTGTCTCTACTCTCTCACTCCTGACTGTAAACCCCAGGAATGTCTCTACTCTCTCACACCTGACTGTAAACCCCAGGACTGTCTCTACTCTCTCACTCCTGACTGTAAACCCCAGGACTGTCTCTACTCTCTCACTCCTGACTATAAACCCCAGGAGTGTCTCTACTCTCTCACTCCTGTCTGTAAACCCCAGGACTGTCTCTACTCTCTCACTCCTGTCTGTAAACCCCAGGAGTGTTT
Source organism: Isurus oxyrinchus (assembly GCA_026770705.1). Lineage (NCBI taxonomy): Eukaryota > Metazoa > Chordata > Chondrichthyes > Lamniformes > Lamnidae > Isurus > Isurus oxyrinchus. The sequence goes on along the minus strand of JANJGN010000019.1, from coordinate 113,669,386 downwards.
CTACACGCTCACTCCTGACTGTAAACCCCAGGAGTGTCTCTACTCTCTCACTCCTGACAGTAAACCCCATGAGTGTCTCTACTCTCTCACTCCTGACTGTAAACCCCAGGAGTGTCTCTACTCTCTCACTCCTGACTGTAAACCACAGGACTGTCTCTACTGTGTCATTCCTGACTGTAAACCCCAGGACTGTCTCTACTCTCTCACTCCTGACTGTAAACCCCAGGATTGTCTCTACTCTCTCACTCCTGACTGTAAACCCCAGGAGTGTCTCTACTCTCTCACTCCTGACTGTAAACCCCAGGACTGTCTCGACTCTCTCACTCCTGTCTGTAAACCCCAGGACTGTCTCAACTCTCTCACTCCTGACTGTAATCCCCAGGAGTGTCTCTACTCTCTGACTCCTGACTGTAAACCCCAGGAGTGTCTCTACTCTCTCAATCCTGACTGTAAACCCCAGGACTGTGTCTACTCTCTCACTCCGGACTATAAACCCCAGGACTGTCTCTACACTCTCATTCCAGACTGTAAACCCCAGGAGTGTCTCTACTCTCTCACTCCTGACTGTAAACTCCAGGAGTGTCTCTCCTCTCCCACTCCGGACTGTAAAACCCAGGAGTGTCTCTACACTCTCGCTCCTGACTGTAAACCCCAGGACTGTCTCTACTCTCTCACTCCTGACTGTAAAACCCAGGAGCGTCTCTACTCTCTCACTCCTGACTGTTAACCCCAGGAGTGTCTCTACTCTCTCACTCCTGACTGTAAACCCCAGGACTGTCTCTACTCTCTCACTCCTGTCTGTAAACCCCAAGAGTGTCTCTACTCTCTCACTCCTGAGTGTAAACCCCAGGACTGTCTCTACTCTCTCACTCCTGACTGTAAACCCCAGGAGTGTCTCTACTCTCTCACTCCTGACTGTAAACCCCAGGAGTGTCTCTACTCTCTCACTCCTGACTATAAACCCTAGGAGTGTCTCTACTCTCTCACTCCTGACTGTAAACCCCAGGACTGTCTCTACTCTCTCACTCCTGACTGTAAACCCCAGGACTGTCTCTACTCTCTCACTCCTGACTGTAAACCTCAGGAGTGTCACTACTCTCACTCCTGACAGTAAACCCCAGGACTGTCTCTACTGTGTCATTTCTGACTGTAAACCCCAGGACTGTCTCTACTCTCTCACTCCTGACTGTAAACCCCAGGAATGTCTCTACTCTCTCACTCCTGACTGTAAACCCCACGAGTGTCTCTACTCTCTCACTCCTGACTGTAAACCCCAGGACTGTCTCTACTCTCTCACACCTGACTGTAAACCCCAGGAGTGTCTCTACTCTCTCACTCCTGACTGTAAGCCCCAGGAGTGTCTCTACTCTCTCACTCCTGACTGTAAACCCCAGGACTGTCTCTACTCTCTCACTCCTGACTGTAAACCCCTGGACTGTCTCTACTCTCTCATTCCTGACTGTAAACCCCAGGAGTGTTTCTACACGCTCACTCCTGACTGTAAACCCCAGGAGAGTCTCTACTCTCTCACTCCTAACTGTAAACCCCAGGACTGTCTCTACTCTCTCAATCCTGACTGTAAACCCCAGGACTGTCTCTACTCTCTCACTCCTGACTGTAAACCCCTGGACTGTCTCTACTCTCTCATTCCTGACTGTAAACCCCAGGAGTGTTTCTACACGCTCACTCCTGACTGTAAACCCCAGGAGAGTCTCTACTCTCTCACTCCTGACTGTAAACCCCAGGACTGTCTCTACTCTCTCAATCCTGACTGTAAACCCCAGGAGTGTCTCTACACTCTCACTCCTGACTGTAAACCCCAGGAGTGTCTCCACTCTCTCACTCCTGAGTGTAAACCCCAGGACTGTGTCTACTCTCTCATTCCTGACTGTAAAACCCTGAACAGTCTCTACTCTCTCACTCCTGACTGTAAACTCCAGGACTGTCTCTACTCTCTCACTCCTGACTGTAAACCCCTTGAGTGTCTCTACTCTCTCACTCCTGACTGTAAAACCCAGGAGGTTCTCTACTCTCTCACTCCTGACTGTAAACCCCAGGAGTGTCTCTACTCTCTCACACCTGTCTGTAAACCCCAGGAGTGTCTCTACTCTCTCACTCCCGACTGTAAACCCCAAAACTGTCTCTACTCTCTCACTCCTGACTGTAAACCCCAGGAGTGTCTCTACTCTCTCACTCCTGACTGTAAACCCCAGGAGTGTCTCTACTCTCTCACTCCTGAGTGTAAACCCCAGGACTGTCTCTACTCTCTCACTCCTGACTGTAAACCCCTTGAGTGTCTCTACTCTCTCACTCCTGACTGTAAAACCCAGGAGGTTCTCTACTCTCCCACACCTGTCTGTAAACCCCAGGAGTGTCTCTACTCTCTCACTCCTGACTGTAAACCCCAGGAGTGTCTCTACTCTCTCACTCCTGACTGTAAACCCCAGGAATGTCTCTAAACCATCACTCCCGACTGTAAACCCCAAAACTGTCTCTACTCTCTCACTCCTGACTGTAAAACCCAGGAGTGTCTCTACTCTCTCACTCCTGACTGTAAAACCCAGGAGTGTCTCTACTCTCTCACTCCTGACTGTAAAACCCAAGAGTGTCTCTAATCTCTCACTCCTGACTGTAAACCCCAGGAGTGTCTCTACTCTCTCACTCCTGACTGTAAAACCCAGGACTGTCTCTACTCTCTCACTCCTGACTGTAAACCCCAGGAGTGTCTCTACTCTCTCACTCCTGACTGTAAACCCAAGGACTGTCTCGACTCTCTCACTCCTGTCTGTAAACCCCAGGACTGTCTCAACTCTCTCACTCCTGAGGGTAATCCCCAGGAGTGTCTCTACTCTCTGACTCCTGACTGTAAACCCCAGGAGTGTCTCTACTCTCTCAATCCTGACTGTAAACCCCAGGACTGTGTCTACTCTCTCACTCCGGACTATAAACCCCAGGACTGTCTCTACACTCTCACTCCAGACTGTAAACCCCAGGAGTGTCTCTACTCTCTCACACCTGACTGTAAACTCCAGGAGTGTCTCTCCTCTCCCACTCCGGACTGTAAAACCCAGGAGTGTCTCTACACTCTCGCTCCTGACTGTAAACCCCAGGACTGTCTCTACTCTCTCACTCCTGACTGTAAAACCCAGGAGTGTCTCTACTCTCTCACTCCTGACTGTTAACCCCAGGAGTGTCTCTACTCTCTCACTCCTGACTGTAAACCCCAGGACTGTCTCTACTCTCTCACTCCTGACTGTAAACCCCAGAGTGTCTCTACTCTCTCGCTCCTGACTGTAAACCACAGGAGTGTCTCTTCTCTCTCACTCCTGACGGTAAACCCCAGGAGTGTCTCTACTCTCTCACTCCGGACTGTAAACCCCAGGACTGTCTCTACTCTCTCACTCCTGACTGTAAAACCCAGGAGTTTCTCTACACTCTCACTCCTGTCTGTAAACCCCAAGAGTGTCTCTACTCTCTCACTCCTGAGTGTAAACCCCAGGACTGTCTCTACTCTCTCACTCCTGACTGTAAACCCCAGGAGTGTCTCTACTCTCTCGCTCCTGACAATAAACCCCAGGACTGTCTCTACACTCTCACTCCAGACTGTAAACCCCAGGAATGTCTCTACTCTCTCACTCCTGACTGTAAACCCCAGGAGTGTCTCTACTCTCTCACTCCTGACTATAAACCCTAGGAGTGTCTCTACTCTCTCACTCCTGACTGTAAACCCCAGGACTGTCTCTACTCTCTCACTCCTGACTGTAAACCCCAGGACTGTCTCTACTCTCTCACTCCTGACTGTAAACCTCAGGAGTGTCACTACTCTCACTCCTGACAGTAAACCCCAGGACTGTCTCTACTGTGTCATTTCTGACTGTAAACCCCAGGACTGTCTCTACTCTCTCACTCCTGACTGTAAACCCCACGAGTGTCTCTACTCTCTCACTCCTGACTGTAAACCCCAGGACTGTCTCTACTCTCTCACACCTGACTGTAAACCCCAGGAGTGTCTCTACTCTCTCACTCCTGACTGTAAACCCCAGGAGTGTCTCTACTCTCTCACTCCTGACTGTAAACCCCAGGACTGTCTCTACTCTCTCACTCCTGACTGTAAACCCCTGGACTGTCTCTACTCTCTCATTCCTGACTGTAAACCCCAGGAGTGTTTCTACACGCTCACTCCTGACTGTAAACCCCAGGAGAGTCTCTACTCTCTCACTCCTAACTGTAAACCCCAGGACTGTCTCTACTCTCTCACTCCTGACTGTAAACCCCAGGACTGTCTCTACTCTCTCACTCCTGACTGTAAACCCCAGGAGTGTCTCTACACTCTCACTCCTGACTGTAAACCCCAGGAGTGTCTCCACTCTCTCACTCCTGAGTGTAAACCCCAGGACTGTGTCTACTCTCTCATTCCTGACTGTAAAACCCTGAACAGTCTCTACTCTCTCACTCCTGACTGTAAACTCCAGGACTGTCTCTACTCTCTCACTCCTGACTGTAAACCCCTTGAGTGTCTCTACTCTCTCACTCCTGACTGTAAAACCCAGGAGGTTCTCTACTCTCTCACTCCTGACTGTAAACCCCAGGAGTGTCTCTACTCTCTCACACCTGTCTGTAAACCCCAGGAGTGTCTCTACTCTCTCACTCCCGACTGTAAACCCCAAAACTGTCTCTACTCTCTCACTCCTGACTGTAAACCCCAGGAGTGTCTCTACTCTCTCACTCCTGACTGTAAACCCCAGGAGTGTCTCTACTCTCTCACTCCTGAGTGTAAACCCCAGGACTGTCTCTACTCTCTCACTCCTGACTGTAAACCCCTTGAGTGTCTCTACTCTCTCACTCCTGACTGTAAAACCCAGGAGGTTCTCTACTCTCCCACACCTGTCTGTAAACCCCAGGAGTGTCTCTACTCTCTCACTCCTGACTGTAAACCCCAGGAGTGTCTCTACTCTCTCACTCCTGACTGTAAACCCCAGGAATGTCTCTACACCATCACTCCCGACTGTAAACCACAAAACTGTCTCTACTCTCTCACTCCTGACTGTAAAACCCAGGAGTGTCTCTACTCTCTCACTCCTGACTGTAAAACCCAGGAGTGTCTCTACTCTCTCACTCCTGACTGTAAAACCCAAGAGTGTCTCTAATCTCTCACTCCTGACTGTAAACCCCAGGAGTGTCTCTACTCTCTCACTCCTGACTGTAAAACCCAGGACTGTCTCTACTCTCTCACTCCTGACTGTAAACCCCAGGAGTGTCTCTACTCTCTCACTCTTGTCTGTAAACCCCAGGACTGTCTCTACTCTCTCACTCCTGACTGTAAACCCCAGGAGTGTCTCTACTCTCTGACTCCTGACTGTAAACCCCAAAACTGTCTCGACTCTCTCACTCCTGACTGTAAACCCCAGGAGTGTCTCTACTCTCTCACTCCTGTCTGTAAACCCCAGGAGTGTCTCTACTCTCTCACTCCTGACTGTTAACCCCAGGAGTGTCTCTACTCTCTCACTCCTGACTGTAAACCCCAGGACTGTCTCTACTCTCTCACTCCTGACTGTAAACCCCAGAGTGTCTCTACTCTCTCGCTCCTGACTGTAAACCACAGGAGTGTCTCTTCTCTCTCACTCCTGACTGTAAACCCCAGGAGTGTCTCTACTCTCTCACTCCGGACTGTAAACCCCAGGACTGTCTCTACTCTCTCACTCCTGACTGCAAAACCCAGGAGTTTCTCTACACTCTCACTCCTGTCTGTAAACCCCAAGAGTGTCTCTACACTCTCACTCCTGAGTGTAAACCCCAGCACTGTCTCTACTCTCTCACTACTGACTGTAAACCCCAGGAGTGTCTCTACTCTCTCGCTCCTGACTATAAACCCCAGGACTGTCTCTACACTCTCACTCCAGACTGTAAACCCCAGGAATGTCTCTACTCTCTCACTCCTGACTGTAAACCCCAGGAGTGTCTCTACTCTCTCACTCCTGACTATAAACCCTAGGAGTGTCTCTACTCTCTCACTCCTGACTGTAAACCCCAGGACTGTCTCTACTCTCTCACTCCTGACTGTAAACCCCAGGACTGTCTCTACTCTCTCACTCCTGACTGTAAACCTCAGGAGTGTCACTACTCTCACTCCTGACAGTAAACCCCAGGACTGTCTCTACTGTGTCATTTCTGACTGTAAACCCCAGGACTGTCTCTACTCTCTCACTCCTGACTGTAAACCCCAGGAATGTCTCTACTCTCTCACTCCTGACTGTAAACCCCACGAGTGTCTCTACTCTCTCACTCCTGACTGTAAACCCCAGGACTGTCTCTACTCTCTCACACCTGACCGTAAACCCCAGGAGTGTCTCTACTCTCTCACTCCTGACTGTAAACCCCAGGAGTGTCTCTACTCTCTCACTCCTGACTGTAAACCACAGGACTGTCTCTACTCTCTCACTCCTGACTTTAAACCCCAGGACTGTCTCTACTCTCTCATTCCTGACTGTAAACCCCAGGAGTGTTTCTACACGCTCACTCCTGACTGTAAACCCCAGGAGAGTCTCTACTCTCTCACTCCTAACTGTAAACCCCAGGACTGTCTCTACTCTCTCACTCCTGACTGTAAACCCCAGGACTGTCTCTACTCTCTCACTCCTGACTGTAAACCCCAGGAGTGTCTCTACACTCTCACTCCTGACTGTAAACCCCAGGAGTGTCTCCACTCTCTCACTCCTGAGTGTAAACCCCAGGACTGTGTCTACTCTCTCATTCCTGACTGTAAAACCCTGAACAGTCTCTACTCTCTCACTCCTGACTGTAAACTCCAGGACTGTCTCTACTCTCTCACTCCTGACTGTAAACCCCTTGAGTGTCTCTACTCTCTCACTCCTGACTGTAAAACCCAGGAGGTTCTCTACTCTCTCACTCCTGACTGTAAACCCCAGGAGTGTCTCTACTCTCTCACACCTGTCTGTAAACCCCAGGAGTGTCTCTACTCTCTCACTCCCGACTGTAAACCCCAAAACTGTCTCTACTCTCTCACTCCTGACTGTAAACCCCAGGAGTGTCTCTACTCTCTCACTCCTGACTGTAAACCCCAGGAGTGTCTCTACTCTCTCACTCCTGAGTGTAAACCCCAGGACTGTCTCTACTCTCTCACTCCTGACTGTAAACCCCTTGAGTGTCTCTACTCTCTCACTCCTGACTGTAAAACCCAGGAGGTTCTCTACTCTCCCACACCTGTCTGTAAACCCCAGGAGTGTCTCTACTCTCTCACTCCTGACTGTAAACCCCAGGAGTGTCTCTACTCTCTCACTCCTGACTGTAAACCCCAGGAATGTCTCTACACCATCACTCCCGACTGTAAACCCCAAAACTGTCTCTACTCTCTCACTCCTGACTGTAAAACTCAGGAGTGTCTCTACTCTCTCACTCCTGACTGTAAAACCCAGGAGTGTCTCTACTCTCTCACTCCTGACTGTAAAACCCAGGAGTGTCTCTATTCTCTCACTCCTGACTGTAATCCCCAGGAGTGTCTCTACTCTATCACTCCTGACTGTAAAACCCAGGACTGTCTCTCTCTCTCACTCCTGACTGTAAACCCCAGGAGTGTCTCTACTCTCTCACTCTTGTCTGTAAACCCCAGGACTGTCTCTACTCTCTCACTCCTGACTGTAAACCCCAGGAGTGTCTCTACTCTCTGACTCCTGACTGTAAACCCCAGGAGTGTCTCTACTCTCTCACTCCTGACTGTAAACCCCAGGAGTGTCTCTACTCTCTCACTCCTGAGTGTAAACCCCAGGAGAGTCTCTACTCTCTCACTCCTGACTGTAAACCCCAGGACTGTCTCTACTCTCTCACTCCTGACTGTAAACCCCAGGATTGTCTCTACTCTCTCACTCCTGACTGTAAACCCCAGGACTGTCTCTACTCTCACTCCTGACTGTAAAACCCAGGAGTGTCTCTACTCTCTCACTCCTGACTGTAAACCCCAGGAGTGTTTCTACACGCTCACTCCTGACTGTAAACCCCAGGAGTGTCTCTACTCTCTCACTCCTGACAGTAAACCCCAGGAGTGTCTCTACTCTCTCACTCCTGACTGTAAACCCCAGGAGTGTCTCTACTCTCTCACTCCTGACTGTAAACCACAGGACTGTCTCTACTGTGTCATTCCTGACTGTAAACCCCAGGACTGTCTCTACTCTCTCACTCCTGACTATAAACCCCAGGAATGTCTCTACTCTCTCACTCCTGACTGTAAACCCCAGGAGTGTCTCTACTCTCTCACTCCTGACTGTAAACCCCAGGACTGTCTCGACTCTCTCACTCCTGTCTGTAAACCCCAGGACTGTCTCAACTCTCTCACTCCTGACTGTAAACCCGAGGAGTGTCTCTACACTCTGACTCCTGACTGTAAAACCCAGGAGTGTCTCTACTCTCTCAATCCTGACTGTAAACCCCAGGACTGTGTCTACTCTCTCACTCCGGACTGTAAACCCAAGGACTGTCTCTACACTCTCACTCCTGACTGTAAACCCCAGGAGTGTCTCTACTCTCTGACTCCTGACTGTAAACCCCAAAACTGTCTCTACTCCCTCACTCCTGACTGTAAACCCCAGGAGTGTCTCTACTCTCTCACTCCTGTCTGTAAACCCCAGGAGTGTCTCTACTCTCTCACTCCTGACTGTTAACCCCAGGAGTGTCTCTACTCTCTCACTCCTGACTGTAAACCCCAGGACTGTCTCTACTCTCTCACTCCTGCCTGTAAACCCCAGAGTGTCTCTACTCTCTCGCTCCTGACTGTAAACCACAGGAGTGTCTCTTCTCTCTCACTCCTGACTGTAAACCCCAGGAGTGTCTCTACTCTCTCACTCCGGACTGTAAACCCCAGGACTGTCTCTACTCTCTCACTCCTGACTGCAAAACCCAGGAGTTTCTCTACACTCTCACTCCTGTCTGTAAACCCCAAGAGTGTCTCTACTCTCTCACTCCTGAGTGTAAACCCCAGGACTGTCTCTACTCTCTCACTACTGACTGTAAACCCCAGGAGTGTCTCTACTCTCTCGCTCCTGACTATAAACCCCAGGACTGTCTCTACACTCTCACTCCAGACTGTAAACCCCAGGAATGTCTCTACTCTCTCACTCCTGACTGTAAACCCCAGGAGTGTCTCTACTCTCTCACTCCTGACTGTAAACCCCAGGACTGTCTCTACTCTCTCACTCCTGACTGCAAAACCCAGGAGTTTCTCTACACTCTCACTCCTGTCTGTAAACCCCAGGAGTGTCTCTACTCTCTCACTCCTCACTGTAAACCCCAGGAGAGTCTCTACTCTCTCACTCCTGACTGTAAACCCCAGGACTGTCTCTACTCTCTCACTCCTGACTGTAAACCCCAGGATTGTCTCTACTCTCTCACTCCTGACTGTAAACCCCAGGACTGTCTCTACTCTCACTCCTGACTGTAAAACCCAGGAGTGTCTCTACTCTCCCACTCCTGAGTGTAAACCCCAGGACTGTCTCTACTCTCTCACTCCTGACTGTAAAACCCTGAACAGTCTCTACTCTCTCACTCCTGACTGTAAACCCCAGGACTGTCTCTACTCTCTCACTCCTGACTGTAAACCCTGGGACTGTCTCTACTCTCTCACTCCTGTCTGTAAACCCCAGGAGTGTCTCTACTCTCTCACTCCTGACTGTAAACCCCAGGAGTTTGTCTACTCTCTCACTCCTGACTGTAAACCCCAGGACTCTCTCTACTCTCTCACTCCTGACTGTAAACCCCAGGACTGTCTCTACTCTCAAACTCCTGACTGTAAACCCCATGAATGTCTCTACTCTCTCACACCTGACTGTAAACCCCAGGACTGTCTCTACTCTCTCACTCCTGACTGTAAACCCCAGGACTGTCTCTACTCTCACTCCTGACTATAAACCCCAGGAGTGTCTCTACTCTCTCACTCCTGACTGTAAACCCCAGGACTGTCTCTACTCTCTCACTCCTGACTGTAAACCCCAGGTGTGTCTCTACTCTCTCACTCCTGACTGTAAACCCCAGGAGTGTTTCTACACGCTCACTCCTGACTGTAAACCCCAGGAGTGTCTCTACTCTCTCACTCCTGACAGTAAACCCCAGGAGTGTCTCTACTCTCTCACTCCTGACTGTAAACCCCAGGAGTGTCTCTACTCTCTCACTCCTGACTGTAAACCACAGGACTGTCTCTACTGTGTCATTCCTGACTGTAAACCCCAGGACTGTCTCTACTCTCTCACTCCTGACTGTAAACCCCAGGAATGTCTCTACTCTCTCACTCCTGACTGTAAACCCCAGGAGTGTCTCTACTCTCTCACTCCTGACTGTAAACCCCAGGACTGTCTCGACTCTCTCACTCCTGTCTGTAAACCCCAGGACTGTCTCAACTCTCTCACTCCTGACTGTAAACCCGAGGAGTGTCTCTACACTCTGACTCCTGACTGTAAAACCCAGGAGTGTCTCTACTCTCTCAATCCTGACTGTAAACCCCAGGACTGTGTCTACTCTCTCACTCCGGACTGTAAACCCCAGGACTGTCTCTACACTCTCACTCCTGACTGTAAACCCCAGGAGTGTCTCTACTCTCTGACTCCTGACTGTAAACCCCAAAACTGTCCCTACTCTCTCACTCCTGACTGTAAACCCCAGGAGTGTCTCTACTCTCTCACTCCTGTCTGTAAACCCCAGGAGTGTCTCTACTCTCTCACTCCTGACTGTTAACCCCAGGAGTGTCTCTACTCTCTCACTCCTGACTGTAAACCCCAGGACTGTCTCTACTCTCTCACTCCTGACTGTAAACCCCAGAGTGTCTCTACTCTCACGCTCCTGACTGTAAACCACAGGAGTGTCTCTTCTCTCTCACTCCTAACTGTAAACCCCAGGAGTGTCTCTACTCTCTCACTCCGGACTGTAAACCCCAGGACTGTCTCTACTATCTCACTCCTGACTGCAAAACCCAGGAGTTTCTCTACACTCTCACTCCTGTCTGTAAACCCCAAGAGTGTCTCTACTCTCTCACTCCTGAGTGTAAACCCCAGGACTGTCTCTACTCTCTCACTACTGACTGTAAACCCCAGGAGTGTCTCTACTCTCTCGCTCCTGACTATAAACCCCAGGACTGTCTCTACACTCTCACTCCAGACTGTAAAACCCAGGAATGTCTCTACTCTCTCACTCCTGACTGTAAACCCCAGGAGTGTCTCTACTCTCTCACTCCTGACTGTAAACCCCAGGACTGTCTCTACTCTCTCACTCCTGACTGCAAAACCCAGGAGTTTCTCTACACTCTCACTCCTGTCTGTAAACCCCAAGAGTGTCTCTACTCTCTCACTCCTGAGTGTAAACCCCAGGACTGTCTCTACTCTCTCACTACTGACTGTAAACCCCAGGAGTGTCTCTACTCTCTCGCTCCTGACTATAAACCCCAGGGACTGTCTCTACACTCTCACTCCAGACTGTAAACCCCAGGAATGTCTCTACTCTCTCACTCCTGACTGTAAACCCCAGGAGTGTCTCTACTCTCTCACTCCTGACTATAAACCCTAGGAGTGTCTCTACTCTCTCACTCCTGACTGTAAACCCCAGGACTGTCTCTACTCTCTCACTCCTGACTGTAAACCCCAGGACTGTCTCTACTCTCTCACTCCTGACTGTAAACCTCAGGAGTGTCACTACTCTCACTCCTGACAGTAAACCCCAGGACTGTCTCTACTGTGTCATTTCTGACTGTAAACCCCAGGACTGTCTCTACTCTCTCACTCCTGACTGTAAAACCCAGGAATGTCTCTACTCTCTCACTCCTGACTGTAAACCCCACGAGTGTCTCTACTCTCTCACTCCTGACTGTAAACCCCAGGACTGTCTCTACTCTCTCACACCTGACTGTAAACCCCAGGAGTGTCTCTACTCTCTCACTCCTGACTGTAAACCCCAGGAGTGTCTCTACTCTCTCACTCCTGACTGTAAACCACAGGACTGTCTCTACTCTCTCACTCCTGACTGTAAACCCCAGGACTGTCTCTACTCTCTCATTCCTGACTGTAAACCCCAGGAGTGTTTCTACACGCTCACTCCTGACTGTAAACCCCAGGAGTGTCTCTACTCTCTCACTCCTAACTGTAAACCCCAGGACTGTCTCTACTCTCTCACTCCTGACTGTAAACCCCAGGAGTGTCTCTACACTCTCACTCCTGACTGTAAACCCCATGAGTGTCTCCACTCTCTCACTCCTGAGTGTAAACCCCAGGACTGTGTCTACTCTCTCATTCCTGACTGTAAAACCCTGAACAGTCTCTACTCTCTCAATCCTGACTGTAAACCCCAAAACTGTCTCTACTCTCTCACTCCTGACTGTAAACCCCAGGAGTGTCTCTACTCTCTCACTCCTGACTGTAAACCCCAGGAGTGTCTCTACTCTCTCACTCCTGAGTGTAAACCCCAGGACTGTCTCTACTCTCTCACTCCTGACTGTAAACCCCTTGAGTGTCTCTACTCTCTCACTCCTGACTGTAAAACCCAGGAGGTTCTCTACTCTCCCACACCTGTCTGTAAACCCCAGGAGTGTCTCTACTCTCTCACTCCTGACTGTAAACCCCAGGAGTGTCTCTACTCTCTCACTCCTGACTGTAAACCCCAGGAATGTCTCTACACCATCACTCCCGACTGTAAACCCCAAAAATGTCTCTACTCTCTCACTCCTGACTGTAAAACCCAGGAGTGTCTCTACTCTCTCACTCCTGACTGTAAAACCCAGGAGTGTCTCTACTCTCTCACTCCTGACTGTAAAACCCAGGAGTGTCTCTAATCTCTCACTCCTGACTGTAAACCCCAGGAGTGTCTCTACTCTCTCACTCCTGACTGTAAAACCCAGGACTGTCTCTACTCTCTCACTCCTGACTGTAAACCCCAGGAGTGTCTCTACTCTCTCACTCTTGTCTGTAAACCCCAGGACTGTCTCTACTCTCTCACTCCTGACTGTAAACCCCAGGAGTGTCTCTACTCTCTGACTCCTGACTGTAAACCCCAGGAGTGTCTCTACTCTCTCACTCCTGACTGTAAACCCCAGGAGTGTCTCTACTCTCTCACTCCTGAGTGTAAACCCCAGGAGAGTCTCTACTCTCTCACTCCTGACTGTAAAACCCAGGACTGTCTCTACTCTCTCACTCCTGACTGTAAACCCCAGGATTGTCTCTACTCTCTCACTCCTGACTGTAAACCCCAGGACTGTCTCTACTCTCACTCCTGACTGTAAAACCCAGGAGTGTCTCTACTCTCCCACTCCTGAGTGTAAACCCCAGGACTGTCTCTACTCTCTCACTCCTGACTGTAAAACCCTGAACAGTCTCTACTCTCTCACTGCTGACTGTAAACCCCAGGACTGTCTCTACTCTCTCACTCCTGACTGTAAACCCTGGGACTGTCTCTACTCTCTCACTCCTGTCTGTAAACCCCAGGAGTGTCTCTACTCTCTCACTCCTGACTGTAAACCCCAGGAGTGTCTCTACTCTCTCACTCCTGACTGTAAACCCCAGGACTCTCTCTACTCTCTCACTCCTGACTGTAAACCCCAGGACTGTCTCTACTCTCTCACTCCTGACTGTAAACCCCAGGAATGTCTCTACTCTCTCACACCTGACTGTAAACCCCAGGACTGTCTCTACTCTCTCACTCCTGACTGTAAACCCCAGGACTGTCTCTACTCTCTCACGCCTGACTATAAACCCCAGGAGTGTCTCTACTCTCTCACTCCTGACTGTAAACCCCAGGACTGTCTCTACTCTCTCACTCCTGACTGTAAACCCCAGGTGTGTCTCTACTCTCTCACTCCTGACTGTAAACCCCAGGAGTGTTTCTACACGCTCACTCCTGACTGTAAACCCCAGGAGTGTCTCTACTCTCTCACTCCTGACAGTAAACCCCAGGAGTGTCTCTACACTCTCACTCCTGACTGTAAACCCCAGGAGTGTCTCTACTCTCTCACTCCTGACTGTAAACCAATGGACTGTCTCTACTGTGTCATTCCTGACTGTAAACCCCAGGACTGTCTCTACTCTCTCACTCCTGACTGTAAACCCCAGGAATGTCTCTACTCTCTCACTCCTGACTGTAAACCCCAGGAGTGTCTCTACTCTCTCACTCCTGACTGTAAACCCCAGGACTGTCTCGACTCTCTCACTCCTGTCTGTAAACCCCAGGACTGTCTCAACTCTCTCACTCCTGACTGTAAACCCGAGGAGTTTCTCTACACTCTGACTCCTGACTGTAAAACCCAGGAGTGTCTCTACTCTCTCAATCCTGACTGTAAACCCCAGGACTGTGTCTACTCTCTCACTCCGGACTGTAAACCCCAGGACTGTCTCTACACTCTCACTCCAGACTGTAAACCCCAGGAGTGTCTCTACTCTCTCACTCCTGACTGTAAACCCCAGGAGTGTCTCTCCTCTCCCACTCCTGACTGTAAAACCCATGAGTGTCTCTACACTCTCGCTCCTGACTGTAAACCCCAGGACTGTCTCTACTCTCTCACTCCTGACTGTAAAACCCAGGAGTGTCTCGACTCTCTCACTCCTGACTGTTAACCCCAGGAGTGTCTCTACTCTCTCACTCCTGACTGTAAACCCCAGGACTGTCTCTACTCTCTCACTCCTGACTGTAAACCCCAGAGTGTCTCTACTCTCTCACTCCTGACTGTAAACCCCAGGAGTGTCTCTTCTCTCTCACTCCTGACTGTAAACCCCAGGACTGTCTCTACTCTCTCACTACTGATTGTAAACCCCAGGAATGTCTCTACTCTCTCACTCCGGACTGTAAACCCCAGGACTGTCTCTACTCTCTCACTCCTGACTGTAAACCCCAGGACTGTGTCTACTCTCTCACTCCTGACTGTAAACCCCAGGACTGTCTCTACTATCTCACTCCTGACTGTAAACCCCAGGAGTGTCTCTACTCTCTCACTCCTGACTGTAAACCCCAGGAGTGTCTCTCCTCTCCCACTCCTGACTGTAAAACCATGGAGTGTCACTACACTCTCACTCATGTCTGTAAACCCCAGGAGTGTCTCTACTCTCTCACTCCTGAGTGTAAACCCCAGGACTGTCTCTACTCTCTCACTCCTGACTGTAAACCCCAGGAGTGTCTCTACTCTCTCGCTCCTGACTATAAACCCCAGGACTGTCTCTACACTCTCAGTCCAGACTGTAAACCCCAGGACTGTCTCTACTCTCTCACTCCTGACTGTAAACCCCAGAGTGACTCTACTCTCTCACTCCTGACTGTAAACCCCAGGAGTGTCTCTACTCTCTCACTCCTGACTGTAAACCTAAGCACTGTCTCTACACTCTCACTCCTGACTGTAAACCACAGGAGTGTCTCTACTCTCTCACTCCTGAGTGTAAACCCCAGGACTGTCTCTACTCTCTCACTCCTGACTGTAAACCCCAGAGTGACTCTACTCTCTCACTCCTGACTGTAAACCCCAGGAGTGTCTCTACTCTCTCACTCCTGACTGTAAACCCCAGGAGTGTCTCTACTCTCTCACTCCTGACTGTAAACCCCAGGAGTGTCTCTACTCTCTCACTCCTGAGTGTAAACCCCAGGAGTGTCCCTCCTCTCTCACTCCTGACTGTAAACGCCAGGACTGTCTCTACTCTCTCACTCCTGACTGTAAAACCCAGGACTGTCTCCACTCTCTCACTCCTGACTGTAAACCCCAGGACTGTCTCAACTCTCTCAGTCCGGACTGTAAACCCCAGGACTGTCTCTACTCTCTCACTCCTGACTGTAAACCCCAGGACTGTCTCAAACTCTCAGTCCGGACTGTAAACCGCAGGAGTGTCTCTACTCTCTCACTCCTGACTGTAAACACCAGGAGTGTCTCTCCTCTCCCACTCCTGACTGTAAAACCCAGGAGTATCTCTACACTCTCACTCCTGACTGTAAACCCCAGGACTGTCTCTACTCTCTCACTCCTGACTTTAAACCCCAGGACTGTCTCTACTCTCTCACTCCTGAGTGTAAACCCCAGGAGTGTCCCACCTCTCTCACTCCTGACTGTAAACCCCAGGAGTGTCTCTACTCTCTCATCCTGACTGTAAAACCCAGGACTGTCTCTACTCTCTCACTCCTGACTGTAAACCCCAGGACTGTCTCAACTCTCTCACACCTGTCTGTAAACCACAGGACTGTCTCTACTGTCTCACTCCTGACTGTAAACCCCAGAAGTGTCTCTGCTCTCTCACTCCTGACTGTGAACTCCAGAGTGTCTCTAATCTCTCACTCCTGAGTGTAAACCCCAGGACTGTCTCGAATCTCTCACTCCGGACTGTAAACCGCAGGAGTGTCTCTACTCTCTCACTCCTGACTGTAAACACCAGGAGTGTCTCTCCTCTCCCACTCCTGACTGTAAAACCCAGGAGTGTCTCTACACTCTCACTCCTGACTGTAAACCCCAGGACTGTCTCTACTCTCTCACTCCTGACTGTAAACCCCAGGACTGTCTCTACTCTCTCACTCCTGTGTGTAAACCCCAGGAGTTTCCCTCCTCTCTCACTCCTGACTATAAACCCCAGGAGTGTCTCTACTCTCTCATCCTGACTGTAAAACCCAGGACTGTCTCTACTCTCTCACTCCTGACTGTAAACCCCAGGACTGTCTCTACTCTCTCACTCCTGACTGTAAACCCCAGGACTGTCTCTACTCTCACTCCTGACTGTAAAACCCAGGAGTGTCTCTACTCTCCCACTCCTGAGTGTAAACCCCAGGACTGTCTCTACTCTCTCACTCCTGACTGTAAAACCCTGAACAGTCTCTACTCTCTCACTCCTGACTGTAAACCCCAGGACTGTCTCTACTCTCTCACTCCTGACTGTAAACCCTGGGACTGTCTCTACTCTCTCACTCCTGTCTGTAAACCCCAGGAGTGTCTCTACTCTCTCACTCCTGACTGTAAACCCCAGGAGTGTCTCTACACTCTCACTCCTGACTGTAAACCCCAGGACTGTCTCTACTCTCTCACTCCTGACTGTAAACCCCAGGACTGTCTCTACTCTCTCACTCCTGACTGTAAACCCCAGGAATGTCTCTACTCTCTCACACCTGACTGTAAACCCCAGGACTGTCTCTACTCTCTCACTCCTGACTGTAAACCCCAGGACTGTCTCTACTCTCTCACTCCTGACTATAAACCCCAGGAGTGTCTCTACTCTCTCACTCCTGACTGTAAACCCCAGGACTGTCTCTACTCTCTCACTCCTGACTGTAAACCCCAGGTGTGTCTCTACTCTCTCACTCCTGACTGTAAACCCCAGGAGTGTTTCTACACGCTCACTCCTGACTGTAAACCCCAGGAGTGTCTCTACTCTCTCACTCCTGACAGTAAACCCCAGGAGTGTCTCTACTCTCTCACTCCTGACTGTAAACCCCAGGAGTGTCTCTACTCTCTCACTCCTGACTGTAAACCACAGGACTGTCTCTACTGTGTCATTCCTGACTGTAAACCCCAGGAATGTCTCTACTCTCTCACTCCTGACTGTAAACCCCAGGAGTGTCTCTACTCTCTCACTCCTGACTGTAAACCCCAGGACTGTCTCGATTCTCTCACTCCTGTCTGTAAACCCCAGGACTGTCTCAACTTTCTCACTCCTGACTGTAAACCCGAGGAGTGTCTCTACACTCTGACTCCTGACGGTAAAACCCAGGAGTGTCTCTACTCTCTCAATCCTGACTGTAAACCCCAGGACTGTGTCTACTCTCTCACTCCGGACTGTAAACCCCAGGACTGTCTCTACACTCTCACTCCAGACTGTAAACCCCAGGAGTGTCTCTACTCTCTCATTCCTGACTGTAAACCCCAGGAGTGTCTCTCCTCTCCCACTCCTGACTGTAAAACCCATGAGTGTCTCTACACTCTCGCTCCTGACTGTAAACCCCAGGACTGTCTCTACTCTCTCACTCCTGACTGTAAAACCCAGGAGTGTCTCGACTCTCTCACTCCTGACTGTTAACCCCAGGAGTGTCTCTACTCTCTCACTCCTGACTGTAAACCCCAGGACTGTCTCTACTCTCTCACTCCTGACTGTAAACCCCAGAGTGTCTCTACTCTCTCACTCCTGACTGTAAACCCCAGGAGTGTCTCTTCTCTCTCACTCCTGACTGTAAACCCCAGGACTGTCTCTACTCTCTCACTACTGATTGTAAACCCCAGGAATGTCTCTACTCTCTCACTCCGGACTGTAAACCCCAGGACTCTCTCTACTCTCTCACTCCTGACTGTAAACCCCAGGACTGTGTCTACTCTCTCACTCCTCACTGTAAACCCCAGGACTGTCTCTACTATCTCACTCCTGACTGTAAACCCCAGGAGTGTCTCTACTCTCTCACTCCTGACTGTAAACCCCAGGAGTGTCTCTCCTCTCCCACTCCTGACTGTAAAACCCAGGCGTGTCACTACACTCTCACTCCTGTCTGTAAACCCCAGGAGTGTCTCTACTCTCTCACTCCTGAGTGTAAACCCCAGGACTGTCTCTACTCTCTCACTCCTGACTGTAAACCCCAGGAGTGTCTCTACTCTCTCGCTCCTGACTATAAACCCCAGGACTGTCTCTACACTCTCAGTCCAGACTGTAAACCCCAGGACTGTCTCTACTCTCTCACTCCTGACTGTAAACCCCAGAGTGACTCTACTCTCTCACTCCTGACTGTAAACCCCAGGAGTGTCTCTACTCTCTCACTCCTGACTGTAAACCTAAGCACTGTCTCTACACTCTCACTCCTGACTGTAAACCACAGGACTGTCTCTACTCTCTCACTCCTGAGTGTAAACCCCAGGACTGTCTCTACTCTCTCACTCCTGACTGTAAACCCCAGAGTGACTCTACTCTCTCACTCCTGACTGTAAACCCCAGGAGTGTCTCTACTCTCTCACTCCTGACTGTAAACCCCAGGTGTGTCTCTACTCTCTCACTCCTGACTGTAAACCCCAGGAGTGTCTCTACTCTCTCACTCCTGAGTGTAAACCCCAGGAGTGTCCCTCCTCTCTCACTCCTGACTGTAAACCCCAGGACTGTCTCTACTCTCTCACTCCTGACTGTAAAACCCAGGACTGTCTCTACTCTCTCACTCCTGACTGTAAACCCCAGGACTGTCTCAACTCTCTCAGTCCGGACTGTAAACCCCAGGACTGTCTCTACTCTCTCACTCCTGACTGTAAACCCCAGGACTGTCTCAAACTCTCAGTCCGGACTGTAAACCGCAGGAGTGTCTCTACTCTCTCACTCCTGACTGTAAACACCAGGAGTGTCTCTCCTCTCCCACTCCTGACTGTAAATCCCAGGAGTATCTCTACACTCTCACTCCTGACTGTAAAACCCAGGACTGTCTCTACTCTCTCACTCCTGACTGTAAACCCCAGGACTGTCTCAACTCTCTCACACCTGACTATAAACCCCAGGACTGTCTCTACTCTCTCACTCCTGACTGTAAAACCCAGGTCTATCTCTACTCTCTCACTCCTGACTGTAAACCCCAGGACTGTCTCTACTCTCTCACTCCTGAGTGTAAACCCCAGGAGTGTCCCTCCTCTCTCACTCCTGACTGTAAACCCCAGGAGTGTCTCTACTCTCTCATCCTGACTGTAAAACCCAGGACTGTCTCTACTCTCTCACTCCTGACTGTAAACCCCAGGACTGTCTCAACTCTCTCACACCTGACTGTAAACCCCAGGACTGTCTCTACTGTCTCACTCCTGACTGTAAACCCCAGAAGTGTCTCTACTCTCTCACTCCTGACTGTGAACTCCAGAGTGTCTCTAATCTCTCACTCCTGAGTGTTACCCCCAGGAGTGTCTCTACAATCTCACTCCTGACTGTAAACCCCAGGACTGTCTCTACTCTCTCACTCCTGACTGTAAACCCCAGGACTGTCTCTACTCTCTCACTCCTGTGTGTAAACCCCAGGAGTGTCCCTCCTCTCTCACTCCTGACTGTAAACCCCAGGAGTGTCTCTACTCTCTCTTCCTGACTGTAAAACCCAGGACTGTCTCTACTCTCTCACTCCTGACTGTAAACCCCAGGACTGTCTCAACTCTCTCACACCTGACTATAAACCCCAGGACTGTCTCTACTCTCTCACTACTGATTGTAAACCCCAGGAATGTCTCTACTCTCTCACTCCGGACTGTAAACCCCAGGACTGTCTCTACTCTCTCACTCCTGACTGTAAACCCCAGGACTGTCTCAACTCTCTCACACCTGACTGTAAACCCCAGGACTGTCTCAACTCTCTCACTCCTGACTGTAAACCCCAGGACTGTCTCTACTCTCTCACTACTGATTGTAAACCCCAGGAATGTCTCTACTCTCTCACTCCGGACTGTAAACCCCAGGACTGTCTCTACTCTCTCACTCCTGACTGTAAACCCCAGGACTGTGTCTACTCTCTCACTCCTGACTGTAAACCCCAGGACTGTCTCTACTATCTCACTCCTGACTGTAAACCCCAGGAGTGTCTCTACTCTCTCACTCCTGACTGTAAACCCCAGGAGTGTCTCTCCTCTCCCACTCCTGACTGTAAAACCCAGGCGTGTCACTACACTCTCACTCCTGTCTGTAAACCCCAGGAGTGTCTCTACTCTCTCACTCCTGAGTGTAAACCCCAGGACTGTCTCTACTCTCTCACTCCTGACTGTAAACCCCAGGAGTGTCTCTACTCTCTCGCTCCTGACTATAAACCCCAGGACTGTCTCTACACTCTCAGTCCAGACTGTAAACCCCAGGACTGTCTCTACTCTCTCACTCCTGACTGTAAACCCCAGAGTGACTCTACTCTCTCACTCCTGACTGTAAACCCCAGGAGTGTCTCTACTCTCTCACTCCTGACTGTAAACCTAAGCACTGTCTCTACACTCTCACTCCTGACTGTAAACCACAGGACTGTCTCTAATCTCTCACTCCTGAGTGTAAACCCCAGGACTGTCTCTACTCTCTCACTCCTGACTGTAAACCCCAGAGTGACTCTACTCTCTCACTCCTGACTGTAAACCCCAGGAGTGTCTCTACTCTCTCACTCCTGACTGTAAACCCCAGGTGTGTCTCTACTCTCTCACTCCTGACTGTAAACCCCAGGAGTGTCTCTACTCTCTCACTCCTGAGTGTAAACCCCAGGAGTGTCCCTCCTCTCTCACTCCTGACTGTAAACCCCAGGACTGTCTCTACTCTCTCACTCCTGACTGTAAAACCCAGGACTGTCTCTACTCTCTCACTCCTGACTGTAAACCCCAGGACTGTCTCAACTCTCTCAGTCCGGACTGTAAACCCCAGGACTGTCTCTACTCTCTCACTCCTGACTGTAAACCCCAGGACTGTCTCAAACTCTCAGTCCGGACTGTAAACCGCAGGAGTGTCTCTACTCTCTCACTCCTGACTGTAAACACCAGGAGTGTCTCTCCTCTCCCACTCCTGACTGTAAATCCCAGGAGTATCTCTACACTCTCACTCCTGACTGTAAAACCCAGGACTGTCTCTACTCTCTCACTCCTGACTGTAAACCCCAGGACTGTCTCAACTCTCTCACACCTGACTATAAACCCCAGGACTGTCTCTACTCTCTCACTCCTGACTGTAAAACCCAGGTCTGTCTCTACTCTCTCACTCCTGACTGTAAACCCCAGGACTGTCTCTACTCTCTCACTCCTGAGTGTAAACCCCAGGAGTGTCCCTCCTCTCTCACTCCTGACTGTAAACCCCAGGAGTGTCTCTACTCTCTCATCCTGACTGTAAAACCCAGGACTGTCTCTACTCTCTCACTCCTGACTGTAAACCCCAGGACTGTCTCAACTCTCTCACACCTGACTGTAAACCCCAGGACTGTCTCTACTGTCTCACTCCTGACTGTAAACCCCAGAAGTGTCTCTACTCTCTCACTCCTGACTGTGAACTCCAGAGTGTCTCTAATCTCTCACTCCTGAGTGTTACCCCCAGGAGTGTCTCTACAATCTCACTCCTGACTGTAAACCCCAGGACTGTCTCTACTCTCTCACTCCTGACTGTAAACCCCAGGACTGTCTCTACTCTCTCACTCCTGTGTGTAAACCCCAGGAGTGTCCCTCCTCTCTCACTCCTGACTGTAAACCCCAGGAGTGTCTCTACTCTCTCTTCCTGACTGTAAAACCCAGGACTGTCTCTACTCTCTCACTCCTGACTGTAAACCCCAGGACTGTCTCAACTCTCTCACACCTGACTATAAACCCCAGGACTGTCTCTACTCTCTCACTCCTGACTGTAAAACCCAGGTCTGTCTCTACTCTCTCACTCCTGACTGTAAACCCCAGCACTGTCTCAACTCTCTCAGTCCGGACTGTAAACCCCAGGACTGTCTCTACTCTCTCACTCCTGACTGTAAACCCCAGGAGTGTCTCTACTCTCTCACTCCCGACTGTAAACCCAAGCATTGTCTCTACGCTCTCACTCCTGACTCTAAACCCCAGGACTGTCTCTCCTCTCTCACTCCTGATTTTAAACCCCAGGAGAGTCTCTTCTCTCTCACTGCTGACTGTAAAGCCCAGGAGTGTCTCTACTCTCTCACTCCTGTCTGTAAACCCCAGGACTGTCTCAACTCTCTCACTCCTGTCTGTAAACCCCAGGAGTGTCTCTACTCTCTCACTCCTGACTGTAAACCCCAGGAGTGTCTCTACTCTCTGTCTCCTGACTGTAAAAACCAGGAGTGTCTCTACTCTCTCAATCCTGACTGTAAACCCCAGGACTGTTTCTACTCTCTCACTCCGGACTGTAAACCCCAGGACTGTCTCTACTCTCTCACTCCAGACTGTAAACCCCAGGAATGTCTCTACTCTCTCACTCCTGACTGTAAACCCCAGGAGTGTCTCTCCTCTCCCACTCCTGACTGTAAAACCCAGGAGTGTCTCTACACTCTCGCTCCTGACTGTAAACACCAGGACTGTCTCTACTCTCTCACACCTGACTGTAAACCCCAGGACTGTCTCTACACTCTCACTCCTGACTGTAAATTCCAGGAGTGTCTCTCCTCTCTCACTCCTGACTATAAACCCTAGGACTGTGTCTACTCTCTCACTCCTGACTGTAAACCCCAGGACTGTCTCTTCTCTCTCACTCCTGACAGTTAACCCGAGGAGTGTCTCTACTCTCTCACTCCTTACTGTAAACCCCAGGAATGTCTCTACTCTCTCACTCCGGACTGTAAACCCCAGGACTGTCTCTACTCTCTCACTCCTGACTGCAAACCCCAGGAGTGTCTCTACTCTCTCACTCCTGACTGTAAACCCCAGGAGTGTCTCTACTCTCTCACTCCTGACTGTAAACCCCAGGACTGTCTCTGCTCTCTCACTCCTGACTGTAAAACCCAGGAGTGTCTCTACTCTCTCACTCCTGACTGTAACCCCCTGGACTGTCTCTACTCTCTCACTGCTGACTGTAAACCCCAGGAGTGTCTCTCCTCTCCCACTCCTAAACAGTAAACCCCAGGAGTGTCCCTACTCTCTCACTCCTGACTGTAAACCCCAGGACTGTCTCTACTATCTCACTCCTGACTGTAAACCCCAGGAGTGTCTCTACTCTCTCACTCCTGACTGTAAACCCCAGGAGTGTCTCTCCTCTCCCACTCCTTACTGTAAACCCCAGGAGAGTCTCTACACTCTCACTCCTGACTGTAAACCCCAGAGACTGTCTCTACTATCTCACTCCTGACTGTAAACCCAGGAGTGTCTCTACTCTCTCACTCCTGACTGCAAACCCCAGGAGTGTCTCTCCTCTCCCACTCCTGACTGTAAAACCCAGGAGTGTCTCTACTCTCTCACTCCTGACTGTAAACTCCAGGACTGTCTCTACTCTCACTCCTGACTGTAAACCCCCGGAGTGTCTCTACTCTCTCACTCCTGTCTGTAAACCCCAGAGTGACTCTACTCTCTCGCTCCTGACTATAAACCCCAGGACTGTCTCTACTCTCTCACTCCAGACTGTAAACCCCAGGAGTGTCTCTACTCTCTCACTCCTGACTGTAAACTTAAGCACTGTCTCTACACTCTCACTCCTGACTGTAAACCACAGGAGTGTCTCTACTCTCCCACTCCTGAGTGTAAACCCCAGGACTGTCTCTACTCTCTCACTCCTGACTGTAAACCCCAGGAGTGTCTCTACTCTCTCGCTCCTGACTGTAAACCCCAGGACTGTCTCTACTCTCTCACTCCAGACTGTAAACCCCAGGACTGTCGCTACTCTCTCACTCCTGACTGTAAACCCCAGGAGTATCTCTACTCTCTCACTCCTGACTGTAAACCCCAGGAGTGTCTCTACTCTCTCACTCCTGTCTGTAAACCACAGGAGTGTCTCTACTCTCCCACTCCTGAGTGTAAACCCCAGGACTGTCTCTACTCTCCCACTCCTGACTGTAAACCCCAGGACTGTCTCTACTCTCTCACTCCTGACTGTAAACCACAGGAGTGTCTCTACTCTCCCACTCCTGAGTGTAAACCCCAGGACTGTCTCTACTCTCCCACTCCTGACTGTAATCCCCAGGACTGTCTCTACTCTCTCACTCCTGACTGTAAACCCCAGGAGTGTCTCTACTCTCTCGCTCCTGACTATAAACCCCAGGACAGTCTCTACTCTCTCACTCCAGACTGTAAACCCCAGAGTGACTCTACTCTCTCACTCCTGACTGTAAACCCCAGGAGTGTCTCTACTCTCTCACTCCTGACTGTAAACCCCAGGACTGTCTCTACTCTCTCACTCCTGACTGTAAACCCCAGGAGTGTCTCTCCTCTCCCACTCCTGACTGTAAAACCCAGGAGTGTCTCTACACTCTCGCTCCTGACTGTAAACACCAGGACTGTCTCTACTCTCTCACACCTGACTGTAAACCCCAGGACTGTCTCTACACTCTCACTCCTGACTGTAAATTCCAGGAGTGTCTCTCCTCTCTCACTCCTGACTATAAACCCTAGGACTGTGTCTAC
Source organism: Isurus oxyrinchus (assembly GCA_026770705.1). NCBI lineage: Eukaryota > Metazoa > Chordata > Chondrichthyes > Lamniformes > Lamnidae > Isurus > Isurus oxyrinchus. The sequence continues at coordinate 113,644,389 of JANJGN010000019.1, read as the reverse complement.
TCTCTCAGTCTGACTGTAAACCCCAGGACTGTCTCTCCTCTCTCACTCCTGACTATAAACCCCAGGACTGTGTCTACTCTCTCACTCTGACTGTAAACCCCAGGACTGTCTCTACTCTCTCACTCCTGACTGTAAAACCCTGGAATGTCTCTACTCTCTCACTCCTGACTGTAAACCCCAGGACTGTCTCTACTCTCTCACTCCTGACTGTAAAACCCAGGAGTGTCTCTACTCTCTCACTCCTGACTGTTAACCCCAGCAGTGTCTCTACTCTCTCCCTCCTGACTGTAAACGCCAGGACTGTCTCTACTCTCTCACTCCTGACTTTAAAACCCAGGAGTGTCTCTACTCTCTCACTCCTGACTGTAAACCCCAGGACTGTCTCTACTCTCTCACTCCTGACTGTAAACCCCAGAGTGTCTCTACTCTCTCACACCTGACTGTAAACCCCCTGAGTGTCTCTACTCTCTCACTCCTGACTGTAAACCCCAGGACTGTCTCTTCTCTCTCACTCCTGACAGTTAACCCGAGGAGTGTCTCTACTCTCTCACTCCTTACTGTAAACCCCAGGAATGTCTCTACTCTCTCACTCCGGACTGTAAACCCCAGGACTGTCTCTACTCTCTCACTCCTGACTGTAAACCCCAGGAGTGTCTCTACTCTCTCACTCCTGACTGTAAACCCCAGGACTGTCTCTACTCTCTCACTCCTGACTGTAAACCCCAGGACTGTCTCTGCTCTCTCACTCCTGACTGTGAAACCCAGGAGTGTCTCTACTCTCTCACTCCTGACTGTAAACCCCAGGAGTGTCTCTCCTCTCCCACTCCTGACTGTAAACCCCAGGAGTGTCTCTACTCTCTCACTCCTGACTGTAAACCCCAGGACTGTCTCTACTATCTCACTCCTGACTGTAAACCCCAGGAGTGTCTCTACTCTCTCACTCCTGACTGTAAACCCCAGGAGTGTCTCTCCTCTCCCACTCCTTACTGTAAACCCCAGGAGAGTCTCTACACTCTCACTCCTGACTGTAAACCCCAGAGACTGTCTCTACTATCTCACTCCTGACTGTAAACCCAGGAGTGTCTCTACTCTCTCACTCCTGACTGTAAACCCCAGGAGTGTCTCTCCTCTCCCACTCCTGACTGTAAACCCCAGGAGTGTCTCTACTCTCTCACTCCTGACTGTAAACTCCAGGACTGTCTCTACTCTCACTCCTGACTGTAAACCCCCGGAGTGTCTCTACTCTCTCACTCCTGTCTGTAAACCCCAGAGTGACTCTACTCTCTCGCTCCTGACTATAAACCCCAGGACTGTCTCTACTCTCTCACTCCAGACTGTAAAACCCAGGAATGTCTCTACTCTCTCACTCCTGTCTGTAAACCCCAGAGTGACTCTACTCTCTCACTCCTGACTGTAAACCCCAGGAGTGTCTCTACTCTCTCACTCCTGACTGTAAACCTAAGCACTGTCTCTACACTCTCACTCCTGACTGTAAACCACAGGAGTGTCTCTACTCTCCCACTCCTGAGTGTAAACCCCAGGACTGTCTCTACTCTCTCACTCCTGACTGTAAACCCCAGGAGTGTCTCTACTCTCTCGCTCCTGACTATAAACCCCAGGACAGTCTCTAAACTCTCACTCCAGACTGTAAACCCCAGGACTGTCTCTACTCTCTCACTCCTGACTGTAAACCCCAGGAGTATCTCTACTCTCTCACTCCTGACTGTAAACCCCAGGAGTGTCTCTACTCTCTCACTCCTGACTGTAAACCCCAGGACTGTCTCTACTCTCCCACTCCTGAGTGTAAACCCCAGGACTGTCTCTACTCTCCCACTCCTGACTATAAACCCCAGGACAGTCTCTACTCTCTCACTCCAGACTGTAAACCCCAGAGTGACTCTACTCTCTCACTCCTGACTGTAAACCCCAGGAGTGTCTCTACTCTCTCACTCCTGACTGTAAACCCCAGGACTGTCTCTACTCTCTCACTCCTGACTGTAAACCCCAGGACTGTCTCTACTCTCTCACTCCTGACTGTAAACCCCAGAGTGACTCTACTCTCTCACTCCTGACTGTAAACCCCAGGAGTGTCTCTACTCTCTCACTCCTGACTGTAAACCCAAGCACTGTCTCTACGCTCTCACTCCTGACTCTAAACCCCAGGACTGTCTCTCCTCTCTCACTCCTGATTTTAAACCCCAGGAGAGTCTCTACTCTCTCACTCCTGACTGTAAACCCCAGGACAGTCTCTTCTCTCTCACTGCTGACTGTAAACCCCAGGACTGTCTCTACTCTCTCACTCCTGTCTGTAAACCCCAGGACTGTCTCAACTCTCTCACTCCTGTCTGTAAACCCCAGGAGTGTCTCTACTCTCTCACTCCTGACTGTAAACCCCAGGAGTGTCTCTCCTCTCTGACTCCTGACTGCAAAACCCAGGAGTGTCTCTACTCTCTCAATCCTGACTGTAAACCCCAGGACTGTTTCTACTCTCTCACTCCGGACTGTAAACCCCAGGACTGTCTCTACTCTCTCACTCCAGACTGTAAACCCCAGGAATGTCTCTACTCTCTCACTCCTGACTGTAAACCCCAGGAGTGTCTCTCCTCTCCCACTCCTGACTGTAAAACCCAGGAGTGTCTCTACACTCTCGCTCCTGACTGTAAACCCCCTGACTGTCTCTACTCTCTCACACCTGTCTGTAAACCCCAGGACTGTCTCTACACTCTCACTCCTGACTGTAGACCCCAGGACTGTCTCTACTCTCTCACTCCTGACTGTAAACCCCAGGATTGTCTCTACTCTCTCACTCCTGACTGTAAACCCCAGGAGTGTCTCTACTCTCTCACTCCTGACTGTAAACCCCAGGACTGTCTCTACTCTCTCACTCCTGTCTGTAAACCCCAGAGTGTCTCTACTCTCTCACTCCTGACTGTAAACCCCAGGAGTGTCTCTATTGTCTCACTGCTGACTGTAAACCCCAGGACTGTCTCTACTCTCTCACTCCTGACTGTAAACCCCAGAAGTGTCTCTACTCTCTCACTCCTGACTGTAAACTCCAGAGTGTCTCTAATCTCTCACTCCTGAGTGTACACCCCAGGACTGTCTCGAATCTCTCACTCCTGACTTTAAACCCCAGGAGTGTCTCTACTCTCTCACTCCTGACTTTAAACCCCAGGACTGTCTCTACTCTCTCACTCCTGACTGTAAACCCCAGAAGTGTCTCTACTCTCTCACTCCTGACTGTAAACTCCAGAGTGTCTCTAATCTCTCACTCCTGAGTGTAAACCCCAGGACTGTCTCGAATCTCTCACTCCTGACTTTAAACCTCAGGAGTGTCTCTACTCTCTCACTCCTGACTATAAACCCCAGGACTGTCTCTAATCTCTCACTCCTGTCTGTAAACCCCAGAGTGTCTCTACTCTCTCACTCCTGACTGTAATCCCCAGGACTGTCTCTACTCTCTCACTCCTGACTGTAAACCCCAGGACTGTCTCAACTCTCTCACACCTGACTATAAACCCCAGGACTGTCTCTACTCTCTCACTCCTGACTGTAAAACCCAGGACTGTCTCTACTCTCTCACTCCTGACTGTAAACCCCAGCACTGTCTCAACTCTCTCAGTCCGGACTGTAAACCCCAGGACTTGTCTCTACTCTCTCACTCCTGACTGTAAACCCCAGGAGTGTCTCTACTCTCTCACTCCCGACTGTAAACCCAAGCATTGTCTCTACGCTCTCACTCCTGACTCTAAACCCCAGGACTGTCTCTCCTCTCTCACTCCTGATTTTAAACCCCAGGAGAGTCTCTTCTCTCTCACTGCTGACTGTAAACCCCAGGAGTGTCTCTACTCTCTCACTCCTGTCTGTAAACCCCAGGACTGTCTCAACTCTCTCACTCCTGTCTGTAAACCCCAGGAGTGTCTCTACTCTCTCACTCCTGACTGTAAACCCCAGGAGTGTCTCTACTCTCTGTCTCCTGACTGTAAAAACCAGGAGTGTCTCTACTCTCTCAATCCTGACTGTAAACCCCAGGACTGTTTCTACTCTCTCACTCCGGACTGTAAACACCAGGACTGTCTCTTCTCTCTCACTCCAGACTGTAAACCCCAGGAATGTCTCTACTCTCTCACTCCTGACTGTAAACCCCAGGAGTGTCTCTCCTCTCCCACTCCTGACTGTAAACCCCAGGATTGTCTCTACTCTCTCACTCCTGACTGTAAACCCCAGGAGTGTCGCTACTCTCTCACTCCTGACTGTAAACCCCAGGACTGTCTCTACTCTCTCACTCCTGTCTGTAAACCCCAGAGTGTCTCTACTCTCTCACTCCTGACTGTAAACCCCAGGAGTGTCTCTATTGTCTCACTGCTGACTGTAAACCCCAGGACTGTCTCTACTCTCTCACTCCTGACTGTAAACCCCAGAAGTGTCTCTACTCTCTCACTCCTGACTGTAAACTCCAGAGTGTCTCTAATCTCTCACTCCTGAGTGTACACCCCAGGACTGTCTCGAATCTCTCACTCCTGACTTTAAACCCCAGGAGTGTCTCTACTCTCTCACTCCTGACTTTAAACCCCAGGACTGTCTCTACTCTCTCACTCCTGACTGTAAACCCCAGAAGTGTCTCTACTCTCTCACTCCTGACTGTAAACTCCAGAGTGTCTCTAATCTCTCACTCCTGAGTGTAAACCCCAGGACTGTCTCGAATCTCTCACTCCTGACTTTAAACCTCAGGAGTGTCTCTACTCTCTCACTCCTGACTATAAACCCCAGGACTGTCTCTACTCTCTCACTCCTGTCTGTAAACCCCAGAGTGTCTCTACTCTCTCACTCCTGACTGTAATCCCCAGGACTGTCTCTACTCTCTCACTCCTGACTGTAAACCCCAGGACTGTCTCAACTCTCTCACACCTGACTATAAACCCCAGGACTGTCTCTACTCTCTCACTCCTGACTGTAAAACCCAGGACTGTCTCTACTCTCTCACTCCTGACTGTAAACCCCAGCACTGTCTCAACTCTCTCAGTCCGGACTTTAAACCCCAGGACTTGTCTCTACTCTCTCACTCCTGACTGTAAACCCCAGGAGTGTCTCTACTCTCTCACTCCCGACTGTAAACCCAAGCATTGTCTCTACGCTCTCACTCCTGACTCTAAACCCCAGGACTGTCTCTCCTCTCTCACTCCTGATTTTAAACCCCAGAAGAGTCTCATCTCTCTCACTGCTGACTGTAAACCCCAGGAGTGTCTCTACTCTCTCACTCCTGTCTGTAAACCCCAGGACTGTCTCAACTCTCTCACTCCTGTCTGTAAACCCCAGGAGTGTCTCTACTCTCTCACTCCTGACTGTAAACCCCAGGAGTGTCTCTACTCTCTGTCTCCTGACTGTAAAAACCAGGAGTGTCTCTACTCTCTCAATCCTGACTGTAAACCCCAGGACTGTTTCTACTCTCTCACTCCGGACTGTAAACACCAGGACTGTCTCTTCTCTCTCACTCCAGACTGTAAACCCCAGGAATGTCTCTACTCTCTCACTCCTGACTGTAAACCCCAGGAGTGTCTCTCCTCTCCCACTCCTGACTGTAAAACCCAGGAGTGTCTCTACACTCTCGCTCCTGACTGTAAACACCAGGACTGTCTCTACTCTCTCACACCTGACTGTAAACCCCAGGACTGTTTCTACACTCTCCCTCCTGACTGTAAATTCCAGGAGTGTCTCTCCTCTCTCACTCCTGACTATAAACCCTAGGACTGTGTCTACTCTCTCACTCCTGACTGTAAACCCCAGGACTGTCTCTTCTCTCTCACTCCTGACAGTTAACCCGAGGAGTGTCTCTACTCTCTCACTCCTTACTGTAAACCCCAGGAATGTCTCTACTCTCTCACTCCGGACTGTAAACCCCAGGACTGTCTCTACTCTCTCACTCCTGACTGTAAACCCCAGGAGTGTCTCTACTCTCTCACTCCTGACTGTAAACCCCAGGACTGTCTCTGCTCTCTCACTCCTGACTGTAAAACCCAGGAGTGTCTCTACTCTCTCACTCCTGACTGTAACCCCCTGGACTGTCTCTACTCTCTCACTGCTGACTGTAAATCCCAGGAGTGTCTCTCCTCTCCCACTCCTAAACTGGAAACCCCAGGAGTGTCCCTACTCTCTCACTCCTGACTGTAAACCCCAGGACTGTCTCTACTATCTCACTCCTGACTGTAAACCCCAGGAGTGTCTCTACTCTCTCACTCCTGACTGTAAACCCCAGGAGTGTCTCTCCTCTCCCACTCCTTACTGTAAACCCCAGGAGAGTCTCTACACTCTCACTCCTGACTGTAAACCCCAGAGACTGTCTCTACTATCTCACTCCTGACTGTAAAACCAGGAGTGTCTCTACTCTCTCACTCCTGACTGCAAACCCCAGGAGTGTCTCTCCTCTCCCACTCCTGACTGTAAACCCCAGGAGTGTCTCTACTCTCTCACTCCTGACTGTAAACTCCAGGACTGTCTCTACTCTCACTCCTGACTGTAAACCCCCGGAGTGTCTCTACTCTCTCACTCCTGTCTGTAAACCCCAGAGTGACTCTACTCTCTCGCTCCTGACTATAAACCCCAGGACTGTCTCTACTCTCTCACTCCAGACTGTAAACCCCAGGAATGTCTCTACTCTCTCACTCCTGTCTGTAAACCCCAGAGTGACTCTACTCTCTCACTCCTGACTGTAAACCCCAGGAGTGTCTCTACTCTCTCACTCCTGACTGTAAACCTAAGCACTGTCTCTACACTCTCACTCCTGACTGTAAACCACAGGAGTGTCTCTACTCTCCCACTCCTGAGTGTAAACCCCAGGACTGTCTCTACTCTCTCACTCCTGACTGTAAACCCCAGGAGTGTCTCTACTCTCTCGCTCCTGACTGTAAACCCCAGGACTGTCTCTACTCTCTCACTCCAGACTGTAAACCCCAGGACTGTCGCTACTCTCTCACTCCTGACTGTAAACCCCAGGAGTATCTCTACTCTCTCACTCCTGACTGTAAACCCCAGGAGTGTCTCTAATCTCTCACTCCTGACTGTAAACCACAGGAGTGTCTCTTCTCTCCCACTCCTGAGTGTAAACCCCAGGACTGTCTCTACTCTCCCACTCCTGACTGTAAACCCCAGGACTGTCTCTACTCTCTCACTCCTGACTGTAAACCACAGGAGTGTCTCTACTCTCCCACTCCTGAGTGTAAACCCCAGGACTGTCTCTACTCTCCCACTCCTGACTGTAATCCCCAGGACTGTCTCTACTCTCTCACTCCTGACTGTAAACCCCAGGAGTGTCTCTACTCTCTCGCTCCTGACTATAAACCCCAGGACAGTCTCTACTCTCTCACTCCAGACTGTAAACCCCAGAGTGACTCTACTCTCTCACTCCTGACTGTAAACCCCAGGAGTGTCTCTACTCTCTCACTCCTGACTGTAAACCCCAGGACTGTCTCTACTCTCTCACTCCTGACTGTAAACCCCAGGAGTGTCTCTCCTCTCCCACTCCTGACTGTAAAACCCAGGAGTGTCTCTACACTCTCGCTCCTGACTGTAAACACCAGGACTGTCTCTACTCTCTCACATCTGACTGTAAACCCCAGGACTGTCTCTACACTCTCAATCCTGACTGTAAATTCCAGGAGTGTTTCTGCTCTCTCACTCCTGACTATAAACCCTAGGACTGTGTCTACTCTCTCAGTCTGACTGTAAACTCCAGGACTGTCTCTCCTCTCTCACTCCTGACTATAAACCCCAGGACTGTGTCTACTCTCTCACTCTGACTGTAAACCCCAGGACTGTCTCTACTCTCTCACTCCTGACTGTAAAACCCTGGAATGTCTCTACTCTCTCACTCCTGACTGTAAACCCCAGGACTGTCTCTACTCTCTCACTCCTGACTGTAAAACCCAGGAGTGTCTCTACTCTCTCAGTCCTGACTGTTAACCCCAGCAGTGTCTCTACTCTCTCCCTCCTGACTGTAAACGCCAGGACTGTCTCTACTCTCTCACTCCTGACTTTAAAACCCAGGAGTGTCTCTACTCTCTCACTCCTGACTGTAAACCCCAAGACTGTCTCTACTCTCTCACTCCTGACTGTAAACCCCAGAGGGTCTCTACTCTCTCACACCTGATCGTAAACCCCCTGAGTGTCTCTACTCTCTCACTCCTGACTGTAAACCCCAGGACTGTCTCTTCTCTCTCACTCCTGACAGTTAACCCGAGGAGTGTCTCTACTCTCTCACTCCTTACTGTAAACCCCAGGAATGTCTCTAATCTCTCACTCCGGACTGTAAACCCCAGGACTGTCTCTACTCTCTCACTCCTGACTGTAAACCCCAGGAGTGTCTCTACTCTCTCACTCCTGACTGTAAACCCCAGGACTGTCTCTACTCTCTCACTCCTGACAGTAAACCCCAGGACTGTCTCTGCTCTCTCACTCCTGACTGTAAAACCCAGGAGTGTCTCTACTCTCTCACTCCTGACTGTAACCCCCTGGACTGTCTCTACTCTCTCACTCCTGACTGTAAACCCCAGGAGTGTCTCTCCTCTCCCACTCCTGACTGTAAACCCCAGGAGTGTCTCTACTCTCTCACTCCTGACTGTAAACCCCAGGACTGTCTCTACTATCTCACTCCTGACTGTAAACCCCAGGAGTGTCTCTACTCTCTCACTCCTGACTGTAAACCCCAGGAGTGTCTCTCCTCTCCCACTCCTTACTGTAAACCCCAGGAGAGTCTCTACACTCTCACTCCTGACTGTAAACCCCAGAGACTGTCTCTACTATCTCACTCCTGACTGTAAACCCAGGAGTGTCTCTACTCTCTCACTCCTGACTGTAAACCCCAGGAGTGTCTCTCCTCTCCCACTCCTGACTGTAAACCCCAGGAGTGTCTCTACTCTCTCACTCCTGACTGTAAACTCCAGGACTGTCTCTACTCTCACCCCTGACTGTAAACCCCCGGAGAGTCTCTACTCTCTCACTCCTGTCTGTAAACCCCAGAGTGACTCTACTCTCTCGCTCCTGACTATAAACCCCAGGACTGTCTCTACTCTCTCACTCCAGACTGTAAAACCCAGGAATGTCTCTAGTCTCTCACTCCTGTCTGTAAACCCCAGAGTGACTCTACTCTCTCACTCCTGACTGTAAACCCCAGGAGTGTCTCTACTCTCTCACTCCTGACTGTAAACCTAAGCACTGTCTCTACACTCTCACTCCTGACTGTAAACCACAGGAGTGTCTCTACTCTCCCACTCCTGAGTGTAAACCCCAGGACTGTCTCTACTCTCTCACTCCTGACTGTAAGCCCCAGGAGTGTCTCTACTCTCTCGCTCCTGACTATAAACCCCAGGACAGTCTCTACTCTCTCACTCCAGACTGTGAACCCCAGGACTGTCTCTACTCTCTCACTCCTGACTGTAAACCCCAGGAGTATCTCTACTCTCTCACTCCTGACTGTAAACCCCAGGAGTGTCTCTACTCTCTCACTCCTGACTGTAAACCACAGGAGTGTCTCTACTCTCCCACTCCTGAGTGTAAACCCCAGGACTGTCTCTACTCTCCCACTCCTGACTGTAAACCCCAGGACTGTCTCTACTCTCTCACTCCTGACTGTAAACCACAGGAGTGTCTCTACTCTCCCACTCCTGAGTGTAAACCCCAGGACTGTCTCTACTCTCTCACTCCTGACTGTAAACCCCAGGAGTGTCTCTACTCTCTCGCTCCTGACTATAAACCCCAGGACAGTCTCTACTCTCTCACTCCAGACTGTAAACCCCAGAGTGACTCTACTCTCTCACTCCTGACTGTAAACCCCAGGAGTGTCTCTACTCTCTCACTCCTGACTGTAAACCCCAGGACTGTCTCTACTCTCTCACTCCTGACTGTAAACCCCAGGACTGTCTCTACTCTCTCACTCCTGACTGTAAACCCCAGAGTGACTCTACTCACTCACTCCTGACTGTAAACCCCAGGAGTGTCTCTACTCTCTCACTCCTGACTGTAAACCCAAGCACTGTCTCTACGCTCTCACTCCTGACTCTAAACCCCAGGACTGTCTCTCCTCGCTCACTCCTGATTTTAAACCCCAGGAGAGTCTCTACTCTCTCACTCCTGACTGTAAACCCCAGGACAGTCTCTTCTCTCTCACTGCTGACTGTAAACCCCAGGAGTGTCTCTACTCTCTCACTCCTGTCTGTAAACCCCAGGACTGTCTCAACTCTCTCACTCCTGACTGTAAACCCCAGGACTGTCTCTACTCTCTCACTCCTGACTGTAAACCCCAGGAGTGTCTCTCCTCTCTGACTCCTGACTGCAAAACCCAGGAGTGTCTCTACTCTCTCAATCCTGACTGTAAACCCCAGGACTGTTTCTACTCTCTCACTCCGGACTGTAAACCCCAGGACTGTCTCTACTCTCTCACTCCAGACTGTAAACCCCAGGAGTGTCTCTCCTCTCCCACTCCTGACTGTAAAACCCAGGAGTGTCTCTACACTCTCGCTCCTGACTGTAAACCCCAGGACTGTCTCTACTCTCTCACACCTGACTGTAAACCCCAGGACTGTCTCTACACTCTCACTCCTGACTGTAGACCTCAGGACTGTCTCTACTCTCTCACTCCTGACTGTAAACCCCAGGATTGTCTCTACTCTCTCACTCCTGACTGTAAACCCCAGGAGTGTCTCTACTCTCTCACTCCTGACTGTAAACCCCAGAAGTGTCTCTACTCTCTCACTCCTGACTGTAAACTCCTGAGTGTCTCTACTATCTCACTCCTGAGTGTAAACACCAGGACTGTCTCTACTCTCTCACTCCTGACTGTAAATTCCAGGAGTGTCTCTCCTCTCTCACTCCTGACTATAAACCCTAGGACTGTGTCTACTCTCTCACTCTGAATGTAAACCCCAGGACTGTCTCTACTCTCTCACTCCTGACTGTAAACCCCAGGACTGTCTCTACTCTCTCACTCCTGACTGTAAACCCCAGAGTGTCTCTACTCTCTCACTCCTGACTGTAAACCCCAGGAGTGTCTCTATTGTCTCACTGCTGACTGTAAACCCCAGGACTGTCTCTACTCTCTCACTCCTGACTGTAAACCCCAGAAGTGTCTCTACTCTCTCACTCCTGACTGTAAACTCCAGAGTGTCTCTAATCTCTCACTCCTGAGTGTACACCCCAGGACTGTCTCGAATCTCTCACTCCTGACTTTAAACCCCAGGAGTGTCTCTACTCTCTCACTCCTGACTTTAAACCCCAGGACTGTCTCTACTCTCTCACTCCTGACTGTAAACCACAGAAGTGTCTCTACTCTCTCACTCCTGACTGTAAACTCCAGAGTGTCTCTAATCTCTCACTCCTGAGTGTAAACCCCAGGACTGTCTCGAATCTCTCACTCCTGACTTTAAACCCCAGGAGTCTCTCTACTCTCTCACTCCTGACTATAAACCCCAGGACTGTCTCTACTCTCTCACTCCTGTCTGTAAACCCCAGAGTGTCTCTACTCTCTCACTCCTGACTGTAATCCCCAGGACTGTCTCTACTCTCTCACTCCTGACTGTAATCCCCAGGAGTGTCTCTATTCTTTCACTGCTGACTGTAAACCCAAGAACTGTCTCTACTCTCTCACTCCTATCTGTAAACCCCAGGAGTGTCTCTATTCTCTCACTCCTGACTGTAAACCCCAGGAGTGTCTCTACTGCCTCACTCCTGACTGTAAACTCCAGAGTGTCTCTAATCTCTCACTCCTGAGTGTAAACCCCAGGACTGTCTCGACTCTCTCACTCCTGACTGTAAACCCCAGGAGTGTCTCTACTCTCTCACTCCTGACTGTAAACCCCAGGACTGTCTCTACACTCTCACTCCAGACTGTAAACCCCAGGAGTGTCTCTACTCTCTCACTGCTTACTGTAAACCCCAGGAGTGTCTCTCCTCTCCCACTCCTGACTGTAAAACCCAGGAGTGTCTCTACACTCTCGCTCCTGACTGTAAACCCCAGGACTGTCTCTACTCTCTCACTCCTGACTGTAAAACCCAGGAGTGTCTCTACTCTCTCCCTCCTGACTGTAAACCCCAGGACTGTCTCTACTCTCTCACTCCTGACTGTAAACCCCAGAGTGTCTCTACTCTCTCACTCCTGACTGTAAACCCCCGGAGTGTCTCTACTCTCTCACTCCTGACTGTAAATCCCAGGACTGTCTCTTCTCTCTCACTCCTGACAGTTAACCCGAGGAGTGTCTCTACTCTCTCACTCCTGACTGTAAACCCCAGGAGTGTCTCTACTCTCTCACTCCTGACTGTAAACCCAAGCACTGTCTCTACGCTCTCACACCTGACTCTAAACCCCAGGACTGTCTCTCCTCTCTCAATCCTGATTTTAAACCCCGGGAGAGTCTCTACTCTCTCACTCCTGACTGTAAACCCCAGGACTGTCTCTCCTCTCTCACTCCTGACTGTAAACCCCAGGACTGTCTCTACTCTCTCACTCCTGAGTGTAAACCCCAGGAGTTTCCCTCCTCTGTCACTCCGGACTGTAAACCCCAGGACTGTCTCTAATGTCTCACTCCGGACTGTAAACCCCAGGACTGTTTCTACTCTCTCACTCCTGACTGTAAACACCAGGAGTGTCTCTCCTCTCCCACTCCTGACTGTAAAACCCAGGACTGTCTCTACTCTCTCACTCCTGACTGTAAACCCCAGAGTGACTCTACTCACTCACTCCTGACTGTAAACCCCAGGAGTGTCTCTACTCTCTCACTCCTGACTGTAAACCCAAGCACTGTCTCTACGCTCTCACTCCTGACTCTAAACCCCAGGACTGTCTCTCCTCGCTCACTCCTGATTTTAAACCCCAGGAGAGTCTCTACTCTCTCACTCCTGACTGTAAACCCCAGGACAGTCTCTTCTCTCTCACTGCTGACTGTAAACCCCAGAAGTGTCTCTACTCTCTCACTCCTGTCTGTAAACCCCAGGACTGTCTCAACTCTCTCACTCCTGACTGTAAACCCCAGGACTGTCTCTACTCTCTCACTCCTGACTGTAAACCCCAGGAGTGTCTCTCCTCTCTGACTCCTGACTGCAAAACCCAGGAGTGTCTCTACTCTCTCAATCCTGACTGTAAACCCCAGGACTGTTTCTACTCTCTCACTCCGGACTGTAAACCCCAGGACTGTCTCTACTCTCTCACTCCAGACTGTAAACCCCAGGAGTGTCTCTCCTCTCCCACTCCTGACTGTAAAACCCAGGAGTGTCTCTACACTCTCGCTCCTGACTGTAAACCCCAGGACTGTCTCTACTCTCTCACACCTGACTGTAAACCCCAGGACTGTCTCTACACTCTCACTCCTGACTGTAGACCTCAGGACTGTCTCTACTCTCTCACTCCTGACTGTAAACCCCAGGATTGTCTCTACTCTCTCACTCCTGACTGTAAACCCCAGGAGTGTCTCTACTCTCTCACTCCTGACTGTAAACCCCAGAAGTGTCTCTACTCTCTCACTCCTGACTGTAAACTCCTGAGTGTCTCTACTATCTCACTCCTGAGTGTAAACACCAGGACTGTCTCTACTCTCTCACTCCTGACTGTAAATTCCAGGAGTGTCTCTCCTCTCTCACTCCTGACTATAAACCCTAGGACTGTGTCTACTCTCTCACTCTGAATGTAAACCCCAGGACTGTCTCTACTCTCTCACTCCTGACTGTAAACCCCAGGACTGTCTCTACTCTCTCACTCCTGACTGTAAACCCCAGAGTGTCTCTACTCTCTCACTCCTGACTGTAAACCCCAGGAGTGTCTCTATTGTCTCACTGCTGACTGTAAACCCCAGGACTGTCTCTACTCTCTCACTCCTGACTGTAAACCCCAGAAGTGTCTCTACTCTCTCACTCCTGACTGTAAACTCCAGAGTGTCTCTAATCTCTCACTCCTGAGTGTACACCCCAGGACTGTCTCGAATCTCTCACTCCTGACTTTAAACCCCAGGAGTGTCTCTACTCTCTCACTCCTGACTTTAAACCCCAGGACTGTCTCTACTCTCTCACTCCTGACTGTAAACCACAGAAGTGTCTCTACTCTCTCACTCCTGACTGTAAACTCCAGAGTGTCTCTAATCTCTCACTCCTGAGTGTAAACCCCAGGACTGTCTCGAATCTCTCACTCCTGACTTTAAACCCCAGGAGTCTCTCTACTCTCTCACTCCTGACTATAAACCCCAGGACTGTCTCTACTCTCTCACTCCTGTCTGTAAACCCCAGAGTGTCTCTACTCTCTCACTCCTGACTGTAATCCCCAGGACTGTCTCTACTCTCTCACTCCTGACTGTAATCCCCAGGAGTGTCTCTATTCTTTCACTGCTGACTGTAAACCCAAGAACTGTCTCTACTCTCTCACTCCTATCTGTAAACCCCAGGAGTGTCTCTATTCTCTCACTCCTGACTGTAAACCCCAGGAGTGTCTCTACTGCCTCACTCCTGACTGTAAACTCCAGAGTGTCTCTAATCTCTCACTCCTGAGTGTAAACCCCAGGACTGTCTCGACTCTCTCACTCCTGACTGTAAACCCCAGGAGTGTCTCTACTCTCTCACTCCTGACTGTAAACCCCAGGACTGTCTCTACACTCTCACTCCAGACTGTAAACCCCAGGAGTGTCTCTACTCTCTCACTGCTTACTGTAAACCCCAGGAGTGTCTCTCCTCTCCCACTCCTGACTGTAAAACCCAGGAGTGTCTCTACACTCTCGCTCCTGACTGTAAACCCCAGGACTGTCTCTACTCTCTCACTCCTGACTGTAAAACCCAGGAGTGTCTCTACTCTCTCCCTCCTGACTGTAAACCCCAGGACTGTCTCTACTCTCTCACTCCTGACTGTAAACCCCAGAGTGTCTCTACTCTCTCACTCCTGACTGTAAACCCCCGGAGTGTCTCTACTCTCTCACTCCTGACTGTAAATCCCAGGACTGTCTCTTCTCTCTCACTCCTGACAGTTAACCCGAGGAGTGTCTCTACTCTCTCACTCCTGACTGTAAACCCCAGGAGTGTCTCTACTCTCTCACTCCTGACTGTAAACCCAAGCACTGTCTCTACGCTCTCACACCTGACTCTAAACCCCAGGACTGTCTCTCCTCTCTCAATCCTGATTTTAAACCCCGGGAGAGTCTCTACTCTCTCACTCCTGACTGTAAACCGCAGGACTGTCTCTCCTCTCTCACTCCTGACTGTAAACCCCAGGACTGTCTCTACTCTCTCACTCCTGAGTGTAAACCCCAGGAGTTTCCCTCCTCTGTCACTCCGGACTGTAAACCCCAGGACTGTCTCTAATGTCTCACTCCGGACTGTAAACCCCAGGACTGTTTCTACTCTCTCACTCCTGACTGTAAACACCAGGAGTGTCTCTCCTCTCCCACTCCTGACTGTAAAAACCAGGAGTGTCTCTACACTCTCACTCCTGACTGTAAAACCCAGGACTGTCTCTACTCTCTCACTCCTGACTGTAAACCCCAGGAATGTCTCTACACTCTCACGCCTGACTGTAAACCCCAGGAGTGTCTCTCCTCTCACACTCCTGACTGTAAACCCCAGGACTGTCTCTTCTCTCTCACTCCTGACTGTAAACCCCAGGACTGTCTCTACTCTCTCACTCCTGACTGTAAACCCCAGGAGTGTCTCTACTTTCTCACTCTTGACTGTAAACCCCAGGACTGTCTCTACTCTCTCACTCCTGACTGTAAACCCCAGAGTGTCTCTATTGTCTCACTGCTGACTGTAAACCCAAGCACTGTCTCTAATCTCTCACACCTGTCTGTAAACCCCAGGAGTGTCTCTACTCTCTCACTCCTGACTGTAAACCCCAGGAGTGTCTCTACTGTCTCACTCCTATCTGTAAACCCCAGAAGTGTCTCTACTCTCTCAGTCCTGACTGTGAACTCCAGAGTGTCTCTAATCTCTCACTCCTGAGTGTAAACCCCAGGACTGTCTCGAATCTCTCACTCCTGACTTTAAACCCCTGGAGTGTCTCTACTCTCTCACTCCTGACTATAAACCCCAGGACTGTCTCTACTCTCACACTCCTGACTGTAAAACCCAGGAGTGTCTCTACTCTCTCACTCCTGACTGTAAACCCCAGGACTGTCTCTACTCTCTCAATCCTGACTGTAAACCCCAGGATCGTCTCTACTCTCTCACTCCTGACCGTAAAACCCAGGACTGTCTCTTCTCTCTCACTCCTGACTGTAAACCCCAGGAGTGTCTCTACTCTCTCACTCCTGACTGTAAACCCCAGGACTGTCTCTACTCTCTCACTCCTGACTGTAAACCCCAGGAGTGTCTCTACTCTCTCACTCCTTACTGTAAACCCCAGGACTGTCTCTACTCTCTCACTCCTGTCTGTAAACCCCAGGAGTGTTTCTACTCTCTCACTCCTGACTGTAAACCCCAGGAGTGTCTCTACTCTCTCACTCCTGACTGTAAACCCCAGGACTGTCTCTACTCTCTCACTCCTGACTGTAAACCCCAGGAGTGTCTCTACTCTCTCACTCCAGAGTGTAAACCCCAGGAGTGTCTCTACTCTCTCACTCCTGACTGAAAACCCCAGGAGTGTCTCTACTCTCTCACTCCTGTCTGTATATCCCAGGACTGTCCCTACTCTCACAGTCCTGACTGTAAACCCCAGGAGTGTCTCTACTCTCTCACTCCTGACAGTAAACCCCAGGAGTGTCCCTACTCTCTCACTCCTGACTGTAAACACCAGGACTTTCTCTACTCTTTCACTCCTGTCTGTAAACCCCAGGACTGTCTCTACTCTCTCACTCCTGACTGTAAACCCCAGGAGTGTCTCTAATCTCTCACTCCTGACTGTAAACCCCAGGACTGTCTCTACTCTCTCACTCCTGACTGTAAACCCCAGGACTGTCTCTACTCTCTCACTCCTGACTGTAAACCCCAGGAGTGTCTCTACTCTCTCACTCCTGACTGTAAACCCCAGGACTGTCTCTACCCTCTCACTCCCTACTGTAAACCCCAGGAGTGTCTCTACTCTCTCATCCTGACTGTAAACCCCAGGACAGTCTCTACTCTCTCACTCCTGACTATAAACCCCAGGACTGTCTCTACTCTCTCACTCCTGACTGTAAACCCCAGGAGCGTCTCTACTCTCTCACTCCTGACTGTAAACCCCAGGAATGTCTCTACTCTCTCACTCCTGACTGTAAACCCCAGGACTGTCTCTACTCTCTCACTCCTGACTGTAAACCCCAGGAGTGTCTCTACTCTCTCACTCCTGACTGTAAACCCCAGGAGTGTCTCTACTCTCTCACTCCTGACTGTAAACCCCAGGACTGTCTCTTCTCTCTCACTCCTGACTGTAAACCCCCGGAGTGTCTCTACACTCTCACTCCTGACTGTAAAACCCAGGACTGTCTCTACTCTCTCACTCCTGACTGTAAACCCCAGGTGTGTCTCTACTCTCTCACTCCTGACTGTAAACCCCAGGACTGTCTCTACACTCTCACTTCTGTCTGTAAACTCCAGGAGTGTTTCTACTCTCTCACTCCTGACTGTAAACCCCAGGAGTGTCTCTACTCTCTCACTCCTGACTGTAAACCCCAGCACTCTCTCTACTCTTTCACTCCTGACTGTAAACCCCAGGAGAGTCTCTACTCTCTCACTCCTGACTTTAAACTCCAGGACTGTGTCTACTCTCACAGTCCTGACTGTAAAACCCAGGAGTGTCTCTACTCTCTCACTCCTATCTGTAAACCCCAGGAGAGTCTCTACTCTCTCACTCCTGACTGTAAACACCAGGACTGTCTCTACTCTCACAGTCCTGACTGTAAAACCCAGGACTGTCTCTACTCTCTCACTCCTGACTGTAAACCCCAGGAGTGTCTCTACTCTCTCACTCCTGACTGTAAAACCCAGGACTGTCTCTCCTCTCTCACTCCTGACTGTAAACCCCAGGACTGTCTCTACTCTCTCTCTCCTGACTGTAAACCCAAGGAGTGTCTCTACTCTCTCACTCCTGACTGTAAAACCCAGGACTGTCTCTCCTCTCTCACTCCTGACTGTAAACCCCAGGAGTGTCTCTACTCTCTCACTCCTGACTGTGAACCCCAGGAGTGTCTCTACTCTCTCACTCCTGACTGTAAACCCCAGGACTGTCTCTACTCTCTCACTCCTGTTTGTAAACCCCAGGACTGTCTCTACCCTCTCACTCCTGACTGTGAACCCCAGGACTGTCTCTAATCTCTAACTCCTGACTGTAAACCCCAGGAGTGTCTCTAACCTTCACTCCTGACTGTAAACCCCAGGAGTATCTCTACTCTCTCACTCCTGACTGTAAAGCCCAGGACTGTCTCTACTCTCTCACTCCTGACTGTAAAACCCTGAACAGTCTCTACTCTCTCACTCCTGACTGTAAACCCCAGGAGTGTCTCTACTCTCTCACTCCTGACTGTAAACCCCAGGATTGTCTCTACTCTCTCACTCCTGACGGTAAAACCCTGAACAGTCTCTACACTCTCACTCCTGCCTGTAAACCCCAGGAGTGTCTCTGCTCTCTCACTCCTGACTGTATACCCCAGGAATGTCTCTACTCTCTCACTCCTCACTGTAAACCCCAGGAGTGTCTCTACTCTCTCACTCCTGACTGTAAACCCCAGGAATGTCTCTACTCTCTCACTCCTGACTGTAAACCCCAGGAGTGTGTCTACACTCTCACTCCTGACTGTAAACACCAGGAGTGTCTCTACACTCTCACTCCAGACTGTAAACCCCAGGACTGTCTCTACACTCTCACTCCCGACTGTAAACCCCAAAACTGTCTCTACTCTCTCACTGCTGACAGTAAACCCCAGGATTGTCTCTACTCTCTCACTCCTGACTGTAAAACCCAGGAAGTTCTCTACTCTCTCACTCCTGACTGTAAACCCCTGGAGTGTCTCTACTCTCTCGCTCCTGACTATAAACCCCAGGACAGTCTCTACTCTCTCACTCCAGACTGTAAACCCCAGGACTGTCTCTACTCTCTCACTCCTGACTGTAAACCCCAGGAGTATCTCTACTCTCTCACTCCTGACTGTAAACCCCAGGAGTGTCTCTACTCTCTCACTCCTGACTGTAAACCACAGGAGTGTCTCTACTCTCCCACTCCTGAGTGTAAACCCCAGGACTGTCTCTACTCTCCCACTCCTGACTGTAAACCCCAGGACTGTCTCTACTCTCTCACTCCTGACTGTAAACCACAGGAGTGTCTCTACTCTCCCACTCCTGAGTGTAAACCCCAGGAGTGTCTCTACTCTCCCACTCCTGTCTGTAATCCCCAGGACTGTCTCTACTCTCTCACTCCTGACTGTAAACCCCAGGAGTGTCTCTACTCTCTCGCTCCTGACTATAAACCCCAGGACAGTCTCTACTCTCTCACTCCAGACTGTAAACCCCAGAGTGACTCTACTCTCTCACTCCTGACTGTAAACCCCAGGAGTGTCTCTACTCTCTCACTCCTGACTGTAAACCCCAGGACTGTCTCTACTCTCTCACTCCTGACTGTAAACCCCAGGACTGTCTCTACTCTCTCACTCCTGACTGTAAACCCCAGAGTGACTCTACTCTCTCACTCCTGACTGTAAACCCCAGGAGTGTCTCTACTCTCTCACTCCTGACTGTAAACCCAAGCACTGTCTCTACGCTCTCACTCCTGACTCTAAACCCCAGGACTGTCTCTCCTCTCTCACTCCTGATTTTAAACCCCAGGAGAGTCTCTACTCTCTCACTCCTGACTGTAAACCCCAGGACAGTCTCTTCTCTCTCACTGCTGACTGTAAACCCCAGGAGTGTCTCTACTCTCTCACTCCTGTCTGTAAACCCCAGGACTGTCTCAACTCTCTCACTCCTGACTGTAAACCCCAGGAGTGTCTCTACTCTCTCACTCCTGACTGTAAACCCCAGGAGTGTCTCTCCTCTCTGACTCCTGACTGCAAAACCCAGGAGTGTCTCTACTCTCTCAATCCTGACTGTAAACCCCAGGACTGTTTCTACTCTCTCACTCCGGACTGTAAACCCCAGGACTGTCTCTACTCTCTCACTCCAGACTGTAAACCCCAGGAATGTCTCTACTCTCTCACTCCTGACTGTAAACCCCAGGAGTGTCTCTCCTCTCCCACTCCTGACTGTAAAACCCAGGAGTGTCTCTACACTCTCGCTCCTGACTGTAAACCCCAGGACTGTCTCTACTCTCTCACACCTGACTGTAAACCCCAGGACTGTCTCTACACTCTCACTCCTGACTGTAGACCCCAGGACTGTCTCTACTCTCTCACTCCTGACTGTAAACCCCAGGATTGTCTCTACTCTCTCACTCCTGACTGTAAACCCCAGGAGTGTCTCTACTCTCTCACTCCTGACTGTAAACCCCAGAAGTGTCTCTACTCTCTCACTCCTGACTGTAAACTCCTGAGTGTCTCTACTATCAGACTCCTGAGTGTAAACACCAGGACTGTCTCTACTCTCTCACTCCTGACTGTAAATTCCAGGAGTGTCTCTCCTCTCTCACTCCTGACTATAAACCCTAGGACTGTGTCTACTCTCTCACTCTGAATGTAAACCCCAGGACTGTCTCTACTCTCTCACTCCTGACTGTAAACCCCAGGACTGTCTCTACTCTCTCACTCCTGACTGTAAACCCCAGAGTGTCTCTACTCTCTCACTCCTGACTGTAAACCCCAGGAGTGTCTCTATTGTCTCACTGCTGACTGTAAACCCCAGGACTGTCTCTACTCTCTCACTCCTGACTGTAAACCCCAGAAGTGTCTCTACTCTCTCACTCCTGACTGTAAACTCCAGAGTGTCTCTAATCTCTCACTCCTGAGTGTACACCCCAGGACTGTCTCGAATCTCTCACTCCTGACTTTAAACCCCAGGAGTGTCTCTACTCTCTCACTCCTGACTTTAAACCCCAGGACTGTCTCTACTCTCTCACTCCTGACTGTAAACCCCAGAAGTGTCTCTACTCTCTCACTCCTGACTGTAAACTCCAGAGTGTCTCTAATCTCTCACTCCTGAGTCTAAACCCCAGGACTGTCTCGAATCTCTCACTCCTGACTTTAAACCCCAGGAGTGTCTCTACTCTCTCACTCCTGACTATAAACCCCAGGACTGTCTCTACTCTCTCACTCCTGTCTTTAAACCCCAGAGTGTCTCTACTCTCTCACTCCTGACTGTAATCCCCAGGACTGTCTCTACTCTCTCACTCCTGACTGTAATCCCCAGGAGTGTCTCTATTCTCTCACTGCTGACTGTAAACCCAAGCACTGTCTCTACTCTCTCACTCCTGTCTGTAAACCCCAGGAGTGTCTCTATTCTCTCACTCCTGACTGTAAACCCCAGGAGTGTCTCTACTGCCTCACTCCTGACTGTAAACTCCAGAGTGTCTCTAATCTCTCACTCCTGAGTGTAAACCCCAGGACTGTCTCGACTCTCTCACTCCTGACTGTAAACCCCAGGAGTGTCTCTACTCTCTCACTCCTGACTGTAAACCCCAGGACTGTCTCTACACTCTCACTCCAGACTGTAAACCCCAGGAGTGTCTCTACTCTCTCACTGCTGACTGTAAACCCCAGGAGTGTCTCTCCTCTCCCACTCCTGACTGTAAAACCCAGGAGTGTCTCTACACTCTCGCTCCTGACTGTAAACCCCAGGACTGTCTCTACTCTCTCACTCCTGACTGTAAAACCCAGGAGTGTCTCTACTCTCTCCCTCCTGACTGTAAACCCCAGGACTGTCTCTACTCTCTCACTCCTGACTGTAAACCCCAGAGTGTCTCTACTCTCTCACTCCTGACTGTAAACCCCCGGAGTGTCTCTACTCTCTCACTCCTGACTGTAATTCCCAGGACTGTCTCTTCTCTCTCACTCCTGACAGTTAACCCGAGGAGTGTCTCTACTCTCTCACTCCTGACTGTAAACCCCAGGAGTGTCTCTACTCTCTCACTCCTGACTGTAAACCCAAGCACTGTCTCTACGCTCTCACACCTGACTCTAAACCCCAGGACTGTCTCTCCTCTCTCAATCCTGATTTTAAACCCCGGGAGAGTCTCTACTCTCTCACTCCTGACTGTAAACCCCAGGACTGTCTCTCCTCTCTCACTCCTGACTGTAAACCCCAGGACTGTCTCTACTCTCTCACTCCTGAGTGTAAACCCCAGGAGTTTCCCTCCTCTGTCACTCCGGACTGTAAACCCCAGGACTGTCTCTAATGTCTCACTCCGGACTGTAAACCCCAGGACTGTTTCTACTCTCTCACTCCTGACTGTAAACACCAGGAGTGTCTCTCCTCTCCCACTCCTGACTGTAAAACCCAGGAGTGTCTCTACACTCTCACTCCTGACTGTAAACCCCAGGACTGTCTCTACTCTCTCACTCCTGACTGTAAACCCCAGGACTGTCTCTACACTCTCACGCCTGACTGTAAACCCCAGGAGTGTCTCTCCTCTCACACTCCTGACTGTAAACCCCAGCACTGTCTCTTCTCTCTCACTCCTGACTGTAAACCCCAGGACTGTCTCTACTCTCTCACTCCTGACTGTAAACCCCAGGAGTGTCTCTACTTTCTCACTCTTGACTGTAAACCCCAGGACTGTCTCTACTCTCTCACTCCTGACTGTAAACCCCAGAGTGTCTCTATTGTCTCACTGCTGACTGTAAACCCAAGCACTGTCTCTAATCTCTCACACCTGTCTGTAAACCCCAGGAGTGTCTCTACTCTCTCACTCCTGACTGTAAACCCCAGGAGTGTCTCTACTGTCTCACTCCTATCTGTAAACCCCAGAAGTGTCTCTACTCTCTCAGTCCTGACTGTGAACTCCAGAGTGTCTCTAATCTCTCACTCCTGAGTGTAAACCCCAGGACTGTCTCGAATCTCTCACTCCTGACTTTAAACCCCTGGACTGTCTCTACTCTCTCACTCCTGACTATAAACCCCAGGACTGTCTCTACTCTCTCACTCCTGACTGTAAAACCCAGGAGTGTCTCTACTCTCTCAATCCTGACTGTAAACACCAGGATCGTCTCTACTCTCTCACTCCTGACTGTAAAACCCAGGACTGTCTCTTCTCTCTCACTCCTGACTGTAAACCCCAGGAGTGTCTCTACTCTCTCACTCCTGACTGTAAACCCCAGGACTGTCTCTACTCTCTCACTCCTGACTGTAAACCCCAGGAGTGTCTCTACTCTCTCACTCCTTACTGTAAACCCCAGGACTGTCTCTACTCTCTCACTCCTGTCTGTAAACCCCAGGAGTGTTTCTACTCTCTCACTCCTGACTGTAAACCCCAGGAGTGTCTCTACTCTCTCACTCCTGACTGTAAACCCCAGGACTGTCTCTACTCTCTCACTCCTGACTGTAAACCCCAGGAGTGTCTCTACTCTCTCACTCCAGAGTGTAAACCCCAGGAGTGTCTCTACTCTCTCACTCCTGACTGTAAACCCCAGGAGTGTCTCTACTCTCTCACTCCTGTCTGGATATCCCAGGACTGTCCCTACTCTCACAGTCCTGACTGTAAACCCCAGGAGTGTCTCTACTCTCTCACTCCTGACAGTAAACCCCAGGAGTGTCCCTACTCTCTCACTCCTGACTGTAAACACCAGGACTGTCCTCTACTCTTTCACTCCTGTCTGTAAACCCCAGGACTGTCTCTACTCTCTCACTCCTGACTGTAAACCCCAGGAGTGTCTCTACTCTCTCACTCCTGACTGTAAACCCCAGGACTGTCTCTACTCTCTCACTCCTGACTGTAAACCCCAGGACTGTCTCTACTCTCTCACTCCTGACTGTAAACCCCAGGAGTGTCTCTACTCTCTCACTCCTGACTGTAAACCCCAGGACTGTCTCTACCCTCTCACTCCCTACTGTAAACCCCAGGAGTGTCTCTACTCTCTCACTCCTGACTGTAAACCCCAGGACAGTCTCTACTCTCTCACTCCTGACTGTAAACCCCAGGAGAGTCTCTACTCTCTCACTCCTGACTGTAAACCCCAGGAGCGTCTCTACTCTCTCACTCCTGACTGTAAACCCCAGGACTGTCTCTACTCTCTCACTCCTGACTGTAAACCCCAGGACTGTCTCTACTCTCTCACTCCTGACTGTAAACCCCAGGAGTGTCTCTACTCTCTCACTCCTGACTGTAAACCCCAGGAGTGTCTCTACTCTCTCACTCCTGACTGTAAACCCCAGGACTGTCTCTTCTCTCTCACTCCTGACTGTAAACCCCCGGAGTGTCTCTACACTCTCACTCCTGACTGTAAAACCCAGGACTGTCTCTACTCTCTCACTCCTGACTGTAAACCCCAGGTGTGTCTCTACTCTCTCACTCCTGACTCTCACCCCAGGACAGTCTCTACACTCTCACTTCTGTCTGTAAACTCCAGGAGTGTTTCTACTCTCTCACTCCTGACTGTAAACCCCAGGAGTGTCTCTACTCTCTCACTCCTGACTGTAAACCCCAGCACTGTCTCTACTCTTTCACTCCTGACTGTAAACCCCAGGAGAGTCTCTACTCTCTCCCTCCTGACTGTAAACTCCAGGACTGTGTCTACTCTCACAGTCCTGACTGTAAAACCCAGGAGTGTCTCTACTCCTCTCACTCCTATCTGTAAACCCCAGGAGAGTCTCTACTCTCTCACTCCTGACTGTAAACACCAGGACTGTCTCTACTCTCACAGTCCTGACTGTAAAACCCAGGACTGTCTCTACTCTCTCACTCCTGACTGTAAACCCCAGGAGTGTCTCTACTCTCTCACTCCTGACTGTAAAACCCAGGACTGTCTCTCCTCTCTCACTCCTGACTGTAAACCCCAGGACTGTCTCTACTCTCTCTCTCCTGACTGTAAACCCCAGGAGTGTCTCTACTCTCTCACTCCTGTTTGTAAACCCCAGGACTGTCTCTACCCTCTCACTCCTGACTGTGAACCCCAGGACTGTCCTCTAATCTCTAACCTCCTGACTGTAAACCCCCTGGAGTGTCTCTAAACTTCACTCCTGACTGTAAACCCCAGGAGTAACTCTACTCTCTCACTCCTGACTGTAAAGCCCAGGACTGTCTCTACTCTCTCACTCCTGACTGTAAAACCCTGAAAAGTCTCTACTCTCTCACTCCTGACTGTAAACCCCAGGAGTGTCTCTACTCTCTCACTCCTGACTGTAAACCCCAGGATTGTCTCTACTCTCTCACTCCTGACGGTAAAACCCTGAACATTCTCTACACTCTCACTCCTGCCTGTAAACCCCAGGAGTGTCTCTGCTCTCTCACTCCTGACTGTATACCCCAGGAATGTCTCTACTCTCTCACTCCTGACTGTAAACCCCAGGAGTGTCTCTACTCTCTCACTCTTGACTGTAAACCCCAGGAATGTCTCTACTCTCTCACTCCTGACTGTAAACCCCAGGAGTGTGTCTACACTCTCACTCCTGACTGTAAACACCAGGAGTGTCTCTACACTCTCACTCCAGACTGTAAACCCCAGGAGTGTCTCTACACTCTCACTCCCGACTGTAAACCCCCAAAACTGTCTCTACTCTCTCACTGCTGACAGTAAACCCCAGGATTGTCTCTACTCTCTCACTCCTGACTGTAAAACCCAGGAGGTTCTCTACTCTCTCACTCCTGATTGTAAACCCCAGGAGTGTCTCTACTCTCTCACTCCTGTCTGTTAACCCCAGGAGTGTCTCTACTCTCTCACTCCTGACTGTAAACCCCAGGACTGACTCTACTCTCTCACTCCTGACTGTAAACCCCAGGAGTGTCTCTAGTCTCTCACTCCTGACTTTAAACCCCAGGAATGTCTCTACTCTCTCACTACTGACTGTAAACCCCAGGAGTGTCTCTACTCTCTCACTCCTGACTATAAACACCAGGAGAGTCTCTACACTCTCACTCCAGACTGTAAACCCCAGGAGTGTCTCTACACTCTCACTCCCGACTGTAAACCCCAAAACT
This sequence comes from Isurus oxyrinchus, assembly GCA_026770705.1. NCBI lineage: Eukaryota > Metazoa > Chordata > Chondrichthyes > Lamniformes > Lamnidae > Isurus > Isurus oxyrinchus. The sequence goes on along the minus strand of JANJGN010000019.1, from coordinate 113,618,402 downwards.
GTCTCTACTCTCTCACTGCTGACAGTAAACCCCAGAAGTGTCTCTACTCTCTCACTCCTGACTGTAAAACCCAGGAGGTTCTCTACTCTCTCACTCCTGACTATAAACCCCAGGAGTGTCTCTACTCTCTCACTCCTGACTGTAAACCCCAGGACTGTCTCTACTCTCTCACTCCTGACTGTAAACCCCAGGAGTGTCTCTACTCTCTCATCCCTCCTGTAAACCCCAGGGACTGTCCCTTCTCTCTCACTCCTGACTGTAAACCCCTGAACAGTCTCTACTCTCTCACTCCTGACAGTAAACCCCAGGAGTGTCTCTACTCTCTCACTCCTGACTGTAAAACCCTGAACAGTCTCTACTGTCTCACTCCTGACTGTAAACTCCAGGTCTGTCTCTACTCTCTCATTCCTCACTGTAAACCCCAGGAGTGTCTCTACTATCTCACACCTGACTGTCAACCCCAGGACTGTCTCTACTCTCTCACTACTGACTGTAAACCCCAGGAGTGTCAGTACTCTCACTCCTGACTGTAAACCCCAGGAGTGTCTCTACTCTCTCACTCCTGACTGTAAACCCCAGGACTGTCTCTACTGTGTCATTCCTGACTGTAAACCCCAGGACTGTCTCTACTCTCTCACACCTGACTGTAAACCCCAGGACTGTCTCTACTCTCTCACACCTGACTGTAAACCCCAGGAGTGTCTCTACTCTCTCACTCCTGACTGTAAACCTTTGGACTGTCTCTACTCTCTCACTCCTGACTGTAAACCCCAGGAGAGTCTCTACTCTCTCACTCCTAACTGTAAACCCCAGGACTGTGTCTACTCTCTCGCTCCTGACTGTAAACCCCAAGACTGTCTCTACTCTCTCACTCCTGACTGTAAACCCCAGGAGTGTCTCTACTCTCTCACTCCTGACTGTAAACCCCAGGAATGTCTCTACTCTCTCACTCCTTACTGTAAACCCCAGGACTGTCTCTACTCTCTCACTCCTGACTGTAAACCCCAGGACTGTGTCTACTCTCTCACTCCTGACTGTAAAACCCTGAACAGTCTCTACTCTCTCACTCCTGACTGTAAACCCCAGGATTGTCTCTCTCTCACTCCTGACTGTAAACCCCAGGACTGTCTCTACTCTCTCACTCCTGACTGTAAACCCCAGGAGTGTCTCTACTCTCTCACTCCTGACTGTAAACCCCAGGACTGTCGCTACTCTCTCACTCCTGACTGTAAACCCCAGGAGTGTCTCTACTCTCTCACTCCTGACTGTAAACCCCAGGACTGTCTCTACACTCTCACTCCTGCCTGTAAACCCCAGGACTGTCTCTACACTCTCACTCCTGACTGTAAAACCCTGAACAGTCTCTACTCTCTCATTCCTGACTATAAACCCCAGGAGTGTCTCTACTCTCTCACTCCTGACTGTAAAAACCCTGAACAGTCTCTACTCTCTCACTCCTGACTATTAACCCCAGGAGTGTCTCTACTCTCTCACTCCTGACTGTAAACTCCAGGACTGTCTCTACTCTCTCACTCCTGACTGAAAAACCCTGAACAGTCTCTACTCTATCACTCCTGACTGTAAAACCCTGAACAGTCTCTACTCTCTCACTCCTGACTGTAAAACCCTGAACAGTCTCTACTCTCTCACTCCTGACTGTAAACCCCAGGACTGTCTCTACTCTCTCACTCCTGACTGTAAACCCCAGGAGTGTCTCTACTCTCTCACTCCTGACTGTAAACCGCAGGACTGTCTCTACTCTCTCACTCCTGTCTGTAAACCCCAGGAGTGTCTCTACTCTCTCACTCCTGACTGTAAACCCCAGGAGTGTCGCTACTCTCTCACTCCTGACAGTAAACCCCAGGACTGTCTCTACTCTCTCACTCCTGACTGTAAACCCCAGGAGTGTCACTACTCTCTCACTCCTGACTGTAAACCCCAGGACTGTCTCTACTCTCTCACTCCTGTCTGTAAACCCCAGGAGTGTCCTCTACTCTCTCACTCCTGACTGTAAACCCCAGGAGTGTCTCTACTCTCTCACTCCTGACTGTAAACCCCCAGGAGTGTCTCTACTCTCTCACTCCTGTCTGTAAACCCCAGGAGTGTCTCTACTCTCTCACTCCTGACTGTAAACCCCAGGAGTGTCTCTACTCTCTCACTCCTGACTGTAAAACCCAGGAGGTTCTCTACTCTCGCACTCCTGACCGTAAACCCCAGGAGTGTCTCTACTCTCTCACTCCTGACTGTAAACCCCAGGAGTGTTTCTACACGCTCACTCCTGACTGTAAACCCCAGGAGAGTCTCTACTCTCTCACTCCTAACTGTAAACCACAGGACTGTCTCTACTCTCTCACTCCTGACTGTAAACCCCAGGATTGTCTCTACTCTCTCACTCCTGACTGTAAACCCCAGGACTGTCTCTACTCTCACTCCTGACTGTAATCCCCAGGAGTGTCTCTACACTCTCAATCCTGAGTGTAAACCCCAGGACTGTCTCTACTCTCTCACTCCTGACTGTAAACCCCAGGAGTGTCTCTACTCTCTCACTCCTGACTATAAACCCCAGGACTGTCTCTACTCTCTCACTCCTGACTGTTAACCCCAGGAGTGTCTCTACTCTCTCACTCCTGACTGTAAACCCCAGGACTGTCTCTACACTCTCACTCCTGACTGAAAACCCCAGGAGTGTCTCTACTCTCTCACTCCTCACTGTAAGCCCCAGGACTGTCTCTACTCTCTCACTCCTGACTGTAAACCCCTGGACTGTCTCTACTTTCTCACTCCTGACTGTAAACCCCAGGACTGTCTCTACTCTCTCACTCCTGACTGTAAACCCTAGGAGTGTTTCTACACGCTCACTCCTGACTGTAAACCCCAGGAGAGTCTCTACTCTCTCACTCCTATCTGTAAACCCCAGGACTGTCTATATTCTCTCACTCCTGACTGTAAACCCCAGGACTGTCTCTACTCTCACTCCTGTCTGTAAAACCCTGAACAGTCTCTACTCTCTCACTCCTGACTGTAAACCCCAGGAGTGTCTCTACTATCTCACTCCTGACTGTAAACCCCAGGACTGTCTCTACTCTCTCACTCCTGACTGTAAACCCCAGGACTGTCTCTACTCTCTCACTCCCGACTGTAAACCCCAAAACTGTCTCTACTTTCTCACTCCTGACAGTAAACCCCAGGAGTGTCTCTACTCTCTCACTCCTGACCGTAAAACCCAGGAGGTTCTGTACTCTCTCACTCCTTACTGTAAACCCCAGGACTGTCTCTACTCTCTCACTCCTGACTGTAAACCCCAGGAGTGTCTCTACTCTCTCACTCCTGTCTGTAAACCCCAGGAGTGTCTCTACTCTCTCACTCCTGACTGTAAACCCCAGGAGTGTCTCTACTCTCTCACTCCTGACTGTAAACTCCTAGACTGTCTCTACTCTCTCACTCCTGACTGTAAAACCCTGAACAGTCTCTACTCTCTCACTCCTGACTGTAAAACCCTGAACAGTCTCGACTCTCTCACTCCTGACTGTAAAACCCTGAACAGTCTCTACTTTCTCACTCCTGACTGTAAACCCCAGGACCGTCTCTACTCTCTCACTCCTGACTGTAAACCCCAGGAGTGTCTCTACTCTCTCACTCCTGACTGTAAACCCCAGGACTGTCTCTACTCTCTCACTCCTGTCTGTAAACCCCTGGAGTGTCTCTACTCTCTCACTCCTGACAGTAAACCCCAGGAGTGTCGCTAATCTCTCACTCCTGACTGTAAACCCCAGGACTGTCTCTACTCTCTCACTCCTGACTGTTAACCCCAGGAGTGTCTCTACTCTCTCACTCCTGACTGTAAACCCCAGGACTGTCTCTACTCTCTCACTCCTGTCTGTAAACCCCAGGAGTGTCTCTACTCTCTCACTCCTGACTGTAAACCCCAGGAGTGTCTCTACTCTCTCACTCCTGTCTGTAAACCCCAGGAGTGTCTCTACTCTCTCACTCCTGACTGTAAACCCCAGGAGTGTCTCTACTCTCTCACTCCTGACTGTAAAACCCAGGAGGTTCTCTACTCTCGCACTCCTGACCGTAAACCCCAGGAGTGTCTCTACTCTCTCACTCCTGACTGTAAACCCCAGGACTGTCTCTACTCTCACTCCTGACTGTAATCCCCAGGAGTGTCTCTACTCTCTCACTCCTGACTGTAAACCCCAGGAGTGTCTCTACTCTCTCACTCCTGACTATAAACCCCAGGACTGTCTCTACTCTCTCACTCCTGACTGTTAACCCCAGGAGTGTCTCTACTCTCTCACTCCTGACTGTAAACTCCATGAGTGTCGCTACTCTCTCACTCCTGACTGTAAACCCCAGGACTGTCTCTACTCTCTCACTCCTGACTGTAAACCCCAGGAGTGTCTCTACTCTCTCACTCCTGACTGTGAACCTCAGGACTGTGTCTACTCTCTCACTCCTGTCTGTAAACCCCAGGGGTGTCTCTACTCTCTCACTCCTGACTGTAAACCCCAGGAGTGTCTCTACTCTCTCACTCCTGACTGTAAACCCCAGGAGTGTCTCTACTCTCTCACTCCTGTCTGTAAACCCCAGGAGTGTCTCTACTCTCTCACTCCTGACTGTAAACCCCAGGAGTGTCTCTACTCTCTCACTCCTGACTGTAAAACCCAGGAGGTTCTCTACTCTCGCACTCCTGACCGTAAACCGCAGGAGTGTCTCTACTCTCTCACTCCTGACTGTAAACCCCAGGAGTGTTTCTACACGCTCACTCCTGACTGTAAACCCCAGGAGAGTCTCTACTGTCTCACTCCTAACTGTAAACCCCAGGACTGTCTCTACTCTCTCACTCCTGACTGTAAACCCCAGGACTGTCTCTACTCTCTCACTCCTGACTGTAAACCCCAGGACTGTCTCTACTCTCACTCCTGACTGTAATCCCCAGGAGTGTCTCTACACTCTCACTCCTGAGTGTAAACCCCAGGACTGTCTCTACTCTCTCACTCCTGACTGTAAACCCCAGGAGTGTCTCTACTCTCTCACTCCTGACTATAAACCCCAGGAGTGTCGCTACTCTCTCACTCCTGACTGTAAACCCCAGGACTGTCTCTACTCTCTCACTCCTGACTGTAAACCCCAGGAGTGTCTCTACTCTCTCACTCCTGACTGTAAACCCCAGGACTGTCTCTACTCTCTCACTCCTGTCTGTAAACCCCAGGAGTGTCTCTACTCTCTCACTCCTGACTGTAAACCCCAGGAGTGTCTCTACTCTCTCACTCCTGTCTGTAAACCCCAGGAGTGTCTCTACTCTCTCACTCCTGACTGTAAACCCCAGGAGTGTCTCTACTCTCTCACTCCTGACTGTAAAACCCAGGAGGTTCTCTACTCTCGCACTCCTGACCGTAAACCCCAGGAGTGTCTCTACTCTCTCACTCCTGACTGTAAACCCCAGGAGTGTTTCTACACGCTCACTCCTGACTGTAAACCCCAGGAGAGTCTCTACTCTCTCACTCCTAACTGTAAACCCCAGGACTGTCTCTACTCTCTCACTCCTGACTGTAAACCCCAGGACTGTCTCTACTCTCTCACTCCTGACTGTAAACCCCAGGACTGTCTCTACTCTCACTCCTGACAGTAATCCCCAGGAGTGTCTCTACTCTCTCACTCCTGAGTGTAAACCCCAGGACTGTCTCTACTCTCTCACTCCTGACTGTAAACCCCAGGAGTGTCTCTACTCTCTCACTCCTGACTATAAACCCCAGCACTGTCTCTACTCTCTCACTCCTGACTGTTAACCCCAGGAGTGTCTCTACTCTCTCACTCCTGACTGTAAACCCCAGGAGTGTCGCTACTCTCTCACTCCTGTCTGTAAACCCCAGGACTGTCTCTACTCTCTCACTCCTGACTGTAAACCCCAGGAGTGTCTCTACTCTCTCACTCCTGACTGTAAACCTCAGGACTGTCTCTTCTCTCTCACTCCTGTCTGTAAACCCCAGGGGTGTCTCTACTCTCTCACTCCTGTCTGTAAACCCCAGGAGTGTCTCTACTCTCTCACTCCTGACTGTAAACCCCAGGAGTGTCTCTACTCTCTCACTCCTGACTGTAAAACCCAGGAGGTTCTCTACTCTCGCACTCCTGACCGTAAACCCCAGGAGTGTCTCTACTCTCTCACTCCTGACTGTAAACCCCAGGAGTGTTTCTACACGCTCACTCCTGACTGTAAACCCCAGGAGAGTCTCTACTGTCTCACTCCTAACTGTAAACCCCAGGACTGTCTCTACTCTCTCACTCCTGACTGTAAACCCCAGGACTGTCTCTACTCTCTCACTCCTGACTGTAAACCCCAGGACTGTCTCTACTCTCACTCCTGACTGTAATCCCCAGGAGTGTCTCTACACTCTCACTCCTGAGTGTAAACCCCAGGACTGTCTCTACTCTCTCACTCCTGACTGTAAACCCCAGGAGTGTCTCTACTCTCTCACTCCTGACTATAAATCCCAGGGACTGTCTCTACTCTCTCACTCCTGACTGTTAACCCCAGGAGTGTCTCTACTCTCTCACTCCTGACTGTAAACCCCAGGACCGACTCTACTCTCTAACTCCTGACTGAAAACCCCAGGAGTGTCTCTACTCTCTCACTCCTGACTGTAAACCCCAGGACTGTCTCTACTCTCTCACTCCTGACTGTAAACCCCAGGACTGTCTCTACTTTCTCACTCCTGACTGTAAACCCCAGGACTGTCTCTACTCTCTCACTCCTGACTATAAACCCTAGGAGTGTTTCTACACGCTCACTCCTGACTGTAAACCCCAGGAGAGTCTCTACTCTCTCACTCCTATCTGTAAACCCCAGGACTGTCTCTATTCTCTCACTCCTGACTGTAAACCCCAGGACTGTCTCTACTCTCACTCCTGTCTGTAAAACCCTGAACAGTCTCTACTCTCTCACTCCTGACTGTAAACCCCAGGAGTGTCTCTACTCTCTCACTCCTGACTGTAAACCCCAGGACTGTCTCTACTCTCTCACTCCCGACTGTAAACCCCAAAACTGTCTCTACTCTCTCACTCCTGACAGTAAACCCCAGGAGTGTCTCTACTCTCTCACTCCTGACTGTAAACCCCAGGAGTGTCTCTACTCTCTCACTCCTGACTGTAAACCCCAGGAGTGTCTCTACTCTCTCACTCCTGACTGTAAACCCCAGGAGTGTCTCTACTCTCTCACTCCTGACTGTAAACCCCAGGAGTGTCTCTACTCTCTCACTCCTGACTGTAAACTCCAGGACTGTCTCTACTCTCTCACTCCTGACTGTAAAACCCTGAACAGTCTCTACTCTCTCACTCCTGACTGTAAAACCCTGAACTGTCTCTACTCTCTCACTCCTGACTGTAAAACCCTGAACAGTCCATACTCTCTCACTCCTGACTGTAAACCCCAGGACCGTCTCTACTCTCTCAATCCTGACTGTAAACCCCAGGAGTGTCTCTACTCTCTCACTCCTGACTGTAAACCCCAGGACTGTCTCTACTCTCTCACTCCTGACTGTAAACCCCAGGATTGTCTCTACTCTCTCACTCCTGACTGTAAACCCCAGGAGTGTTTCTACACGCTCACTCCTGACTGTAAACCCCAGGAGAGTCTCTACTCTCTCACTCCTAACTGTAAACCCCAGGACTGTCTCTACTCTCTAACTCCTGACTGTAAACCCCAGGACTGTCTCTACTCTCTCACTCCTGACTGTAAACCCCAGGACTGTCTCTACTCTCACTCCTGACTGTAATCCCCAGGAGTGTCTCTACTCTCTCACTCCTGAGTGTAAACCCCAGGACTGTCTCTACTCTCTCACTCCTGACTGTAAACCCCAGGAGTGTCTCTACTCTCTCACTCCTGACTATAAACCCCAGGACTGTCTCTACTCTCTCACTCCTGACTGTTAACCCCAGGAGTGTCTCTACTCTCTCACTCCTGACTGTAAACCCCAGGAGTGTCGCTACTCTCTCACTCCTGATTGTAAACCCCAGGACTGTATCTACTCTCTCACTCCTGACTGTAAACCCCAGGAGTGTCTCTACTCTCTCACTCCTGACTGTAAACCTCAGGACTGTCTCTTCTCTCTCACTCCTGTCTGTAAACCCCAGGGGTGTCTCTACTCTCTCACTCCTGACTGTAAACCCCAGGAGTGTCTCTACTCTCTCACTCCTGACTGTAAACCCCAGGAGTGTCTCTACTCTCTCACTCCTGTCTGTAAACCCCAGGAGTGTCTCTACTCTCTCACTCCTGACTGTAAACCCCAGGAGTGTCTCTACTCTCTCACTCCTGACTGTAAAACCCAGGAGGTTCTCTACTCTCGCACTCCTGACCGTAAACCCCAGGAGTGTCTCTACTCTCTCACTCCTGACTGTAAACCCCAGGAGTGTTTCTACACGCTCACTCCTGACTGTAAACCCCAGGAGAGTCTCTACTGTCTCACTCCTAACTGTAAACCCCAGGACTGTCTCTACTCTCTCACTCCTGACTGTAAACCCCAGGACTGTCTCTACTCTCTCACTCCTGACTGTAAACCCCAGGACTGTCTCTACTCTCACTCCTGACTGTAATCCCCAGGAGTGTCTCTACACTCTCACTCCTGAGTGTAAACCCCAGGACTGTCTCTACTCTCTCACTCCTGACTGTAAACCCCAGGAGTGTCTCTACTCTCTCACTCCTGACTATAAACCCCAGGACTGTCTCTACTCTCTCACTCCTGACTGTTAACCCCAGGAGTGTCTCTACTCTCTCACTCCTGACTGTAAACCCCAGGACTGTCTCTACTCTCTCACTCCTGACTGAAAACCCCAGGAGTGTCTCTACTCTCTCACTCCTGACTGTAAACCCCAGGACTGTCTCTACTCTCTCACTCCTGACTGTAAACCCCAGGACTGTCTCTACTTTCTCACTCCTGACTGTAAACCCCAGGACTGTCTCTACTCTCTCACTCCTGACTGTAAACCCTAGGAGTGTTTCTACACGCTCACTCCTGACTGTAAACCCCAGGAGAATCTCTACTCTCTCACTCCTATCTGTAAACCCCAGGACTGTCTCTATTCTCTCACTCCTGACTGTAAACCCCAGGACTGTCTCTACTCTCACTCCTGACTGTAAACCCCAGGAGTGTCTCTACTCTCTCACTCCTGACTGTAAACCCCAGGACTGTCTCTACTCTCTCACTCCCGACTGTAAACCCCAAAACTGTCTCTACTCTCTCACCCTTGACAGTAAACCCCAGGAGTGTCTCTACTCTCTCACTCCTGACCGTAAAACCCAGGAGGTTCTCTACTCTCTCACTCCTGACTGTAAACCCCAGGACTGTCTCTACTCTCTCACTCCTGACTGTAAACCCCAGGAGTGTCTCTACTCTCTCACTCCTGTCTGTAAACCCCAGGAGTGTCTCTACTCTCTCACTCCTGACTGTAAAACCCAGGAGTGTCTCTACTCTGTCACTCCTGACTGTAAACTCCAGGACTGTCTCTACTCTCTCACTCCTGACTGTAAAACCCTGAACAGTCTCTACTCTCTCACTCCTGACTGTAAATCCCTGAACAGTCTCGACTCTCTCACTCCTGACTGTAAAACCCTGAACAGTCTCTACTCTCTCACTCCTGACTGTAAACCCCAGGACCGTCTCTACTCTCTCAATCCTGACTGTAAACCCCAGGAGTGTCTCTACTCTCTCACTCCTGACTGTAAACCCCAGGACTGTCTCTACTCTCTCACTCCTGTCTGTAAACCCCTGGAGTGTCTCTCCTCTCTCACTCCTGACTGTAAACCCCAGGAGTGTCGCTACTCTCTCACTCCTGACTGTAAACACCAGGACTGTCTCTACTCTCTCACTCCTGACTGTAAACCCCAGGAGTGTCTCTACTCTCTCACTCCTGACTGTAAACCCCAGGACTGTCTCTACTCTCTCACTCCTGTCTGTAAACCCCAGGAGTGTCTCTACTCTCTCACTCCTGACTGTAAACACCAGGAGTGTCTCTACTCTCTCACTCCTGTCTGTAAACACCAGGAGTGTCTCTACTCTCTCACTCCTGACTGTAAACCCCAGGAGTGTCTCTACTCTCTCACTCCTGACTGTAAAACCCAGGAGGTTCTCTACTCTCGCACTCCTGACCGTAAACCCCAGGAGTGTCTCTACTCTCTCACTCCAGACAGTAAACCCCAGGAGTGTTTCTACACGCTCACTCCTGACTGTAAACCCCAGGAGAGTCTCTACTCTCTCACTCCTAACTGTAAACCCCAGGACTGTCTCTATTCTCTCACTCCTGACTGTAAACCCCAGGACTGTCTCTACTCTCACACTCCTGACTGTAAACCCCAGGACTGTCTCTACTCTCACTCCTGACTGTAATCCCCAGGAGTGTCTCTAAACTCTCACTCCTGACTGTTAACCCCAGGAGTGTCTCTACTCTCTCACTCCTGACTGTAAACCCCAGGAGTGTCGCTACTCTCTCACTCCTGATTGTAAACCCCAGGACTGTATCTACTCTCTCACTCCTGACTGTAAACCCCAGGAGTGTCTCTACTCTCTCACTCCTGACTGTAAACCTCAGGACTGTCTCTTCTCTCTCACTCCTGTCTGTAAACCCCAGGGGTGTCTCTACTCTCTCACTCCTGACTGTAAACCCCAGGAGTGTCTCTACTCTCTCACTCCTGACTGTAAACCCCAGGAGTGTCTCTACTCTCTCACTCCTGTCTGTAAACCCCAGGAGTGTCTCTACTCTCTCACTCCTGACTGTAAACCCCAGGAGTGTCTCTACTCTCTCACTCCTGACTGTAAAACCCAGGAGGTTCTCTACTCTCGCACTCCTGACCGTAAACCCCAGGAGTGTCTCTACTCTCTCACTCCTGACTGTAAACCCCAGGAGTGTTTCTACACGCTCACTCCTGACTGTAAACCCCAGGAGAGTCTCTACTGTCTCACTCCTAACTGTAAACCCCAGGACTGTCTCTACTCTCTCACTCCTGACTGTAAACCCCAGGACTGTCTCTACTCTCTCACTCCTGACTGTAAACCCCAGGACTGTCTCTACTCTCACTCCTGACTGTAATCCCCAGGAGTGTCTCTACACTCTCACTCCTGAGTGTAAACCCCAGGACTGTCTCTACTCTCTCACTCCTGACTGTAAACCCCAGGAGTGTCTCTACTCTCTCACTCCTGACTATAAACCCCAGGACTGTCTCTACTCTCTCACTCCTGACTGTTAACCCCAGGAGTGTCTCTACTCTCTCACTCCTGACTATAAACCCCAGGAGTGTCGCTACTCTCTCACTCCTGACTGTAAACCCCAGGACTGTCTCTACTCTCTCACTCCTGACTGTAAACCCCAGGAGTGTCTCTACTCTCTCACTCCTGACTGTAAACCCCAGGACTGTCTCTACTCTCTCACTCCTGTCTGTAAACCCCAGGAGTGTCTCTACTCTCTCACTCCTGTCTGTAAACCCCTGGAGTGTCTCTCCTCTCTCACTCCTGACTGTAAACCCCAGGAGTGTCGCTACTCTCTCACTCCTGACTGTAAACACCAGGACTGTCTCTACTCTCTCACTCCTGACTGTAAACCCCAGGAGTGTCTCTACTCTCTCACTCCTGACTGTAAACCCCAGGACTGTCTCTACTCTCTCACTCCTGTCTGTAAACCCCAGGAGTGTCTCTACTCTCTCACTCCTGACTGTAAACACCAGGAGTGTCTCTACTCTCTCACTCCTGTCTGTAAACACCAGGAGTGTCTCTACTCTCTCACTCCTGACTGTAAACCCCAGGAGTGTCTCTACTCTCTCACTCCTGACTGTAAAACCCAGGAGGTTCTCTACTCTCGCACTCCTGACCGTAAACCCCAGGAGTGTCTCTACTCTCTCACTCCAGACTGTAAACCCCAGGAGTGTTTCTACACGCTCACTCCTGACTGTAAACCCCAGGAGAGTCTCTACTCTCTCACTCCTAACTGTAAACCCCAGGACTGTCTCTATTCTCTCACTCCTGACTGTAAACCCCAGGACTGTCTCTACTCTCACACTCCTGACTGTAAACCCCAGGACTGTCTCTACTCTCACTCCTGACTGTAATCCCCAGGAGTGTCTCGACACTCTCACTCCTGAGTGTAAACCCCAGGACTGTCTCTACTCTCTCACTCCTGACTGTAAACCCCAGGAGTGTCTCTACTCTCTCACTCCTGACTATAAACCCCAGGAGTGTCGCTACTCTCTCACTCCTGACTGTAAACCCCAGGACTGTCTCTACTCTCTCACTCCTGACTGTAAACCCCAGGAGTGTCTCTACTCTCTCACTCCTGACTGTAAACCCCAGGACTGTCTCTACTCTCTCACTCCTGTCTGTAAACCCCAGGAGTGTCTCTACTCTCTCACTCCTGACTGTAAACCCCAGGAGTGTCTCTACTCTCTCACTCCTGTCTGTAAACCCCAGGAGTGTCTCTACTCTCTCACTCCTGACTGTAAACCCCAGGAGTGTCTCTACTCTCTCACTCCTGACTGTAAAACCCAGGAGGTTCTCTACTCTCGCACTCCTGACCGTAAACCGCAGGAGTGTCTCTACTCTCTCACTCCTGACTGTAAACCCCAGGAGTGTTTATACACGCTCACTCCTGACTGTAAACCCCAGGAGAGTCTCTACTCTCTCACTCCTAACTGTAAACCCCAGGACTGTCTCTACTCTCTCACTCCTGACTGTAAACCCCAGGACTGTCTCTACTCTCTCACTCCTGACTGTAAACCCCAGGACTGTCTCTACTCTCACTCCTGACTGTAATCCCCAGGAGTGTCTCTACTCTCTCACTCCTGAGTGTAAACCCCAGGACTGTCTCTACTCTCTCACTCCTGACTGTAAACCCCAGGAGTGTCTCTACTCTCTCACTCCTGACTGTAAACCCCAGGACAGTCTCTACTCTCTCACTCCTGACTGTTAACCCCAGGAGTGTCTCTACTCTCTCACTCCTGACTGTAAACCCCAGGAGTGTCGCTACTCTCTCACTCCTGACTGTAAACCCCAGGACTGTCTCTACTCTCTCACTCCTGACTGTAAACCCCAGGAGTGTCTCTACTCTCTCACTCCTGACTGTAAACCTCAGGACTGTCTCTTCTCTCTCACTCCTGTCTGTAAACCCCAGGGCTGTCTCTACTCTCTCACTCCTGACTGTAAACCCCAGGAGTGTCTCTACTCTCTCACTCCTGTCTGTAAACCCCAGGAGTGTCTCTACTCTCTCACTCCTGTCTGTAAACCCCAGGAGTGTCTCTACTCTCTCACTCCTGACTGTAAACCCCAGGAGTGTCTCTACTCTCTCATTCCTGACTGTAAAACCCAGGAGGTTCTCTACTCTCGCACTCCTGACCGTAAACCCCAGGAGTGTCTCTACTCTCTCACTCCTGACTGTAAACCCCAGGAGTGATTCTACACGCTCACACCTGACTGTAAACCCCAGGAGAGTCTCTACTGTCTCACTCCTAACTGTAAACCCCAGGACTGTCTCTACTCTCTCACTCCTGACTGTAAACCCCAGGACTGTCTCTACTCTCTCACTCCTGACTGTAAACCCCAGAACTGTCTCTACTCTCACTCCTGACTGTAATCCCCAGGAGTGTCTCTACACTCTCACTCCTGAGTGTAAACCCCAGGACTGTCTCTACTCTCTCACTCCTGACTGTAAACCCCAGGAGTGTCTCTACTCTCTCACTCCTGACTATAAACCCCAGGACTGTCTCTACTCTCTCACTCCTGACTGTTAACCCCAGGAGTGTCTCTACTCTCTCACTCCTGTCTGTAAACCCCAGGACTGTCTCTACTCTCTCACTCCTGACTGAAAACCCCAGGAGTGTCTCTACTCTCTCACTCCTGACTGTAAACCCCAGGACTGTCTCTACTCTCTCACTCCTGACTGTAAACCCCAGGACTGTCTCTACTTTCTCACTCCTGACTGTAAACCCCAGGACTGTCTCTACTCTCTCACTCCTGACTGTAAACCCTAGGAGTGTTTCTACACTCTCACTCCTGACTGTAAACCCCAGGAGAGTCTCTACTCTCTCACTCCTATCTGTAAACCCAGGACAGTCTCTATTCTCTCACTCCTGACTGTAAACCCCAGGACTGTCTCTACTCTCTCACTCCTGACTGTAAACCCCAGGACTGTCTCTACTCTCTCACTCCCGACTGTAAACCCCAAAACTGTCTCTACTCTCTCACTCCTGACAGTAAACCCCAGGAGTGTCTCTACTCTCTCACTCCTGACTGTAAACCCCAGGAGTGTCTCTACTCTCTCACTCCTGACTGTAAAACCCAGGAGGTTCTCTACTCTCGCACTCCTGACCGTAAACCCCAGGAGTGTCTCTACTCTCTCACTCCAGACAGTAAACCCCAGGAGTGTTTCTACACGCTCACTCCTGACTGTAAACCCCAGGAGAGTCTCTACTCTCTCACTCCTAACTGTAAACCCCAGGACTGTCTCTATTCTCTCACTCCTGACTGTAAACCCCAGGACTGTCTCTACTCTCACACTCCTGACTGTAAACCCCAGGACTGTCTCTACTCTCACTCCTGACTGTAATCCCCAGGAGTGTCTCTACACTCTCACTCCTGAGTGTAAACCCCAGGACTGTCTCTACTCTCTCACTCCTGACTGTAAACCCCAGGAGTGTCTCTACTCTCTCACTCCTGACTATAAACCCCAGGAGTGTCGCTACTCTCTCACTCCTGACTGTAAACCCCAGGACTGTCTCTACTCTCTCACTCCTGACTGTAAACCCCAGGAGTGTCTCTACTCTCTCACTCCTGACTGTAAACCCCAGGACTGTCTCTACTCTCTCACTCCTGTCTGTAAACCCCAGGAGTGTCTCTACTCTCTCACTCCTGTCTGTAAACCCCTGGAGTGTCTCTCCTCTCTCACTCCTGACTGTAAACCCCAGGAGTGTCGCTACTCTCTCACTCCTGACTGTAAACACCAGGACTGTCTCTACTCTCTCACTCCTGACTGTAAACCCCAGGAGTGTCTCTACTCTCTCACTCCTGACTGTAAACCCCAGGACTGTCTCTACTCTCTCACTCCTGTCTGTAAACCCCAGGAGTGTCTCTACTCTCTCACTCCTGACTGTAAACACCAGGAGTGTCTCTACTCTCTCACTCCTGTCTGTAAACACCAGGAGTGTCTCTACTCTCTCACTCCTGACTGTAAACCCCAGGAGTGTCTCTACTCTCTCACTCCTGACTGTAAAACCCAGGAGGTTCTCTACTCTCGCACTCCTGACCGTAAACCCCAGGAGTGTCTCTACTCTCTCACTCCAGACTGTAAACCCCAGGAGTGTTTCTACACGCTCACTCCTGACTGTAAACCCCAGGAGAGTCTCTACTCTCTCACTCCTAACTGTAAACCCCAGGACTGTCTCTATTCTCTCACTCCTGACTGTAAACCCCAGGACTGTCTCTACTCTCACACTCCTGACTGTAAACCCCAGGACTGTCTCTACTCTCACTCCTGACTGTAATCCCCAGGAGTGTCTCTACACTCTCACTCCTGAGTGTAAACCCCAGGACTGTCTCTACTCTCTCACTCCTGACTGTAAACCCCAGGAGTGTCTCTACTCTCTCACTCCTGACTATAAACCCCAGGAGTGTCGCTACTCTCTCACTCCTGACTGTAAACCCCAGGACTGTCTCTACTCTCTCACTCCTGACTGTAAACCCCAGGAGTGTCTCTACTCTCTCACTCCTGACTGTAAACCCCAGGACTGTCTCTACTCTCTCACTCCTGTCTGTAAACCCCAGGAGTGTCTCTACTCTCTCACTCCTGACTGTAAACCCCAGGAGTGTCTCTACTCTCTCACTCCTGTCTGTAAACCCCAGGAGTGTCTCTACTCTCTCACTCCTGACTGTAAACCCCAGGAGTGTCTCTACTCTCTCACTCCTGACTGTAAAACCCAGGAGGTTCTCTACTCTCGCACTCCTGACCGTAAACCCCAGGAGTGTCTCTACTCTCTCACTCCTGACTGTAAACCCCAGGAGTGTTTCTACACGCTCACTCCTGACTGTAAACCCCAGGAGAGTCTCTACTCTCTCACTCCTAACTGTAAACCCCAGGACTGTCTCTACTCATTCACTCCTGACTGTAAACCCCAGGACTGTCTCTACTCTCTCACTCCTGACTGTAAACCCCAGGACTGTCTCTACTCTCACTCCTGACTGTAATCCCCAGGAGTGTCTCTACTCTCTCACTCCTGAGTGTAAACCCCAGGACTGTCTCTACTCTCTCACTCCTGAATGTAAACCCCAGGAGTGTCTCTACTCTCTCACTCCTGACTATAAACCCCAGGACAGTCTCTACTCTCTCACTCCTGACTGTTAACCCCAGGAGTGTCTCTACTCTCTCACTCCTGACTGTAAACCCCAGGAGTGTCGCTACTCTCTCACTCCTGACTGTAAACCCCAGGACTGTCTCTACTCTCTCACTCCTGACTGTAAACCCCAGGAGTGTCTCTACTCTCTCACTCCTGACTGTAAACCTCAGGACTGTCTCTTCTCTCTCACTCCTGTCTGTAAACCCCAGGGCTGTCTCTACTCTCTCACTCCTGACTGTAAACCCCAGGAGTGTCTCTACTCTCTCACTCCTGACTGTAAACCCCAGGAGTGTCTCTACTCTCTCACTCCTGTCTGTAAACCCCAGGAGTGTCTCTACTCTCTCACTCCTGATTGTAAACCCCAGGAGTGTCTCTACTCTCTCATTCCTGACTGTAAAACCCAGGAGGTTCTCTACTCTCGCACTCCTGACCGTAAACCCCAGGAGTGTCTCTACTCTCTCACTCCTGACTGTAAACCCCAGGAGTGATTCTACACGCTCACACCTGACTGTAAACCCCAGGAGAGTCTCTACTGTCTCACTCCTAACTGTAAACCCCAGGACTGTCTCTACTCTCTCACTCCTGACTGTAAACCCCAGGACTGTCTCTACTCTCTCACTCCTGACTGTAAACCCCAGAACTGTCTCTACTCTCACTCCTGACTGTAATCCCCAGGAGTGTCTCTACACTCTCACTCCTGAGTGTAAACCCCAGGACTGTCTCTACTCTCTCACTCCTGACTGTAAACCCCAGGAGTGTCTCTACTCTCTCACTCCTGACTATAAACCCCAGGACTGTCTCTACTCTCTCACTCCTGACTGTTAACCCCAGGAGTGTCTCTACTCTCTCACTCCTGTCTGTAAACCCCAGGACTGTCTCTACTCTCTCACTCCTGACTGAAAACCCCAGGAGTGTCTCTACTCTCTCACTCCTGACTGTAAACCCCAGGACTGTCTCTACTCTCTCACTCCTGACTGTAAACCCCAGGACTGTCTCTACTTTCTCACTCCTGACTGTAAACCCCAGGACTGTCTCTACTCTCTCACTCCTGACTGTAAACCCTAGGAGTGTTTCTACACGCTCACTCCTGACTGTAAACCCCAGGAGAGTCTCTACTCTCTCACTCCTATCTGTAAACCCCAGGACAGTCTCTATTCTCTCACTCCTGACTGTAAACCCCAGGACTGTCTCTACTCTCACTCCTGTCTGTAAAACCCTGAACAGTCTCTACTCTCTCACTCCTGACTGTAAACCCCAGGAGTGTCTCTACTCTCTCACTCCTGACTGTAAACCCCAGGACTGTCTCTACTCTCTCACTCCCGACTGTAAACCCCAAAACTGTCTCTACTCTCTCACTCCTGACAGTAAACCCCAGGAGTGTCTCTACTCTCTCACTCCTGACCGTAAAACCCAGGAGGTTCTCTACTCTCTCACTCCTGACTGTAAACCCCAGGACTGTCTCTTCTCTCTCACTCCTGACTGTAAACCCCAGGAGTGTCTCTAGTCTCTCACTCCTGTCTGTAAACCCCAGGAGTGTCTCTACTCTCTCACTCCAGACTGTAAACCCCAGGAGTGTCTCTACTCTCTCACTCCTGACTGTAAACTCCAGGACTGTCTCTACTCTCTCACTCCTGACTGTAAAACCCTGAACAGTCTCTACTCTCTCACTCCTGACTGTAAAACCCTGAACAGTCTCGACTCTCTCACTCCTGACTGTAAAACCCTGAACAGTCTCTACTCTCTCACTCCTGACTGTAAACCGCAGGACCGTCTCTACTCTCTCACTCCTGACTGTAAACCCCAGGAGTGTCTCTACTCTCTCACTCCTGACTGTAAACCCCAGGACTGTCTCTACACTCTCACTCCTGTCTGTAAACCCCTGGAGTGTCTCTCCTCTCTCATTCCTGACTGTAAACCCCAGGAGTGTCGCTACTCTCTCACTCCTCACTGTAAACACCCGGACTGTCTCTACTCTCTCACTCCTGACTGTAAACCCCAGGAGTGTCTCTACTCTCTCACTCCTGACTGTAAACCCCAGGACTGTCTCTACTCTCACACTCCTGTCTGTAAACCCCAGGAGTGTCTCTACTCTCTCACTCCTGACTGTAAACACCAGGAGTGTCTCTGCTCTCTCACTCCTGTCTGTAAACCCCAGGTGTGTCTCTACTCTCTCACTCCTGACTGTAAACCCCAGGAGTGTCTCTACTCTCTCACTCCTGACTGTAAAACCCAGGAGGTTCTCTACTCTCGCACTCCTGACCGTAAACCCCAGGAGTGTCTCTACTCTCTCACTCCTGACAGTAAACCCCAGGAGTGTCTCTACTCTCTCACTCCTGACCGTAAAACCCAGGAGGTTCTCTACTCTCTCACTCCTGACTGTAAACCCCAGGACTGTCTCTACTCTCTCACTCCTGACTGTAAACCCCAGGAGTGTCTCTACTCTCTCACTCCTGTCTGTAAACCCCAGGAGTGTCTCTACTCTCTCACTCCTGACTGTAAACCCCAGGAGTGTCTCTACTCTCTCACTCCTGACTGTAAACTCCAGGACTGTCTCTACTCTCTCACTCCTGACTGTAAAACCCTGAACAGTCTCTACTCTCTCACTCCTGACTGTAAAACCCTGAACAGTCTCGACTCTCTCACTCCTGACTGTAAAACCCTGAACAGTCTCTACTCTCTCACTCCTGACTGTAAACCCCAGGACCGTCTCTACTCTCTCAATACTGACTGTAAACCCCAGGAGTGTCTCTACTCTCTCACTCCTGACTGTAAACCCCAGGACTGTCTCTACTCTCTCACTCCTGTCTGTAAACCCCTGGAGTGTCTCTCCTCTCTCACTCCTGACTGTAAACCCCAGGAGTGTCGCTACTCTCTCACTCCTGACTGTAAACACCAGGACAGTCTCTACTCTCTCACTCCTGACTGTAAACCCCAGGAGTGTCTCTACTCTCTCACTCCTGACTGTAAACCCCAGGACTGTCTCTACTCTCTCACTCCTGTCTGTAAACCCCAGGAGTGTCTCTACTCTCTCACTCCTGACTGTAAACACCAGGAGTGTCTCTACTCTCTCACTCCTGTCTGTAAACACCAGGAGTGTCTCTACTCTCTCACTCCTGACTGTAAACCCCAGGAGTGTCTCTACTCTCTCACTCCTGACTGTAAAACCCAGGAGGTTCTCTACTCTCGCACTCCTGACCGTAAACCCCAGGAGTGTCTCTACTCTCTCACTCCAGACTGTAAACCCCAGGAGTGTTTCTACACGCTCACTCCTGACTGTAAACCCCAGGAGAGTCTCTACTCTCTCACTCCTAACTGTAAACCCCAGGACTGTCTCTATTCTCTCACTCCTGACTGTAAACCCCAGGACTGTCTCTATTCTCTCACTCCTGACTGTAAACCCCAGGACTGTCTCTACTCTCACTCCTGACTGTAATCCCCAGGAGTGTCTCTACACTCTCACTCCTGAGTGTAAACCCCAGGACTGTCTCTACTCTCTCACTCCTGACTGTAAACCCCAGGAGTGTCTCTACTCTCTCACTCCTGACTATAAACCCCAGGAGTGTCGCTACTCTCTCACTCCTGACTGTAAACCCCAGGACTGTCTCTACTCTCTCACTCCTGACTGTAAACCCCAGGAGTGTTTCTACTCTCTCACTCCTGACTGTAAACCCCAGGACTGTCACTACTCTCTCACTCCTGTCTGTAAACCCCAGGAGTGTCTCTACACTCTCACTCCTGACTGTAAACCCCAGGAGTGTCTCTACTCTCTCACTCCTGTCTGTAAACCCCAGGAGTGTCTCTACTCTCTCACTCCTGACTGTAAACCCCAGGAGTGTCTCTACTCTCTCACTCCTGACTGTAAAACCCAGGAGGTTCTCTACTCTCGCACTCCTGACCGTAAACCCCAGGAGTGTCTCTACTCTCTCACTCCTGACTGTAAACCCCAGGAGTGTTTCTACACGCTCACTCCTGACTGTAAACCCCAGGAGAGTCTCTACTCTCTCACTCCTAACTGTAAACCCCAGGACTGTCTCTACTCTCTCACTCCTGACTGTAAACCCCAGGACTGTCTCTACTCTCTCACTCCTGACTGTAAACCCCAGGACTGTCTCTACTCTCACTCCTGACTGTAATCCCCAGGAGTGTCTCTACTCTCTCACTCCTGAGTGTAAACCCCAGGACTGTCTCTACTCTCTCACTCCTGACTGTAAACCCCAGGAGTGTCTCTACTCTCTCACTCCTGACTATAAACCCCAGGACAGTCTCTACTCTCTCACTCCTGACTGTAAACCCCAGGAGTGTCGCTACTCTCTCACTCCTGACTGTAAACCCCAGGACTGTCTCTACTCTCTCACTCCTGACTGTAAACCCCAGGAGTGTCTCTACTCTCTCACTCCTGACTGTAAACCTCAGGACTATCTCTTCTCTCTCACTCCTGTCTGTAAACCCCAGGGCTGTCTCTACTCTCTCACTCCTGACTGTAAACCCCAGGAGTGTCTCTACTCTCTCACTCCTGACTGTAAACCCCAGGAGTGTCTCTACTCTCTCACTCCTGTCTGTAAACCCCAGGAGTGTCTCTACTCTCTCACTCCTGACTGTAAACCCCAGGAGTGTCTCTACTCTCTCATTCCTGACTGTAAAACCCAGGAGGTTCTCTACTCTCGCACTCCTGACCGTAAACCCCAGGAGTGTCTCTACTCTCTCACTCCTGACTGTAAACCCCAGGAGTGATTCTACACGCTCACACCTGACTGTAAACCCCAGGAGAGTCTCTACTGTCTCACTCCTAACTGTAAACCCCAGGACTGTCTCTACTCTCTCACTCCTGACTGTAAACCCCAGGACTGTCTCTACTCTCTCACTCCTGACTGTAAACCCCAGGACTGTCTCTACTCTCACTCCTGACTGTAATCCCCAGGAGTGTCTCTACACTCTCACTCCTGAGTGTAAACCCCAGGACTGTCTCTACTCTCTCACTCCTGACTGTAAACCCCAGGAGTGTCTCTACTCTCTCACTCCTGACTATAAACCACAGGACTGTCTCTACTCTCTCACTCCTGACTGTTAACCCCAGGAGTGTCTCTACTCTCTCACTCCTGTCTGTAAACCCCAGGACTGTCTCTACTCTCTCACTCCTGACTGAAAACCCCAGGAGTGTCTCTACTCTCTCACTCCTGACTGTAAACCCCAGGACTGTCTCTACTCTCTCACTCCTGACTGTAAACCCCAGGACTGTCTCTACTTTCTCACTCCTGACTGTAAACCCCAGGACTGTCTCTACTCTCTCAAACCTGACTGTAAACCCTAGGAGTGTTTCTACACGCTCACTCCTGACTGTAAACCCCAGGAGAGTCTCTACTCTCTCACTCCTATCTGTAAACCCCAGGACAGTCTCTATTCTCTCACTCCTGACTGTAAACCCCAGGACTGTCTCTACTCTCACTCCTGTCTGTAAAACCCTGAACAGTCTCTACTCTCTCACTCCTGACTGTAAACCCCAGGAGTGTCTCTACTCTCTCACTCCTGACTGTAAACCCCAGGACTGTCTCTACTCTCTCACTCCCGACTGTAAACCCCAAAACTGTCTCTACTCTCTCACTCCTGACAGTAAACCCCAGGAGTGTCTCTACTCTCTCACTCCTGACCGTAAAACCCAGGAGGTTCTCTACTCTCTCACTCCTGACTGTAAACCCCAGGACTGTCTCTTCTCTCTCACTCCTGACTGTAAACCCCAGGAGTGTCTCTACTCTCTCACTCCTGTCTGTAAACCCCAGGAGTGTCTCTACTCTCTCACTCCAGACTGTAAACCCCAGGAGTGTCTCTACTCTCTCACTCCTGACTGTAAACTCCAGGACTGTCTCTACTCTCTCACTCCTGACTGTAAAACCCTGAACAGTCTCTACTCTCTCACTCCTGACTGTAAAACCCTGAACAGTCTCGACTCTCTCACTCCTGACTGTAAAACCCTGAACAGTCTCTACTCTCTCACTCCTGACTGTAAACCCCAGGACCGTCTCTACTCTCTCACTCCTGACTGTAAACCCCAGGACTGTCTCTACTCTCTCACTCCTGTCTGTAAACCCCTGGAGTGTCTCTCCTCTCTCATTCCTGACTGTAAACCCCAGGAGTGTCGCTACTCTCTCACTCCTCACTGTAAACACCCGGACTGTCTCTACTCTCTCACTCCTGACTGTAAACCCCAGGAGTGTCTCTACTCTCTCACTCCTGACTGTAAACCCCAGGACTGTCTCTACTCTCACACTCCTGTCTGTAAACCCCAGGAGTGTCTCTACTCTCTCACTCCTGACTGTAAACACCAGGAGTGTCTCTGCTCTCTCACTCCTGTCTGTAAACCCCAGGTGTGTCTCTACTCTCTCACTCCTGACTGTAAACCCCAGGAGTGTCTCTACTCTCTCACTCCTGACTGTAAAACCCAGGAGGTTCTCTACTCTCGCACTCCTGACCGTAAACCCCAGGAGTGTCTCTACTCTCTCACTCCTGACTGTAAACCCCAGGAGTGTTTCTACACGCTCACTCCTGACTGTAAACCCCAGGAGAGTCTCTATTCTCTCACTCCTAACTGTAAACCCCAGGACTGTCTCTACTCTCTCACTCCTGACTGTAAACCCCAGGACTGTCTCTACTCTCTCACTCCTGAATGTAAACCCCAGGACTGTCTCTACTCTCACTCCTGACTGTAATCCCCAGGAGTGTCTCTACTCTCTCACTCCTGAGTGTAAACCCCAGGAGTGTCTCTACTCTCTCACTCCTGACTATAAACCCCAAGACTGTCTCTACTCTCTCACTCCTGACTGTTAACCCCAGGAGTGTCTCTACTCTCTCACTCCTGACTGTAAACCCCAGGACTGTCTCTACTCTCTCACTCCTGACTGAAAGCCCCAGGAGTGTCTCTACTCTCTCACTCCTGACTGTAAACCCCAGGACTGTCTCTACTCTCTCACTCCTGACTGTAAACCCCAGGACTGTCTCTACTTTCTCACTCCTGACTGTAAACCCCAGGACTGTCTCTACTCTCTCACTCCTGACTGTAAACCCTAGGAGTGTTACTAAACGCTCACTCCTGACTGTAAACCCCAGGAGAGTCTCTACTCTCTCACTCCTATCTGTAAACCCCAGGACTGCCTCTATTCTCTCACTCCTGAATGTAAACCCCAGGACTGTCTCTACTCTCACTCCTGTCTGTAAAACCCTGAACAGTCTCTACTCTCTCACTCCTGACTGTAAACCCCAGGAGTGTCTCTACTCTCTCACTCCTGACTGTAAACCCCAGGACTGTCTCTACTCTCTCACTCCCGACTGTAAACCCCAAAACTGTCTCTACTCTCTCACTCCTGACAGTAAACCCCAGGAGTGTCTCTACTCTCTCACTCCTGACAGTAAAACCCAGGAGGTTCTCTACTCTCTCACTACTGACTGTAAACCCCAGGACTGTCTCTACTCTCTCACTCCTGACTGTAAACCCCAGGAGTGTCTCTACTCTCTCACTCCTAACTGTAAACCCCAGGAGTGTCTCTAATCTCTCACTCCTGACTGTAAACCCCAGGAATGTCTCTACTCTCTCACTCCTGACTGTAAACCCCAGGACTGTCTCTACTCTCTCACTCCTGACTATAAACCCCAGGAGTGTCTCTACTCTCACACTCCTGAGTGTAAACCCCAGGACTGCCTCTACTCTCTCACTCCTGACCGTAAACCCCAGGAGTGTCTCTACTCTCTCACTCCTGGCTGTAAACCCCAGGACTGTCTCTTCTCTCTCACTCCTGACTGTAAACCCCTGAACAGTCTCTACTCTCTCACTCCTGACTGTAAACCCCAGGAGTGTCTCTACTCTCTCACTCCTGACTGTAAACCCCAGGACTGTCTCTACTCTCTCACTCCTGACTGTAAACCCCAGGAGTGTCTCTACTCTCTCACTCCTGACTGTAAGTTCCTGGACTGTCTCTACACTCTCACTCCTGACTGTAAACCCCAGGATTGTCTCTACTCTCTCACTCATGACTGTAAACCCCAGGAGTCTCTCTACACTCTCACTCCTGACTGTAAACAACAGGTCTGTCTCTACTCTCTCACTCCTCACTGTAAACCCCAGGAGTGTCTCTACTATCTCACGCCTGACTGTCAACCCCAGGACTGTCTCTACTGTCTCACTCCTGACTGTAAACCACAGGAATGTCACTACTCTCACTCCTGACTGTAAACCCCAGGAGTGTCTCTACTCTCTCACTCCTGTCCGTAAACCCCAGGAGTGTCTCTACTCTCTCACTCCTAACTGTAAACCCCAGGAGTGTCTCTACTCTCTCACTCCTGACTGTAAAACCCAGGAGGTTCTCTACTCTCGCACTCCTGACCGTAAACCCCAGGAGTGTCTCTACTCTCTCACTCCTGACTGTAAACCCCAGGAGTGTTTCTACACGCTCACTCCTGACTGTAAACCCCAGGAGAGTCTCTACTCTCTCACTCCTAACTGTAAACCCCAGGACTGTCTCTACTCTCTCACTCCTGACTGTAAACCCCAGGACTGTCTCTACTCTCTCACTCCTGACTGTAAACCCCAGGACTGTCTCTACTCTCACTCCTGACTGTAAACCCCAGGAGTGTCTCTACTCTCTCACTCCTGTCTGTAAACCCCAGGAGTGTCTCTACTCTCTCACTCCAGACTGTAAACCCCAGGAGTGTCTCTACTCTCTCACTCCTGACTGTAAACTCCAGGACTGTCTCTACTCTCTCACTCCTGACTGTAAAACCCTGAACAGTCTCTACCCTCTCACTCCTGACTGTAAAACCCTGAACAGTCTCGACTCTCTCACTCCTGACTGTAAAACCCTGAACAGTCTCTACTCTCTCACTCCTGACTGTAAACCCCAGGACCGTCTCTACTCTCTCACTCCTGACTGTAAACCCCAGGAGTGTCTCTACTCTCTCACTCCTGACTGTCAACCCCAGGACTGTCTCAACTCTCTCACTCCTGTCTGTAAACCCCTGGAGTGTGTCTCCTCTCTCACTCCTGATTGTAAACCCCAGGAGTGTCGCTACTCTCTCACTCCTGACTGTAAACACCCGGACTGTCTCTACTCTCTCACTCCTGACTGTAAACCCCAGGAGTGTCTCTACTCTCTCACTCCTGACTGTAAACCCCAGGACTGTCTCTACTCTCTCACTCCTGACTGTAAACCCCAGGACTGTCTCTACTCTCACTCCTGACTGTAATCCCCAGGAGTGTCTCTACTCTCTCACTCCTGAGTGTAAACCCCAGGACTGTCTCTACTCTCTCACTCCTGACTGTAAACCCCAGGAGTGTCTCTACTCTCTCACTCCTGACTATAAACCCCAGGACTGTCTCTACTCTCTCACTCCTGACTGTTAACCCCAGGAGTGTCTCTACTCTCTCACTCCTGACTGTAAACCCCAGGACTGTCTCTACTCTCTCACTCCTGACTGAAAGCCCCAGGAGTTTCTCTACTCTCTCACTCCTGACTGTAAACCCCAGGACTGTCTCTACTCTCTCACTCCTGACTGTAAACCCCAGGACTGTCTCTACTTTCTCACTCCTGACTGTAAACCCCAGGACTGTCTCTACTCTCTCACTCCTGACTGTAAACCCTAGGAGTGTTACTAAACGCTCACTCCTGACTGTAAACCCCAGGAGAGTCTCTACTCTCTCACTCCTATCTGTAAACCCCAGGACTGTCTCTATTCTCTCACTCCTGAATGTAAACCCCAGGACTGTCTCTACTCTCACTCCTGTCTGTAAAACCCTGAACAGTCTCTACTCTCTCACTCCTGACTGTAAACCCCAGGAGTGTCTCTACTCTCTCACTCCTGACTGTAAACCCCAGGACTGTCTCTACTCTCTCACTCCCGACTGTAAACCCCAAAACTGTCTCTACTCTCTCACTCCTGACAGTAAACCCCAGGAGTGTCTCTACTCTCTCACTCCTGACAGTAAAACCCAGGAGGTTCTCTACTCTCTCACTACTGACTGTAAACCCCAGGACTGTCTCTACTCTCTCACTCCTGACTGTAAACCCCAGGAGTGTCTCTACTCTCTCACTCCTGTCTGTAAACCCCAGGAGTGTCTCTACTCTCTCACTCCTAACTGTAAACCCCAGGATTGTCTCTAATCTCTCACTCCTGACTGTAAACCCCAGGAATGTCTCTACTCTCTCACTCCTGACTGTAAACCCCAGGACTGTCTCTACTCTCTCACTCCTGACTATAAACCCCAGGAGTGTCTCTACTCTCACACTCCTGAGTGTAAACCCCAGGACTGTCTCTACTCTCTCACTCCTGACCGTAAACCCCAGGAGTGTCTCTACTCTCTCACTCCTGGCTGTAAACCCCAGGACTGTCTCTTCTCTCTCACTCCTGACTGTAAACCCCTGAACAGTCTCTACTCTCTCACTCCTGACTGTAAACCCCAGGAGTGTCTCTACTCTCTCACTCCTGACTGTAAACCCCAGGACTGTCTCTACTCTCTCACTCCTGACTGTAAACCCCAGGAGTGTCTCTACTCTCTCACTCCTGACTGTAAGTTCCTGGACTGTCTCTACACTCTCACTCCTGACTGTAAACCCCAGGATTGTCTCTACTCTCTCACTCATGACTGTAAACCCCAGGAGTCTCTCTACACTCTCACTCCTGACTGTAAACAACAGGTCTGTCTCTACTCTCTCACTCCTCACTGTAAACCCCAGGAGTGTCTCTACTATCTCACTCCTGACTGTCAACCCCAGGACTGTCTCTACTGTCTCACTCCTGACTGTAAACCACAGGAGTGTCACTACTCTCACTCTTAACTGTAAAACCCAGGAGTGTCTCTACTCTCTCACTCCTGTCTGTAAACCCCAGGAGTGTCTCTACTCTCTCACTCCTAACTGTAAACCCCAGGAGTGTCTCTACTCTCTCACTCCTGACTGTAAAACCCAGGAGGTTCTCTACTCTCGCACTCCTGACCGTAAACCCCAGGAGTGTCTCTACTCTCTCACTCCTGACTGTAAACCCCAGGAGTGTTTCTACACGCTCACTCCTGACTGTAAACCCCAGGAGAGTCTCTACTCTCTCACTCCTAACTGTAAACCCCAGGACTGTCTCTACTCTCTCACTCCTGACTGTAAACCCCAGGACTGTCTCTACTCTCTCACTCCTGACTGTAAACCCCAGGACTGTCTCTACTCTCACTCCTGACTGTAATCCCCAGGAGTGTCTCTACACTCTCACTCCTGAGTGTAAACCCCAGGACTGTCTCTACTCTCTCACTCCTGACTGTAAACCCTAGGAGTGTTACTAAACGCTCACTCCTGACTGTAAACCCCAGGAGAGTCTCTACTCTCTCACTCCTATCTGTAAACCCCAGGACTGCCTCTATTCTCTCACTCCTGAATGTAAACCCCAGGACTGTCTCTACTCTCACTCCTGTCTGTAAAACCCTGAACAGTCTCTACTCTCTCACTCCTGACTGTAAACCCCAGGAGTGTCTCTACTCTCTCACTCCTGACTGTAAACCCCAGGACTGTCTCTACTCTCTCACTCCCGACTGTAAACCCCAAAACTGTCTCTACTCTCTCACTCCTGACAGTAAACCCCAGGAGTGTCTCTACTCTCTCACTCCTGACAGTAAAACCCAGGAGGTTCTCTACTCTCTCACTACTGACTGTAAACCCCAGGACTGTCTCTACTCTCTCACTCCTGACTGTAAACCCCAGGAGTGTCTCTACTCTCTCACTCCTAACTGTAAACCCCAGGAGTGTCTCTAATCTCTCACTCCTGACTGTAAACCCCAGGAATGTCTCTACTCTCTCACTCCTGACTGTAAACCCCAGGACTGTCTCTACTCTCTCACTCCTGACTATAAACCCCAGGAGTGTCTCTACTCTCACACTCCTGAGTGTAAACCCCAGGACTGCCTCTACTCTCTCACTCCTGACCGTAAACCCCAGGAGTGTCTCTACTCTCTCACTCCTGGCTGTAAACCCCAGGACTGTCTCTTCTCTCTCACTCCTGACTGTAAACCCCTGAACAGTCTCTACTCTCTCACTCCTGACTGTAAACCCCAGGAGTGTCTCTACTCTCTCACTCCTGACTGTAAACCCCAGGACTGTCTCTACTCTCTCACTCCTGACTGTAAACCCCAGGAGTGTCTCTACTCTCTCACTCCTGACTGTAAGTTCCTGGACTGTCTCTACACTCTCACTCCTGACTGTAAACCCCAGGATTGTCTCTACTCTCTCACTCATGACTGTAAACCCCAGGAGTCTCTCTACACTCTCACTCCTGACTGTAAACAACAGGTCTGTCTCTACTCTCTCACTCCTCACTGTAAACCCCAGGAGTGTCTCTACTATCTCACGCCTGACTGTCAACCCCAGGACTGTCTCTACTGTCTCACTCCTGACTGTAAACCACAGGAATGTCACTACTCTCACTCCTGACTGTAAACCCCAGGAGTGTCTCTACTCTCTCACTCCTGTCCGTAAACCCCAGGAGTGTCTCTACTCTCTCACTCCTAACTGTAAACCCCAGGAGTGTCTCTACTCTCTCACTCCTGACTGTAAAACCCAGGAGGTTCTCTACTCTCGCACTCCTGACCGTAAACCCCAGGAGTGTCTCTACTCTCTCACTCCTGACTGTAAACCCCAGGAGTGTTTCTACACGCTCACTCCTGACTGTAAACCCCAGGAGAGTCTCTACTCTCTCACTCCTAACTGTAAACCCCAGGACTGTCTCTACTCTCTCACTCCTGACTGTAAACCCCAGGACTGTCTCTACTCTCTCACTCCTGACTGTAAACCCCAGGACTGTCTCTACTCTCACTCCTGACTGTAAACCCCAGGAGTGTCTCTACTCTCTCACTCCTGTCTGTAAACCCCAGGAGTGTCTCTACTCTCTCACTCCAGACTGTAAACCCCAGGAGTGTCTCTACTCTCTCACTCCTGACTGTAAACTCCAGGACTGTCTCTACTCTCTCACTCCTGACTGTAAAACCCTGAACAGTCTCTACCCTCTCACTCCTGACTGTAAAACCCTGAACAGTCTCGACTCTCTCACTCCTGACTGTAAAACCCTGAACAGTCTCTACTCTCTCACTCCTGACTGTAAACCCCAGGACCGTCTCTACTCTCTCACTCCTGACTGTAAACCCCAGGAGTGTCTCTACTCTCTCACTCCTGACTGTCAACCCCAGGACTGTCTCAACTCTCTCACTCCTGTCTGTAAACCCCTGGAGTGTGTCTCCTCTCTCACTCCTGATTGTAAACCCCAGGAGTGTCGCTACTCTCTCACTCCTGACTGTAAACACCCGGACTGTCTCTACTCTCTCACTCCTGACTGTAAACCCCAGGAGTGTCTCTACTCTCTCACTCCTGACTGTAAACCCCAGGACTGTCTCTACTCTCTCACTCCTGACTGTAAACCCCAGGACTGTCTCTACTCTCACTCCTGACTGTAATCCCCAGGAGTGTCTCTACTCTCTCACTCCTGAGTGTAAACCCCAGGACTGTCTCTACTCTCTCACTCCTGACTGTAAACCCCAGGAGTGTCTCTACTCTCTCACTCCTGACTATAAACCCCAGGACTGTCTCTACTCTCTCACTCCTGACTGTTAACCCCAGGAGTGTCTCTACTCTCTCACTCCTGACTGTAAACCCCAGGACTGTCTCTACTCTCTCACTCCTGACTGAAAGCCCCAGGAGTTTCTCTACTCTCTCACTCCTGACTGTAAACCCCAGGACTGTCTCTACTCTCTCACTCCTGACTGTAAACCCCAGGACTGTCTCTACTTTCTCACTCCTGACTGTAAACCCCAGGACTGTCTCTACTCTCTCACTCCTGACTGTAAACCCTAGGAGTGTTACTAAACGCTCACTCCTGACTGTAAACCCCAGGAGAGTCTCTACTCTCTCACTCCTATCTGTAAACCCCAGGACTGTCTCTATTCTCTCACTCCTGAATGTAAACCCCAGGACTGTCTCTACTCTCACTCCTGTCTGTAAAACCCTGAACAGTCTCTACTCTCTCACTCCTGACTGTAAACCCCAGGAGTGTCTCTACTCTCTCACTCCTGACTGTAAACCCCAGGACTGTCTCTACTCTCTCACTCCCGACTGTAAACCCCAAAACTGTCTCTACTCTCTCACTCCTGACAGTAAACCCCAGGAGTGTCTCTACTCTCTCACTCCTGACAGTAAAACCCAGGAGGTTCTCTACTCTCTCACTACTGACTGTAAACCCCAGGACTGTCTCTACTCTCTCACTCCTGACTGTAAACCCCAGGAGTGTCTCTACTCTCTCACTCCTGTCTGTAAACCCCAGGAGTGTCTCTACTCTCTCACTCCTAACTGTAAACCCCAGGAGTGTCTCTAATCTCTCACTCCTGACTGTAAACCCCAGGAATGTCTCTACTCTCTCACTCCTGACTGTAAACCCCAGGACTGTCTCTACTCTCTCACTCCTGACTATAAACCCCAGGAGTGTCTCTACTCTCACACTCCTGAGTGTAAACCCCAGGACTGTCTCTACTCTCTCACTCCTGACCGTAAACCCCAGGAGTGTCTCTACTCTCTCACTCCTGGCTGTAAACCCCAGGACTGTCTCTTCTCTCTCACTCCTGACTGTAAACCCCTGAACAGTCTCTACTCTCGCACTCCTGACTGTAAACCCCAGGAGTGTCTCTACTCTCTCACTCCTGACTGTAAACCCCAGGACTGTCTCTACTCTCTCACTCCTGACTGTAAACCCCAGGAGTGTCTCTACTCTCTCACTCCTGACTGTAAGTTCCTGGACTGTCTCTACACTCTCACTCCTGACTGTAAACCCCAGGATTGTCTCTACTCTCTCACTCATGACTGTAAACCCCAGGAGTCTCTCTACACTCTCACTCCTGACTGTAAACAACAGGTCTGTCTCTACTCTCTCACTCCTCACTGTAAACCCCAGGAGTGTCTCTACTATCTCACTCCTGACTGTCAACCCCAGGACTGTCTCTACTGTCTCACTCCTGACTGTAAACCACAGGAGTGTCACTACTCTCACTCTTAACTGTAAAACCCAGGAGTGTCTCTACTCTCTCACTCCTGTCTGTAAACCCCAGGAGTGTCTCTACTCTCTCACTCCTAACTGTAAACCCCAGGAGTGTCTCTACTCTCTCACTCCTGACTGTAAAACCCAGGAGGTTCTCTACTCTCGCACTCCTGACCGTAAACCCCAGGAGTGTCTCTACTCTCTCACTCCTGACTGTAAACCCCAGGAGTGTTTCTACACGCTCACTCCTGACTGTAAACCCCAGGACTGTCTCTACTCTCTCACTCCTGACTGTAAACCCCAGGACTGTCTCTACTCTCTCACTCCTGACTGTAAACCCCAGGACTGTCTCTACTCTCACTCCTGACTGTAATCCCCAGGAGTGTCTCTACTCTCTCACTCCTGAGTGTAAACCCCAGGACTGTCTCTACTCTCCTACTCCTGACTGTAAACCCCAGGAGTGTCTCTACTCTCTCACTCCTGACTATAAACCCCAGGACTGTCTCTACTCTCACACTCCTGACTGTTAACCCCAGGAGTGTCTCTACTCTCTCACTCCTGACTGTAAACCCCAGGAGTGTCGCTACACTCTCACTCCTGACTGTAAACCCCAGGACTGTCTCTACTCTCTCACTCCTGACTGTAAACCCCAGGAGTGTCTCTACTCTCTCACTCCTGACTATAAACCTCAGGACTGTCTCTTCTCTCTCACTCCTGTCTGTAAACCCCAGGGGTGTCTCTACTCTCTCACTCCTGACTGTAAACCCCAGGAGTGTCTCTACTCTCTCACTCCTGACTGTAAACCCCAGGAGTGTCTCTACTCTCTCACTCCTGTCTGTAAACCCCAGGAGTGTCTCTACTCTCTCACTCCTGACTGTAAACCCCAGGAGTGTCTCTACTCTCTCACTCCTGACTGTAAAACCCAGGAGGTTCTCTACTCTCGCACTCCTGACCGTAAACCCCAGGAGTGTCTCTACTCTCTCACTCCTGACTGTAAACCCCAGGAGTGTTTCTACACGCTCACTCCTGACTGTAAACCCCAGGAGAGTCTCTACTGTCTCAATCCTAACTGTAAACCCCAGGACTGTCTCTACACTCTCACTCCTGACTGTAAACCCCAGGACTGTCTCTACTCTCTCACTCCTGACTGTAAACCCCAGGACTGTCTCTACTCTCACTCCTGACTGTAATCCCCAGGAGTGTCTCTACACTCTCACTCCTGAGTGTAAACCCCAGGACTGTCTCTACTCTCTCACTCCTGACTGTAAACCCCAGGAGTGTCTCTACTCCCTCACTCCTGACTATAAACCCCAGGACTGTCTCTACTCTCTCACTCCTGACTGTTAACCCCAGGAGTGTCTCTACTCTCTCACTCCTGACTGTAAACCCCAGGACTGTCTCTACTCTCTCACTCCTGACTGAAAACCCCAGGAGTGTCTCTACTCTCTCACTCCTGACTGTAAACCCCAGGACTGTCTCTACTCTCTCACTCCTGACTGTAAACCCCAGGACTGTCTCTACTTTCTCACTCCTGACTGTAAACCCCAGGACTGTCTCTACTCTCTCACTCCTGACTGTAAACCCTAGGAGTGTTTCTACACGCTCACTCCTGACAGTAAACCCCAGGAGAGTCTCTACTCTCTCACTCCTATCTGTAAACCCCAGGACTGTCTCTATTCTCTCACTCCTGACTTTAAACCCCAGGACTGTCTCTACTCTCACTCCTGTCTGTAAAACCCTGAACAGTCTCTACTCTCTCACTCCTGACTGTAAACCCCAGGAGTGTCTCTACTCTCTCACTCCTGACTGTAAACCCCAGGACTGTCTCTACTCTCTCACTCCCGACTGTAAACCCCAAAACTGTCTCTACTCGCTCACTCCTGACAGTAAACCCCAGGAGTGTCTCTACTCTCTCACTCCTGACCGTAAAACCCAGGAGGTTCTCTACTCTCTCACTCCTGACTGTAAACCCCAGGACTGTCTCTACACTCTCACTCCTGACTGTAAACCCCAGGAGTGTCTCTACTCTCTCACTCCTGTCTGTAAACCCCAGGAGAGTCTCTACTCTCTCACTCCTGACTGTAAATCCCAGGAGTGTCTCTACTCTCTCACTCCTGACTGTAAACTCCAGGACAGTCTCTACTCTCTCACTCCTGACTGTAAAACCCTGAACAGTCTCTACTCTCTCACTCCTTACTGTAAAACCCTGAACAGTCTCGACTCTCTCACTCCTGACTGTAAAACCCTGAACAGTCTCTACTCTCTCACTCCTGACTGTAAACCCCAGGACCGTCTCTACTCTCTCACTCCTGACTGTAAACCCCAGGAGTGTCTCTACTCTCTCACTCCTGACTGTAAACCCCAGGACTGTCTCTACTCTCTCACTCCTGTCTGTAAACCCCTGGAGTGTCTCTCCTCTCTCACTCCTGACTGTAAACCCCAGGAGTGTCGCTACTCTCTCACTCCTGACTGTAAACACCAGGACTGTCTCTACTCTCTCACTCCTGACTGTAAACCCCAGGACTGTCTCTACTCTCTCACTCCTGTCTGTAAACCCCAGGAGTGTCTCTACTCTCTCACTCCTGACTGTAAACACCAGGAGTGTCTCTACTCTCTCACTCCTGTCTGTAAACCCCAGGAGTGTCTCTACTCTCTCACTCCTGACTGTAAACCCCAGGACTGTCTCTACTCTCTCACTCCTGACTGTAAAACCCAGGAGGTTCTCTACTCTCGCACTCCTGACCGTAAACCCCAGGAGTGTCTCTACTCTCTCACTCCTGACTGTAAACCCCAGGAGTGTTTCTACACGCTCACTCCTGACTGTAAACCCCAGGAGAGTCTCTACTCTCTCACTCCTAACTGTAAACCCCAGGACTGTCTCTACTCTCTCACTCCTGACTGTAAACCCCAGGACTGTCTCTACTCTCTCACTCCTGACTGTAAACCCCAGGACTGTCTCTACTCTCACTCCTGACTGTAATCCCCAGGAGTGTCTCTACTCTCTCACTCCTGAGTGTAAACCCCAGGACTGTCTCTACTCTCTCACTCCTGACTGTAAACCCCAAGAGTGTCTCTACTCTCTCACTCCTGACTATAAACCCCAGGACTGTCTCTACTCTCTCACTCCTGACTGTTAACCCCAGGAGTGTCTCTACTCTCTCACTCCTGACTGTAAACCCCAGGACTGTCTCTACTCTCTCACTCCTGACTGAAAGCCCCAGGAGTGTCTCTACTCTCTCACTCCTGACTGTAAACCCCAGGACTGTCTCTACTCTCTCACTCCTGACTGTAAACCCCAGGACTGTCTCTACTTTCTCACTCCTGACTGTAAACCCCAGGACTGTCTCTACTCTCTCACTCCTGACTGTAAACCCTAGGAGTGTTTCTAAACGCTCACTCCTGACTGTAAACCCCAGGAGAGTCTCTACTCTCTCACTCCTATCTGTAAACCCCAGGACTGTCTCTATTCTCTCACTCCTGAATGTAAACCCCAGGACTGTCTCTACTCTCACTCCTGTCTGTAAAACCCTGAACAGTCTCTACTCTCTCACTCCTGACTGTAAACCCCAGGAGTGTCTCTACTCTCTCACTCCTGACTGTAAACCCCAGGACTGTCTCTACTCTCTCACTCCCGACTGTAAACCCCAAAACTGTCTCTACTCTCTCACTCCTGACAGTAAACCCCAGGAGTGTCTCTACTCTCTCACTCCTGACTGTAAAACCCAGGAGGTTCTCTACTCTCTCACTACTGACTGTAAACCCCAGGACTGTCTCTACTCTCTCACTCCTGACTGTAAACCCCAGGAGTGTCTCTACTCTCTCACTCCTGTCTGTAAACCCCAGGAGTGTCTCTACTCTCTCACTCCTAACTGTAAACCCCAGGAGTGTCTCTAATCTCTCACTCCTGACTGTAAACCCCAGGAATGTCTCTACTCTCTCACTCCTGACTGTAAACCCCAGGACTGTCTCTACTCTCTCACTCCTGACTATAAACCCCAGGAGTGTCTCTACTCTCTCACTCCTGAGTGTAAACCCCAGGACTGTCTCTACTCTCTCACTCCTGACCGTAAACCCCAGGAGTGTCTCTACTCTCTCACTCCTGGCTGTAAACCCCAGGACTGTCTCTTCTCTCTCACTCCTGACTGTAAACCCCTGAACAGTCTCTACTCTCTCACTCCTGACTGTAAACCCCAGGAGTGTCTCTACTCTCTCACTCCTGACTGTAAACCCCAGGACTGTCTCTACTCTCTCACTCCTGACTGGAAACCCCAGGAGTGTCTCTACTCTCTCACTCCTGACTGTAAGTTCCTGGACTGTCTCTACACTCTCACTCCTGACTGTAAACCCCAGGATTGTCTCTACTCTCTCACTCATGACTCTAAACCCCAGGAGTCTCTCTACACTCTCACTCCTGACTGTAAACATCAGGTCTGTCTCTACTCTCTCACTCCTCACTGTAAACCCCAGGACTGTCTCTACTCTCTCACTCCTGACTGTAAACCCCAGGAGTGTCTACTCTCTCACTCCTGACTGTAAACCCCAGGACTGTCTCTACTCTCTCACTCCTGACTGTAAACCCCAGGACTGTCTCTACTCTCTCACTCCTGACTGTAAATCCCAGAGTGTCTCTATTGTCTCACTCCTGATTGTAAACCCCAGTAGTGTCTCTACTGTCTCACTCCTGACTGTAAACCCCAGAACTGTCTCTACTCTCTCAGTCCTGACTGTGAACTCCAGAGTGTCTCTAATCTCTCACTCCTGAGTGTAAACCCCAGGACTGTCTCGAATCTCTCACTCCTGACTTTAAACCCCTGGAGTGTCTCTACTCTCTCACTCCTGACTATAAACCCCAGGACTGTCTCTACTCTCTCACTCCTGACTGTAAAACCCAGGAGATTCTCTACTCTCTCACTCCTGACTGTAAACCCCAGGACTGTCTCTACTCTCTCACACCTGACTGTAAACCCCAGGATCGTCTCTGCTCTCTCACTCCTGAGTGTAAACCCCAGGACTGTCTCTTCTCTCTCACTCCTGACTGTAAACCCCAGGACTGTCAATTCTCTCTCACTCCTGACTGTAAACCCCAGGAGTGTCTCTACTCTCTCACTCCTGACTGTAAACCCCAGGACTGTCTCTAATCTCTCACTCCTGACTGTAAACCCCAGGAGTGTCTCTACTCTCTCACTCCTTACTGTAAACCCCAGGACTGTCTCTACTCTCTCACTCCTGTCTGTAAACCCCAGGACTGTCTCTACACTCTCACTCCTGACTGTAAAACCCAGGACTGTCTCTACTCTCTCACTCCTGACTGTAAACCCCAGGAGTGTCTCTACTCTCTCACTCCTGACTGTAAACCCCAGGACTGTCTCTACTCTCTCACTTCTGTCTGTAAACTCCAGGAGTGTTTCTACTCTCTCACTCCTGACTGTAAACCCCAGGAGTGTCTCTACTCTCTCACTCCTGACTGTAAACCCCAGGACTGTCTCTACTCTTTCACTCCTGACTGTAAACCCCAGGAGAGTCTCTACTCTCTCACTCCTGACTGTAAACTCCAGGACTGTCTCTACTCTCACAGTCCTGACTGTAAAACCCGGGAGTGTCTCTACTCTCTCACTCCTGACTGTAAACCCTAGGAGAGTCTCTACTCTCTCACTCCTGACTGTAAACTCCAGGACTGTCTCTACTCTCACAGTCCTGACTGTAAAACCCAGGACTGTCTCTACTCTCTCACTCCTTACTGTAAACCCCAGGAGTGTCTCTACTCTCTCACTCCTGACTGTAAACCCCAGGAGTGTCTCTACTCTCTCATTCCAGACTGTAAAACCCAGGACTATCTCTCCTCTCTCACTCCTGACTGTAAACCCCAGGACTGTCTCTACTCTCTGACTCCTGACTGTAAACCCCAGGAGTGTCTCTACTCTCTCACTCCTGACTGTAAAACCCAGGACTGTCTCTCCTCTCTCACTCCTGACTGTAAATCCCAGGAGTGTCTCTACTCTCTCACTCCTGACTGTGAACCCCAGGAGCGTCTCTACTCTCTCACTCCTGACTGTAAACCCCAGGACTGTCTCTACTCTCTCACTCCTGTCTGTAAACCCCAGGACTGTCTCTACCCTCTCACTCCTGACTGTGAACTCCAGGACTGTCTCTAATCTCTAACACCTGACTGTAAACCCCAGGAGTGTCTCTACTCTTCACTCCTGACTGTATACCACAGGAGTATCTCTACTCTCTCACTCCTTACTGTAAAGCCCAGGACTGTCTCTACTCTCTCACTCCTGACTGTAAACCCCAGGACTGTCTCTACTCTCTCACTCCTGACTGTAAACCCCAGGACTGTCTCTACTCTCTCACTCCTGACTGTAAACCCCAGGACTGTCTCTACTCTCTCACTCCTGACTGTAAACCCCAGGACTGTCTCTACTCTCTCAGTCCTGACTGTGAACTCCAGAGTGTCTCTAATCTCTCACTCCTGAGTGTAAACCCCAGGACTGTCTCGAATCTCTCACTCCTGACTTTAAACCCCTGGAGTGTCTCTACTCTCTCACTCCTGACTATAAACCCCAGGACTGTCTCTACTCTCTCACTCCTGACTGTAAAACCCAGGAGATTCTCTACTCTCTCACTCCTGACTGTAAACCCCAGGACTGTCTCTACTCTCTCACACCTGACTGTAAACCCCAGGATCGTCTCTGCTCTCTCACTCCTGAGTGTAAACCCCAGGACTGTCTCTTCTCTCTCACTCCTGACTGTAAACCCCAGGACTGTCAATTCTCTCTCACTCCTGACTGTAAACCCCAGGAGTGTCTCTACTCTCTCACTCCTGACTGTAAACCCCAGGACTGTCTCTACTCTCTCACTCCTGACTGTAAACCCCAGGAGTGTCTCTACTCTCTCACTCCTTACTGTAAACCCCAGGACTGTCTCTACTCTCTCACTCCTGTCTGTAAACCCCAGGACTGTCTCTACACTCTCACTCCTGACTGTAAAACCCAGGACTGTCTCTACTCTCTCACTCCTGACTGTAAACCCCAGGAGTGTCTCTACTCTCTCACTCCTGACTGTAAACCCCAGGACTGTCTCTACTCTCTCACTTCTGTCTGTAAACTCCAGGAGTGTTTCTACTCTCTCACTCCTGACTGTAAACCCCAGGAGTGTCTCTACTCTCTCACTCCTGACTGTAAACCCCAGGACTGTCTCTACTCTTTCACTCCTGACTGTAAACCCCAGGAGAGTCTCTACTCTCTCACTCCTGACTGTAAACTCCAGGACTGTCTCTACTCTCACAGTCCTGACTGTAAAACCCGGGAGTGTCTCTACTCTCTCACTCCTGACTGTAAACCCTAGGAGAGTCTCTACTCTCTCACTCCTGACTGTAAACTCCAGGACTGTCTCTACTCTCACAGTCCTGACTGTAAACCCAGGACTGTCTCTACTCTCTCACTCCTTACTGTAAACCCCAGGAGTGTCTCTACTCTCTCACTCCTGACTGTAAACCCCAGGAGTGTCTCTACTCTCTCACTCCAGACTGTAAAACCCAGGACTATCTCTCCTCTCTCACTCCTGACTGTAAACCCCAGGACTGTCTCTACTCTCTGACTCCTGACTGTAAACCCCAGGAGTGTCTCTACTCTCTCACTCCTGACTGTAAAACCCAGGACTGTCTCTCCTCTCTCACTCCTGACTGTAAATCCCAGGAGTGTCTCTACTCTCTCACTCCTGACTGTGAACCCCAGGAGCGTCTCTACTCTCTCACTCCTGACTGTAAACCCCAGGACTGTCTCTACTCTCTCACTCCTGTCTGTAAACCCCAGGACTGTCTCTACCCTCTCACTCCTGACTGTGAACCCCAGGACTGTCTCTAATCTCTAACACCTGACTGTAAACCCCAGGAGTGTCTCTACTCTTCACTCCTGACTGTATACCACAGGAGTATCTCTACTCTCTCACTCCTTACTGTAAAGCCCAGGACTGTCTCTACTCTCTCACTCCTGACTGTAAACCCCAGGACTGTCTCTACTCTCTCACTCCTGACTGTAAACCCCAGGACTGTCTCTACTCTCTCACTCCTGACTGTAAACCCCAGGACTGTCTCTACTCTCTCACTCCTGACTGTAAACCCCAGGACTGTCTCTACTCTCTCAGTCCTGACTGTGAACTCCAGAGTGTCTCTAATCTCTCACTCCTGAGTGTAAACCCCAGGACTGTCTCGAATCTCTCACTCCTGACTTTAAACCCCTGGAGTGTCTCTACTCTCTCACTCCTGACTATAAACCCCAGGACTGTCTCTACTCTCTCACTCCTGACTGTAAAACCCAGGAGATTCTCTACTCTCTCACTCCTGACTGTAAACCCCAGGACTGTCTCTACTCTCTCACACCTGACTGTAAACCCCAGGATCGTCTCTGCTCTCTCACTCCTGAGTGTAAACCCCAGGACTGTCTCTTCTCTCTCACTCCTGACTGTAAACCCCAGGACTGTCAATTCTCTCTCACTCCTGACTGTAAACCCCAGGAGTGTCTCTACTCTCTCACTCCTGACTGTAAACCCCAGGACTGTCTCTACTCTCTCACTCCTGACTGTAAACCCCAGGAGTGTCTCTACTCTCTCACTCCTTACTGTAAACCCCAGGACTGTCTCTACTCTCTCACTCCTGTCTGTAAACCCCAGGACTGTCTCTACACTCTCACTCCTGACTGTAAAACCCAGGACTGTCTCTACTCTCTCACTCCTGACTGTAAACCCCAGGAGTGTCTCTACTCTCTCACTCCTGACTGTAAACCCCAGGACTGTCTCTACTCTCTCACTTCTGTCTGTAAACTCCAGGAGTGTTTCTACTCTCTCACTCCTGACTGTAAACCCCAGGAGTGTCTCTACTCTCTCACTCCTGACTGTAAACCCCAGGACTGTCTCTACTCTTTCACTCCTGACTGTAAACCCCAGGAGAGTCTCTACTCTCTCACTCCTGACTGTAAACTCCAGGACTGTCTCTACTCTCACAGGCCTGACTGTAAAACCCGGGAGTGTCTCTACTCTCTCACTCCTGACTGTAAACCCTAGGAGAGTCTCTACTCTCTCACTCCTGACTGTAAACTCCAGGACTGTCTCTACTCTCACAGTCCTGACTGTAAAACCCAGGACTGTCTCTACTCTCTCACTCCTTACTGTAAACCCCAGGAGTGTCTCTACTCTCTCACTCCTGACTGTAAACCCCAGGAGTGTCTCTACTCTCTCACTCCAGACTGTAAAACCCAGGACTATCTCTCCTCTCTCACTCCTGACTGTAAACCCCAGGACTGTCTCTACTCTCTGACTCCTGACTGTAAACCCCAGGAGTGTCTCTACTCTCTCACTCCTGACTGTAAAACCCAGGACTGTCTCTCCTCTCTCACTCCTGACTGTAAATCCCAGGAGTGTCTCTACTCTCTCACTCCTGACTGTGAACCCCAGGAGCGTCTCTACTCTCTCACTCCTGACTGTACACCCCAGGACTGTCTCTACTCTCTCACTCCTGTCTGTAAACCCCAGGACTGTCTCTACCCTCTCACTCCTGACTGTGAACCCCAGGACTGTCTCTAATCTCTAACACCTGACTGTAAACCCCAGGAGTGTCTCTACTCTTCACTCCTGACTGTATACCACAGGAGTATCTCTACTCTCTCACTCCTTACTGTAAAGCCCAGGACTGTCTCTACTCTCTCACTCCTGACTGTAAACCCCAGGACTGTCTCTACTCTCTCACTCCTGACTGTAAACCCCAGGACTGTCTCTACTCTCTCACTCCTGACTGTAAACCCCAGGACTGTCTCTACTCTCTCACTCCTGACTGTAAACCCCAGGACTGTCTCTACTCTCTCACTCCTGTCTGTAAACCCCTGGAGTGTCTCTCCTCTCTCACTCCTGACTGTAAACCCCAGGAGTGTCGCTACTCTCTCACTCCTGACTGTAAACACCAGGACTGTCTCTACTCTCTCACTCCTGACTGTAAACCCCAGGACTGTCTCTACTCTCTCACTCCTGTCTGTAAACCCCAGGAGTGTCTCTACTCTCTCACTCCTGACTGTAAACACCAGGAGTGTCTCTACTCTCTCACTCCTGTCTGTAAACCCCAGGAGTGTCTCTACTCTCTCACTCCTGACTGTAAACCCCAGGACTGTCTCTACTCTCTCACTCCTGACTGTAAAACCCAGGAGGTTCTCTACTCTCGCACTCCTGACCGTAAACCCCAGGAGTGTCTCTACTCTCTCACTCCTGACTGTAAACCCCAGGAGTGTTTCTACACGCTCACTCCTGACTGTAAACCCCAGGAGAGTCTCTACTCTCTCACTCCTAACTGTAAACCCCAGGACTGTCTCTACTCTCTCACTCCTGACTGTAAACCCCAGGACTGTCTCTACTCTCTCACTCCTGACTGTAAACCCCAGGACTGTCTCTACTCTCACTCCTGACTGTAATCCCCAGGAGTGTCTCTACTCTCTCACTCCTGAGTGTAAACCCCAGGACTGTCTCTACTCTCTCACTCCTGACTGTAAACCCCAAGAGTGTCTCTACTCTCTCACTCCTGACTATAAACCCCAGGACTGTCTCTACTCTCTCACTCCTGACTGTTAACCCCAGGAGTGTCTCTACTCTCTCACTCCTGACTGTAAACCCCAGGACTGTCTCTACTCTCTCACTCCTGACTGAAAGCCCCAGGAGTGTCTCTACTCTCTCACTCCTGACTGTAAACCCCAGGACTGTCTCTACTCTCTCACTCCTGACTGTAAACCCCAGGACTGTCTCTACTTTCTCACTCCTGACTGTAAACCCCAGGACTGTCTCTACTCTCTCACTCCTGACTGTAAACCCTAGGAGTGTTTCTAAACGCTCACTCCTGACTGTAAACCCCAGGAGAGTCTCTACTCTCTCACTCCTATCTGTAAACCCCAGGACTGTCTCTATTCTCTCACTCCTGAATGTAAACCCCAGGACTGTCTCTACTCTCACTCCTGTCTGTAAAACCCTGAACAGTCTCTACTCTCTCACTCCTGACTGTAAACCCCAGGAGTGTCTCTACTCTCTCACTCCTTCTGTAAACCCCAGGACTGTCTCTACTCTCTCACTCCCGACTGTAAACCCCAAAACTGTCTCTACTCTCTCACTCCTGACAGTAAACCCCAGGAGTGTCTCTACTCTCTCACTCCTGACTGTAAAACCCAGGAGGTTCTCTACTCTCTCACTACTGACTGTAAACCCCAGGACTGTCTCTACTCTCTCACTCCTGACTGTAAACCCCAGGAGTGTCTCTACTCTCTCACTCCTGTCTGTAAACCCCAGGAGTGTCTCTACTCTCTCACTCCTAACTGTAAACCCCAGGAGTGTCTCTAATCTCTCACTCCTGACTGTAAACCCCAGGAATGTCTCTACTCTCTCACTCCTGACTGTAAACCCCAGGACTGTCTCTACTCTCTCACTCCTGACTATAAACCCCAGGAGTGTCTCTACTCTCTCACTCCTGAGTGTAAACCCCAGGACTGTCTCTACTCTCTCACTCCTGACCGTAAACCCCAGGAGTGTCTCTACTCTCTCACTCCTGGCTGTAAACCCCAGGACTGTCTCTTCTCTCTCACTCCTGACTGTAAACCCCTGAACAGTCTCTACTCTCTCACTCCTGACTGTAAACCCCAGGAGTGTCTCTACTCTCTCACTCCTGACTGTAAACCCCAGGACTGTCTCTACTCTCTCACTCCTGACTGTAAACCCCAGGAGTGTCTCTACTCTCTCACTCCTGACTGTAAGTTCCTGGACTGTCTCTACACTCTCACTCCTGACTGTAAACCCCAGGATTGTCTCTACTCTCTCACTCATGACTCTAAACCCCAGGAGTCTCTCTACACTCTCACTCCTGACTGTAAACAACAGGTCTGTCTCTACTCTCTCACTCCTCACTGTAAACCCCAGGACTGTCTCTACTCTCTCACTCCTGACTGTAAACCCCAGGAGTGTCTACTCTCTCACTCCTGACTGTAAACCCCAGGACTGTCTCTACTCTCTCACTCCTGACTGTAAACCCCAGGACTGTCTCTACTCTCTCACTCCTGACTGTAAATCCCAGAGTGTCTCTATTGTCTCACTCCTGATTGTAAACCCCAGTAGTGTCTCTACTGTCTCACTCCTGACTGTAAACCCCAGAACTGTCTCTACTCTCTCAGTCCTGACTGTGAACTCCAGAGTGTCTCTAATCTCTCACTCCTGAGTGTAAACCCCAGGACTGTCTCGAATCTCTCACTCCTGACTTTAAACCCCTGGAGTGTCTCTACTCTCTCACTCCTGACTATAAACCCCAGGACTGTCTCTACTCTCTCACTCCTGACTGTAAAACCCAGGAGATTCTCTACTCTCTCACTCCTGACTGTAAACCCCAGGACTGTCTCTACTCTCTCACACCTGACTGTAAACCCCAGGATCGTCTCTGCTCTCTCACTCCTGAGTGTAAACCCCAGGACTGTCTCTTCTCTCTCACTCCTGACTGTAAACCCCAGGACTGTCAATTCTCTCTCACTCCTGACTGTAAACCCCAGGAGTGTCTCTACTCTCTCACTCCTGACTGTAAACCCCAGGACTGTCTCTACTCTCTCACTCCTGACTGTAAACCCCAGGAGTGTCTCTACTCTCTCACTCCTTACTGTAAACCCCAGGACTGTCTCTACTCTCTCACTCCTGTCTGTAAACCCCAGGACTGTCTCTACACTCTCACTCCTGACTGTAAAACCCAGGACTGTCTCTACTCTCTCACTCCTGACTGTAAACCCCAGGAGTGTCTCTACTCTCTCACTCCTGACTGTAAACCCCAGGACTGTCTCTACTCTCTCACTTCTGTCTGTAAACTCCAGGAGTGTTTCTACTCTCTCACTCCTGACTGTAAACCCCAGGAGTGTCTCTACTCTCTCACTCCTGACTGTAAACCCCAGGACTGTCTCTACTCTTTCACTCCTGACTGTAAACCCCAGGAGAGTCTCTACTCTCTCACTCCTGACTGTAAACTCCAGGACTGTCTCTACTCTCACAGTCCTGACTGTAAAACCCGGGAGTGTCTCTACTCTCTCACTCCTGACTGTAAACCCTAGGAGAGTCTCTACTCTCTCACTCCTGACTGTAAACTCCAGGACTGTCTCTACTCTCACAGTCCTGACTGTAAAACCCAGGACTGTCTCTACTCTCTCACTCCTTACTGTAAACCCCAGGAGTGTCTCTACTCTCTCACTCCTGACTGTAAACCCCAGGAGTGTCTCTACTCTCTCACTCCAGACTGTAAAA
Source organism: Isurus oxyrinchus (assembly GCA_026770705.1). Taxonomy (NCBI): domain Eukaryota; kingdom Metazoa; phylum Chordata; class Chondrichthyes; order Lamniformes; family Lamnidae; genus Isurus; species Isurus oxyrinchus. The sequence goes on along the minus strand of JANJGN010000019.1, from coordinate 113,573,707 downwards.
CCCAGGACTATCTCTCCTCTCTCACTCCTGACTGTAAACCCCAGGACTGTCTCTACTCTCTGACTCCTGACTGTAAACCCCAGGAGTGTCTCTACTCTCTCACTCCTGACTGTAAAACCCAGGACTGTCTCTCCTCTCTCACTCCTGACTGTAAATCCCAGGAGTGTCTCTACTCTCTCACTCCTGACTGTGAACCCCAGGAGCGTCTCTACTCTCTCACTCCTGACTGTAAACCCCAGGACTGTCTCTACTCTCTCACTCCTGTCTGTAAACCCCAGGAGTGTCTCTACCCTCTCACTCCTGACTGTGAACCCCAGGACTGTCTCTAATCTCTAACACCTGACTGTAAACCCCAGGAGTGTCTCTACTCTTCACTCCTGACTGTATACCACAGGAGTATCTCTACTCTCTCACTCCTTACTGTAAAGCCCAGGACTGTCTCTACTCTCTCACTCCTGACTGTAAACCCCAGGACTGTCTCTACTCTCTCACTCCTGACTGTAAACCCCAGGACTGTCTCTACTCTCTCACTCCTGACTGTAAACCCCAGGACTGTCTCTACTCTCTCACTCCTGACTGTAAACCCCAGGACTGTCTCTACTCTCTCACTCCTGATTGTTATCCCCAGGACTGTCTCTACTCTTCACTCCTGACTGTAAACCCCAGGAGTATCTCTACTCTCTCACTCCTGACTGTAAAGCCCAGGAGTGTCTCTACTCTCTCACTCCTGACTGTAAACCCCAGGACTGTCTCTACTCTCTCACTCCTGACTGTAAACCCCAGGACTGTCTCTACTCTCTCACTCCTGACTGTAAACCCTGGGAGTGTCTCTACTCTCTCACTCCTGACTGTTACCCCCAGGAGTATCTCTACTCTCTCACTCCTGACTGTAAACCCCAGGACTGTCTCTACTCTCTCACTCCTGACTGTAAACCCCCGGACTGTCTCTACTCTCTCACTCCTGACTGTAAACCCCAGGACTGTCTCTACTCTCTCACTCCTGATTGTTAACCCCAGGACTGTCTCTACTCTCTCACTCCTGACTGTAAACCCCAGGACTGTCTCTACTCTCTCACTCCTTACTGTAAACCCCAGGAGTGTCTCTACTCTCTCACTCCTGACTGTAAACCCCAAGAGTGTCTCTACTCTCTCACTCCTGACTGTAAACCCCAGGAGTGTCTCTACTCTCTCACTCCTGACTGTTAACCCCAGGACTGTCTCTACTCACTCACTCCTGACTGTAGACCCCATGAGTGTCTCTACTCTCTCACTCCTGACTGTAAACCCCAGGAGTGTCTACTCTCTCACTCGTGACTGTAAAACCCAGGAGTGTCTCTACTCTCTCACTCCTGACTGTTAACCCCAGGACTGTCTCTACTCTCTCACTCCTGACTGTAAACCCCAGGACTGTCTCTTCTCTCTCACTCCTGACTGTAAACCCCAGGACTGTCTCTACTCTCTCACTGCTGACTGTAAAACACAGGACTGTCTCAACTCTCTCGCTCCTGACTGAAATCCCCAGGAGTGTCACTACTCTCTCACTCCTGACTGTAAACCCCAGGACTGTCTCTACTCTCTCACTCCTGACTGTAAACCCCAGGACTGTCTCTACTCTCTCACTCCTGACTGTAAACCCCAGGACTGTCTCTACTCTCTCACTCCTGACTGTAAAAACCCAGGACTGTCTCTACTCTCTCACTCCTGATTGTTAACCCCAGGACTGTCTCTACTCTCTCACTCCTGACTGTAAACCCCAGGACTGTCTCTACTCTCTCACTCCTTACTGTAAACCCCAGGAGTGTCTCTACTCTCTCACTCCTGACTGTAAACCCCAGGAGTGTCTCTACTCTCTCACTCCTGACTGTAAACCCCAGGAGTGTCTCTACTCTCTCACTCCTGACTGTTAACCCCAGGACTGTCTCTACTCTCTCACTCCTGACTGTAGACCCCAGGAGTGTCTCTACTCTCTCACTCCTGACTGTAAACCCCAGGAGTGTCTACTCTCTCACTCCTGACTGTAAACCCCAGGAGTGTCTCTACTCTCTCACTCCTGACTGTTAACCCCAGGACTGTCTCTACTCTCTCACTCCTGACTGTAAACCCCAGGACTGTCTCTTCTCTCTCATTCCTGACTGTAAACCCCAGGAGTGTCTCTACTCTCTCACTCCTGACTGTAAACCCCAGGACTGTCTCTACACTCTCACTCCTGACTGTAAACCCCAGGAGTGTCTCTACTCTCTCACTCCTTACTGTAAACCCCAGGACTGTCTCTACTCTCTCACTCCTGTCTGTAAACCCCAGGAGTGTCTCTACTCTCTCACTCCTGAGTGTAAACCCCAGGAGTGTCTCTACTCTCTCACTCCAGACTGTAAACCCCAGGACTGTCTCTACTCTTTCACTCCTGACTGTAAACCCCAGGACTGTCTCTACTCTCTCACTCCTGACTGTAAACCCCAGGACTGTCTCTACTCTCTCACTCCTGACTGTAAACCCAAGGACTGTCTCTACCCTCTCACTCCCTACTGTAAACCCCAGGAGTGTCTCTACTCTCTCGCTCCTGACTGTAAACCCCAGGACAGTCTCTACTCTCTCACTCCTGTCTGTAAACCCCACGAGAGTCTCTACTCTCTCACTCCTGACTGTAAACCCCAGGAGCGTCTCTACTCTCTCACTCCTGACTGTAAACCCAGAGACTGTCTCTACTCTCTCACTCCTGACTGTAAACCCCAGGACTGTCTCTACTCTCTCACTCCTGACTGTAAACCCCAGGAGTGTCTCTACTCTCTCACTCCTGACTGTAAACCCCAGGAGTGTCTCTACTCTCTCACTCCTGACTGTAAACCCCAGGACTGTCTCTTCTCTCTCACTCCTGACTGTAAACCCCCGGAGTGTCTCTACACTCTCACTCCTGCCTGTAAAACCCAGGACTGTCTCTACTCTCTCACTCCTGACTGTAAACCCCAGGATCGTCTCTACTCTCTCACTCCTGACTGTAAACCCCAGGACTGTCTCTTCTCTCTCACTCCTGACTGTAAACCCCAGGACTGTCTCTTCTTTCTCACTCCTGACTGTAAACCCCAGGAGTGTCTCTACTCTCTCACTCCTGACTGTAAACCCCAGGAGTGTCTCTACTCTCTCACTCCTTACTGTAAACCCCAGGACTGTCTCTACTCTCTCACTCCTGTCTGTAACCCCAGGACTGTCTCTACACTCTCACTCCTGACTGTAATCCCCAGGACTGTCTCTACCCTCTCACTCCCTACTGTAAACCCCAGGAGTGTCTCTACTCTCTCACTCCTGACTGTAAACCCCAGGACAGTCTCTACTCTCTCACTCCTGACTGTAAACCCCCGGAGTGTCTCTACACTCTCACTCCTGACTGTAAAACCCAGGACTGTCTCTACTCTCTCACTCCTGACTGTAAAACCCAGGATCGTCTCTACTCTCTCACTCATGACTGTAAACCCCAGGACTGTCTCTTCTCTCTCACTCCTGACTGTAAACCCCAGGACTGTCTCTTCTCTCTCACTCCTGACTGTAAACCCCAGGAGTGTCTCTACTCTCTCACTCCTGACTGTAAAACCCAGGACTGTCTCTACTCTCTCACTCCTGACTGTAAACCCCAGGAGTGTCTCTACTCTCTCACTCCTTACTGTAAACCCCAGGACTGTCTCTACTCTCTCACTCCTGTCTGTAAACCCCAGGACTGTCTCTACACTCTCACTCCTGACTGTAAAACCCAGGACTGTCTCTAATCTCTCACTCCTGACTGTAAACCCCAGGAGTGTCTCTACTCTCTCACTCCTGACTGTAAACCCCAGGACTGTCTCTACTCTCTCACTTCTGTCTGTAAACTCCAGGAGTGTTTCTACTCTCTCACTCCTGACTGTAAACCCCCGGAGTGTCTCTACACTCTCACTCCTGACTGTAAAACCCAGGACTGTCTCTACTCTCTCACTCCTGACTGTAAACCCCAGGATCGTCTCTACTCTCTCACTCCTGACTGTAAACCCCAGGACTGTCTCTTCTCTCTCACTCCTGACTGTAAACCCCAGGACTGTCTCTTCTTTCTCACTCCTGACTGTAAACCCCAGGAGTGTCTCTACTCTCTCACTCCTGACTGTAAACCCCAGGACTGTCTCTACTCTCTCACTCTTGACTGTAATCCACAGGAGTGTCTCTACTCTCTCACTCCTTACTGTAAACCCCAGGACTGTCTCTACTCTCTCACTCCTGTCTGTAAACCCCAGGACTGTCTCTACACTCTCACTCCTGACTGTAAACCCCAGGACTGTCTCTACCCTCTCACTCCCTACTGTAAACCCCAGGAGTGTCTCTACTCTCTCACTCCTGACTGTAAACCCCAGGACTGTCTCTACTCTCTCACTTCTGTCTGTAAACTCCAGGAGTGTTTCTACTCTCTCACTCCTGACTGTAAACCCCAGGAGTGTCTCTACTCTCTCACTCCTGACTGTAAACCCCAGGACTGTCTCTACTCTTTCACTCCTGACTGTAAACCCCAGGAGAGTCTCTACTCTCTCACTCCTGACTGTAAACTCCAGGACTGTCTCTACTCTCACAGTCCTGACTGTAAAACCCAGGATTATCTCGACTCTCTCACTCCTGACTGTAAACCCTAGGAGAGTCTCTACTCTCTCACTCCTGACTGTAAACTCCAGGACTGTCTCTACTCTCACAGTCCTGACTGTAAAACCCAGGACTGTCTCTACTCTCTCACTCCTGACTGTAAACCCCAGGAGTGTCTCTACTCTCTCACTCCTGACTGTAAACCCCAGGAGTGTCTCTACTCTCTCACTCCTGACTGTAAACTCCAGGACTGTCTCTACTCTCACAGTCCTGACTGTAAAACCCAGGACTGTCTCTACTCTCTCACTCCTGACTGTAAACCCCAGGAGTGTCTCTACTCTCTCACTCCTGACTGTAAACCCCAGGAGTGTCTCTACTCTCTCACTCCTGACTGTAAAAACCAGGACTGTCTCTCCTCTCTCACTCCTGCCTGTAAACCCCAGGACTGTCTCTACTCTCTCACTCCTTACTGTAAACTCCAGGAGTGTTTCTACTCTCTCACTCCTGACTGTAAACCCCAGGAGTGTCTCTACTCTCTCACTCCTGACTGTAAACCCCAGGACTGTCTCTACTCTTTCACTCCTGACTGTAAACCCCAGGAGAGTCTCTACACTCTCACTCCTGACTGTAAACTCCAGGACTGTCTCTACTCTCACAGTCCTGACTGTAAAACCCAGGAGTATCTCTACTCTCTCACTCCTGACTGTAAACCCTAGGAGAGTCTCTACTCTCTCACTCCTGACTGTAAACTCCAGGACTGTCTCTACTCTCACAGTCCTGACTGTAAAACCCAGGACTGTCTCTACTCTCTCACTCCTGACTGTAAACCCCAGGAGTGTCTCTACTCTCTCACTCCTGACTGTAAACCCCAGGAGTGTCTCTACTCTCTCACTCCTGACTGTAAACCCCAGGAGTGTCTCTACTCTCTCACTCCTGACTGTAAACCCCAGGACTGTCTCTACTCTCTCACTCCTGACTGTAAACCCCAGGAGTGTCTCTACTCTCTCACTCCTGACTGTAAAACCCAGGACTGTCTCTCCTCTCTCACTCCTGACTGTAAATCCCAGGAGTGTCTCTACTCTCTCACTCCTGACTGTAAACCACAGGATTGTCTCTACTCTCTCACTCCTGTCTGTGAACCCCAGGAGTGTCTCTACTCTCTCACTCCTGACTGTAAACCCCAGGATTGTCTCTACTCTCTCACCCCTGTCTGTAAACCCCAGGACTGTCTCTACCCTCTCTCTCCTGACTGTGAAACCCAGGACTGTCTCTAATCTCTAACTCCTGACTGTAAACCCCAGGAGTGTCTCTACTCTTCACTCCTGACTGTATACCCCAGGAGTATCTCTACTCTCTCACTCCTGACTGTAAAGCCCAGGACTGTCTCTACTCTCTCACTCCTGACTGTAAACCCCAGGACTGTCTCTACTCTCTCACTCCTGACTGTAAACCCCAGGACTGTCTCTACTCTCTTACTCCTGACTGTAAACCCCAGGACTGTCTCTACTCTCTCACTCCTGACTGTAAACCCCAGGACTGTCTCTACTCTCTCACTCCTGATAGTTAACCCCAGGACTCTCTCTACTCTTCACTCCTGACTGTAAACCCCAGGAGTATCTCTACTCACTCACTCCTGACTGTAAAGCCCAGGACTGTCTCTACTCTCTCACTCCTGACTGTAATCCCCAGGACTGTATCTACTCTCTCACTCCTGACTGTAAACCCCAGGACTGTCTCTACTCTCTCACTCCTGACTGTAAACCCTGGGAGTGTCTCTACTCTCTCACTCCTGACTGTAAACCCCAGGAGTATCTCTACTCTCTCACTCCTGACTGTAAACCCCAGGACTGTCTCTACTCTCTCACTCCTGACTGTAAACCCCAGGACTGTCTCTACTCTCTCACTCCTGACTGTAAACCCCAGGACTGTCTTTACTCTCTCACTCCTGATTGTTAACCCCAGGACTGTCTCTACTCTCTCACTCCTGACTGTAAACCCCAGGACTGTCTCTACTCTCTCACTCCTTACTGTAAACCCCAGGAGTGTCTCTACTCTCTCACTCCTGACTGTAAACCCCAGGAGTGTCTCTACTCTCTCACTCCTGACTGTAAACCCCAGGAGTGTCTCTACTCTCTCACTCCTGACTGTTAACCCCAGGACTGTCTCTACTCTCTCACTCCTGACTGTAGACCCCAGGAGTGTCTCTACTCTCTCACTCCTGACTGTAAACCCCAGGAGTGTCTACTCTCTCACTCCTGACTGTAAACCCCAGGAGTGTCTCTACTCTCTCACTCCTGACTGTTAACCCCAGGACTGTCGCTACTCTCTCACTCCTGACTGTAAACCCCAGGACTGTCTCTTCTCTCTCACTCCTGACTGTAAACCCCAGGAGTGTCTCTACTCTCTCACTCCTGACTGTAAACCCCAGGACTGTCTCTACTCTCTCACTCCTGACTGTAAACCCCAGGAGTGTCTCTACTCTCTCACTCCTTACTGTAAACCCCAGGACTATCTCTACTCTCTCACTCCTGTCTGTAAACCCCAGGAGTGTCTCTACTCTCTCACTCCTGACTGTAAACCCCAGGACTGTCTCTACTCTCTCACTCCTGACTGTAAACCCCTGAACAGTCTCTACTCTCTCACTCCTGACTGTAAACCCCAGGACTGTCTCTACTCTTTCACTCCTGACTGTAAACCCCAGGACTGTCTCTACTCTCTCACTCCTGACTGTAAACCCCAGGACTGTCTCTACTCTCTCACTCCTGACTGTAAACCCCAGGACTGTCTCTACCCTCTCACTCCCTACTGTAAACCCCAGGAGTGTCTCTACTCTCTCACTCCTGACTGTAAACCCCAGGAGTGTCTCTACTCTCTCACTCCTGACTGTAAACCCCAGGAGTGTCTCTACTCTCTCACTCCTGACTGTAAACCCCAGGAGCGTCTCTACTCTCACAGTCCTGACTGTAAAACCCAGGACTGTCTCTACTCTCTCACTCCTGACTGTAAACCCCAGGAGTGTCTCTACTCTCTCACTCCTGACTGTAAACCCCAGGAGTGTCTCTACTCTCTCACTCCTGACTGTAAAAACCAGGACTGTCTCTCCTCTCTCACTCCTGCCTGTAAACCCCAGGACTGTCTCTACTCTCTCACTCCTTACTGTAAACTCCAGGAGTGTTTCTACTCTCTCACTCCTGACTGTAAACCCCAGGAGTGTCTCTACTCTCTCACTCCTGACTGTAAACCCCAGGACTGTCTCTACTCTTTCACTCCTGACTGTAAACCCCAGGAGAGTCTCTACACTCTCACTCCTGACTGTAAACTCCAGGACTGTCTCTACTCTCACAGTCCTGACTGTAAAACCCAGGAGTATCTCTACTCTCTCACTCCTGACTGTAAACCCTAGGAGAGTCTCTACTCTCTCACTCCTGACTGTAAACTCCAGGACTGTCTCTACTCTCACAGTCCTGACTGTAAAACCCAGGACTGTCTCTACTCTCTCACTCCTGACTGTAAACCCCAGGAGTGTCTCTACTCTCTCACTCCTGACTGTAAACCCCAGGAGTGTCTCTACTCTCTCACTCCTGACTGTAAACCCCAGGAGTGTCTCTACTCTCTCACTCCTGACTGTAAACCCCAGGACTGTCTCTACTCTCTCACTCCTGACTGTAAACCCCAGGAGTGTCTCTACTCTCTCACTCCTGACTGTAAAACCCAGGACTGTCTCTCCTCTCTCACTCCTGACTGTAAATCCCAGGAGTGTCTCTACTCTCTCACTCCTGACTGTAAACCACAGGATTGTCTCTACTCTCTCACTCCTGTCTGTGAACCCCAGGAGTGTCTCTACTCTCTCACTCCTGACTGTAAACCCCAGGATTGTCTCTACTCTCTCACCCCTGTCTGTAAACCCCAGGACTGTCTCTACCCTCTCTCTCCTGACTGTGAAACCCAGGACTGTCTCTAATCTCTAACTCCTGACTGTAAACCCCAGGAGTGTCTCTACTCTTCACTCCTGACTGTATACCCCAGGAGTATCTCTACTCTCTCACTCCTGACTGTAAAGCCCAGGACTGTCTCTACTCTCTCACTCCTGACTGTAAACCCCAGGACTGTCTCTACTCTCTCACTCCTGACTGTAAACCCCAGGACTGTCTCTACTCTCTTACTCCTGACTGTAAACCCCAGGACTGTCTCTACTCTCTCACTCCTGACTGTAAACCCCAGGACTGTCTCTACTCTCTCACTCCTGATAGTTAACCCCAGGACTCTCTCTACTCTTCACTCCTGACTGTAAACCCCAGGAGTATCTCTACTCTCTCACTCCTGACTGTAAAGCCCAGGACTGTCTCTACTCTCTCACTCCTGACTGTAATCCCCAGGACTGTATCTACTCTCTCACTCCTGACTGTAAACCCCAGGACTGTCTCTACTCTCTCACTCCTGACTGTAAACCCTGGGAGTGTCTCTACTCTCTCACTCCTGACTGTAAACCCCAGGAGTATCTCTACTCTCTCACTCCTGACTGTAAACCCCAGGACTGTCTCTACTCTCTCACTCCTGACTGTAAACCCCAGGACTGTCTCTACTCTCTCACTCCTGACTGTAAACCCCAGGACTGTCTTTACTCTCTCACTCCTGATTGTTAACCCCAGGACTGTCTCTACTCTCTCACTCCTGACTGTAAACCCCAGGACTGTCTCTACTCTCTCACTCCTTACTGTAAACCCCAGGAGTGTCTCTACTCTCTCACTCCTGACTGTAAACCCCAGGAGTGTCTCTACTCTCTCACTCCTGACTGTAAACCCCAGGAGTGTCTCTACTCTCTCACTCCTGACTGTTAACCCCAGGACTGTCTCTACTCTCTCACTCCTGACTGTAGACCCCAGGAGTGTCTCTACTCTCTCACTCCTGACTGTAAACCCCAGGAGTGTCTACTCTCTCACTCCTGACTGTAAACCCCAGGAGTGTCTCTACTCTCTCACTCCTGACTGTTAACCCCAGGACTGTCGCTACTCTCTCACTCCTGACTGTAAACCCCAGGACTGTCTCTTCTCTCTCACTCCTGACTGTAAACCCCAGGAGTGTCTCTACTCTCTCACTCCTGACTGTAAACCCCAGGACTGTCTCTACTCTCTCACTCCTGACTGTAAACCCCAGGAGTGTCTCTACTCTCTCACTCCTTACTGTAAACCCCAGGACTATCTCTACTCTCTCACTCCTGTCTGTAAACCCCAGGAGTGTCTCTACTCTCTCACTCCTGACTGTAAACCCCAGGACTGTCTCTACTCTCTCACTCCTGAGTGTAAACCCCAGGAGTGTCTCTACTCTCTCACTCCTGACTGTAAACCCCAGGACTGTCTCTACTCTTTCACTCCTGACTGTAAACCCCAGGACTGTCTCTACTCTCTCACTCCTGACTGTAAACCCCAGGACTGTCTCTACTCTCTCACTCCTGACTGTAAACCCCAGGACTGTCTCTACCCTCTCACTCCCTACTGTAAACCCCAGGAGTGTCTCTACTCTCTCACTCCTGACTGTAAACCCCAGGACAGTCTCTACTCTCTCACTCCTGACTGTAAACCCCACGAGAGTCTCTACTCTCTCACTCTTGACTGTAAACCCCAGGAGCGTCTCTACTCTCTCACTCCTGACTGTAAACCCCAGGACTGTCTCTACTCTCTCACTCCTGACTGTAAACCCCAGGACTGTCTCTACTCTCTCACTCCTGACTGTAAACCCCAGGAGTGTCTCTACTCTCTCACTCCTGACTGTAAACTCCAGGACTGTCTCTACTCTCACAGTCCTGACTGTAAAGCCCAGGAGTGTCTCTACTCTCTCACTCCTGACTGTAAACCCCAGGAGAGTCTCTACTCTCTCACTCCTGACTGTAAACTCCAGGACTGTCTCTACTCTCACAGTCCTGACTGTAAAACCCAGGACTGTCTCTACTCTCTCACTCCTGACTGTAAACCCCAGGAGTGTCTCTACTCTCTCACTCCTGACTGTAAACCCCAGGTGTGTCTCTACTCTCTCACTCCTGACTGTAAAACCCAGGACTCTCTCTCCTCTCTCACTCCTGACTGTAAACCCCAGGACTGTCTCTACTCTCTCACTCCTGTCTGTAAACCCCAGGAGTGTCTCTACTCTCTCACTCCTGACTGTAAACCCCAGGAGTGTCTCTACTCTCTCACTCCTGACTGTAAAACCCAGGACTGTCTCTCCTCTCTCACTCCTGACTGTAAACCCCAGGAGTGTCTCTACTCTCTCTCTCCTGACTGTGAACCCCAGGAGTGTCTCTACTCTCTCACTCCTGACTGTAAACCCCAGGAGTGTCTCTACACACTCACTCCTGACTGTAAACCCGAGGACTGTCTCTACTCTCTCACTCCTGTCTGTAAACCCCAGGACTGTCTCTACCCTCTCACTCCTGACTGTGAACCCCAGGACTGTCTCTAATCTCTAACTCCTGACTGTAAACCCCAGGAGTGTCTCTACTCTTCACTCCTGACTGTAAACCCCAGGAGTATCTCTACTCTCTCACTCCTGACTGTAAAGCCCAGGACTGTCTCTACTCTTTCACTCCTGACTGTAAACCCCAGGACTGTCTCTACTCTCTGACTCCTGACTGTAAACCCCAGGACTGTCTCTACTCTCTCACTCCTGACTGTAAACCCCAGGACTGTCTCTACTCTCTCACTCCTGACTGTAAACCCCAGGTCTGTCTCTACTCTCTCACTCCTGATTGTTAACCCCAGGACTGTCTCTACTCTTCACGCCTGACTGTAAACCCCAGGAGTATCTCTACTCTCTCACTCCTGACTGTAAAGCCCAGGACTGTCTCTACTCTCTCACTCCTGACTGTAAACCCCAGGACTGTCTCTACTCTCTCACTCCTGACTGTAAACCCAGGAGTGTCTCTACTCTCTCACTCCTGACTGTAAACCCTGGGAGTGTCTCTACTCTCTCACTCCTGACTGTTAACCCCAGGAGTATCTCTACTCTCTCACTCCTGACTGTAAACCCCAGGACTGTCTCTACTCTCTCACTCCTGACTGTAAACCCCAGGACTGTCTCTACTCTCTCACTCCTGACTGTAAACCCCAGGACTGTCTCTACTCTCTCACTCCTGACTGTAAACCCCAGGACTGTCTCTACTCTCTCACTCCTGATTGTTAACCCCAGGACTGTCTCTACTCTCTCACTCCTGACTGAAAACCCCAGGACTGTCTCTACTCTCTCACTCCTTACTGTAAACCCCAGGAGTGTCTCTACTCTCTCACTCCTGACTGTAAACCCCAGGAGTGTCTCTACTCTCTCACTCCTGACTGTTAACCCCAGGAGTGTCTCTACTCTCTCACTCCTGACTGTTAACCCCAGGACTGTCTCTACTCTCTCACTCCTGACTGTAGACCCCAGGTGTGTCTCTACTCTCTCACTCCTGACTGTAAACCCCAGGAGTGTCTACTCTCTCACTCCTGACTGTAAACCCCAGGAGTGTCTCTACTCTCTCACTCCTGACTGTTAACCCCAGGACTGTCTCTACTCTCTCACTCCTGACTGTAAACCCCAGGAGTGTCTCTACTCTCTCACTCCTTACTGTAAACCCCAGGACTGTCTCTACTCTCTCACTCCTGACTGTAAACCCCAGGACTGTCTCTACTCTCTCGCTCCTGACTGTAAACCCCAGGAGTGTCTCTACTCTCTCACTCCTGACTGTTAACGCCAGGACTGTCTCTACTCTTCACTCCTGACTGTGAATCCCAGGAGTGTCTCTACTCTCTCACTCCTGACTGTTAACCCCAGGACTGTCTCTACTCTCTCACTCCTGACTGTAAACCCCAGGAGTGTCTCTACTCTCTCACTCCTGACTGTTAACCCCAGGACTGTCTCTACTCTTCACTCCTGACTGTGAGTCCCAGGAGTGTCTCTACTCTCTCACTCCTGACTGTTAACCCCAGGACTGTCTCTACTCTCTCACTCCTGAGTGTAATCCCCAGGAGTGTCTCTACTCTCTCACTCCTGACTGTAAACCCCAGGAGTGTCTCTACTCTCTCACTCCTGACTGTAAACCCCAGGAGTGTCTCTACTCTCTCACTCCTGACTGTAAACCCCAGGAGTGTCTCTACTCTCTCACTCCTGACTGTAAACCCCAGGAGTGTCTCTACTCTCTCACTCCTGACTGTAAATACCAGGAGTGTCTCTACTCTCTCACTCCTGACTGTTAACCCCAGGACTGTCTCTACTCTCTCACTCCTGACTGTAGACCCCAGGAGTGTCTCTACTCTCTCACTCCTGACTGTAAACTCCAGGACTGTCTCTACTCTCACAGTCCTGACTGTAAAACCCAGGACTGTCTCTACTCTCTCACTCCTGACTGTAAACCCCAGGAGTGTCTCTACTCTCTCACTCCTGACTGTAAACCCCAGGTGTGTCTCTACTCTCTCACTCCTGACTGTAAAACCCAGGACTCTCTCTCCTCTCTCACTCCTGACTGTAAACCCCAGGACTGTCTCTACTCTCTCACTCCTGACTGTAAACCCCAGGACTGTCTCTACTCTCTCACTCCTGACTGTAAACCCCAGGACTGTCTCTACTCTCTCACTCCTGACTGTAAACCCCAGGACTGTCTCTACTCTCTCACTCCTTACTGTAAACCCCAGGACTGTCTCTACTCTCTCACTCCTGACTGTAAACCCCAGGACTGTCTCTACTCTCTCGCTCCTGACTGTAAACCCCAGGAGTGTCTCTACTCTCTCACTCCTGACTGTTAACCCCAGGACTGTCTCTACTCTTCACTCCTGACTGTGAGTCCCAGGAGTGTCTCTACTCTCTCACTCCTGACTGTTAACCCCAGGACTGTCTCTACTCTCTCACTCCTGACTGTAAACCCCAGGAGTGTCTCTACTCTCTCACTCCTGACTGTTAACCCCAGGACTGTCTCTACTCTTCACTCCTGACTGTGAGTCCCAGGAGTGTCTCTACTCTCTCACTCCTGACTGTTAACCCCAGGACTGTCTCTACTCTCTCACTCCTGAGTGTAATCCCCAGGAGTGTCTCTACTCTCTCACTCCTGACTGTAAACCCCAGGAGTGTCTCTACTCTCTCACTCCTGACTGTAAACCCCAGGAGTGTCTCTACTCTCTCACTCCTGACTGTAAACCCCAGGAGTGTCTCTACTCTCTCTCTCCTGACTGTAAACCCCAGGAGTGTCTCTACTCTCTCACTCCTGACTGTAAATACCAGGAGTGTCTCTACTCTCTCACTCCTGACTGTTAACCCCAGGACTGTCTCTACTCTCTCACTCCTGACTGTAGACCCCAGGAGTGTCTACTCTCTCACTCCTGACTGTAAACCCCAGGAGTGTCTCTACTCTCTCACTCCTGACTGTTAACCCCAGGACTGTCTCTACTCTTCACTCCTGACTGTGAGTCCCAGGAGTGTCTCTACTCTCTCACTCCTGACTGTAAACCCCAGGACTGTCTCTACTCTTCACTCCTGACTGTGAGTCCCAGGACTGTCTCTACTCTCTTTGTCCTACCTTTTGGCCCTAGACTGAGAACTTCGACATTCAATGAGTTCCCCAGTGCCCTCATGACTGACCACTCCACTGTCTCCTTTCTCCTTCGTACCCCAACACCCACCTTCATGAGTTTCTGCGTAACTGATCCCTCTTTTCCTGTACTTTCACTCACTCCACACCCCCGTTCCTTTTACAGAGTCTGCATACATGCTCTGTTGTTCTTATATGTGGCAACCCACCCACCCGCTTGTGTGGCTGTGTTTCATATTCCCTTGTCAGCCTCCAGGTTCCCACCCTCGTTCTCCCTTCTGCCTGCCATTATTCCCCCTCTCCCCAACCCCCTTCCAATGCCTTCATGCCCTTTTCCCCCCTCCCCCTGTGCCTGTCATCCTTTCTCCATCCTCCCCCCCTCTGCAGTCGCAACGCTGGTCTCAGTTTGAGTGTAGATCCCTGCCTGAGTGTCACTGCCTGGACTACAGAGACACCCACCAGGAGCAGACCAAGCAGACACCCCCGGCAGGTTGGTGTTCCAATGGCATTGGCGGGTCGGCTATGAATGTTGCACTCACCTCGAAGCCCTGAGCAAAGTGAGCTCTCACTATGGCATGCCGCCCTTATTCAAGTGTGTGTCAGACCTGCTGGAATAATGCCACAGAATTCGGGTGAGAATTCTGTTTAATGAACATTCATGAGCTGTTAATGAAGGCAAATGGTGTCCCCAGCACCACTCAGCAGGATACTCGACTGGCCATTAAAGAGTTGTCGGGAGAATTGCAAACTGTTTTGACTTTGGCGGGAATCTGATTTTTATGCCTCTCTCCAGATTCTCCTCTCCCACCTGCCACAAAACTCACCTCGAACAGAACAAAAACAGAATTACCTGGAAAAACTCAGCAGGTCTGGCAGCATCGGCGGAGAAGAAAAGAGTCGACGTTTCGAGTCTTCATGACCCTTCGACAGAACTGGAGGATTGCCCAGTATTGAAATACACGTAACTAGCTGAGGAGTAATAGAAGCATTGTTTGTGTGTCAACTTGGGGAGAATTAAAAATATATTTAAAGAGAAAAATATCTGCTGTGATTTCTGCCTAATCTGCATTAGTTGCAACAAATAATATTTCGAGATTAAAAATAAGTGATTTTCATGATCTTTTTAAAATTAATTTCAAGAGTAAAGAAGTAAAAAGCAATATTTGTGCACCTATGCACTTCAATTATTTTTAACCAATTTATGTTCCACTGATAATAAATTAGAGGTTTCCTCATTGAAAGGAATGATGCAGATTAGTATGAATATTGTATTGCAAGTGGAACAATATGCATGTCAGAGCTTATGTTAGTGTTAATTAGTCTGCAGCTCATACATAAAGAAGCAATTAATGTTAACATGAGGCTCCAGTGTGGATGAAGCTGGACAGTGGAGCATGCTAGAAATCTCCTTCCTCCCAAGCAGCTGGTTATGGGTTTCACTGACAGAGCTGCCCTCCTTTTGCTGCAGTTCCCTCTGGACCAGAGAACAAGCTGGGGCTGTTCTCAGTTAGGGCATTATGAAGAATCTGGTTGCACAGAATGGTGTGGCATGTCAACTCAGTTCCATGCTTAAAAAGTTTAAAATAACTTAAGCAAATAATTACTTAGCTACATTTGGAACCAGATTGTTTGTTTATGTGATCATCTGAGATTTATAGTAATTTACCAAAACTCTGAAGAGCTAAGGCTGCACTTTGCAAAGTTGGGGAGGGCAGAATTAAGGTTCATTGCACCAAAGAGCATAGTTTAAAATTACTGCGTAATTCCTTGAAAATCTTGTTATGGCACAACAAAGTTAGGACTTTTGTTCACTATTTTGCTATTTTAAAATTTCTGGACCTATATCCCCAGTCCGGAATTCCTTTAAGATTATTGGAAAAATCCCTGGGCCTGAATTTTTCAATCAGCGGGCACATGCGATCGGTGGTCCCAGGAACAGCTGGGAAACGCAACGCTGACTGCGATTAGTCCCAGGCCGCGATTTCACCCTGTCTGGCCAATGAACGGCCATCCAGCGTGAAACGGGCAGTGAAAAGGTCAGCGCTGCCGGGGTGGGGGATGGGAAGAGGCCAGGCGATTACATCACCCTGGGTGTGGGTGAGAGCTGCGAGAGAGCTCCCTGGAGGTAGACAGCTACTTCAGGGAGCTGTAGGCCTGCAAATAATAAAATAAAGCTGCACAAAACTGTCCACGCATCACAATCAATAACCTGAAAGCACACCTCATAAAAATGCGGACTCCAGATATTTCTTTTTATTTTATTTCCTAACGGAGATTTCATCCCGCCCTTGGATGGGGTTTGATGAAAAATGAGAAAAGAATTTTGCCTGTCCATCAATCGTAAGGTTGGACAGGCCAAGAAAAATCACCGACAATTTCGCTGCCAATGGGCTTAATTGACCTCTTAGTTACCAACGGGCCGCTTCTGACTTTTACACGCACCCGCCCACTGAAATATCACACGAGAATGCAGTGACATCGGGGCGCTCGCCTGACATCATCTTACGCATTTTCACGCCCGATTGGGATGGGTGTACGCCCGCCCGTGGGGGTGGGGGGGCGGGGGTGGGTCAAATTCTGCACCAGGCGACAAGAATGCTTCTGGTGAACAATTTATTTTCATCTAGCCTCTCTTTTGTACAACAATCCCTTTGGGGAAATCAAGCCATGTCACATTTTCACCCCCTCAAGAGGGGGCTGATGAATTTTAGGCTAAGATTTTTTACTGCGCTCTTCCCGATCACTTTGTCTCTCCTCAGATCAAATGAACGTCAGACAGGCGTTTAAAATCCATTTGCATCGTATTTACAGGTCACAAAGAACTTGATCACCTTACAGTTCGCAATCCTTGCTGGAATGTTCTTTGGGACTGTAGCAGCTTGCTTATATTCACTGGCTATGAGAAAAAGAGAAACACAAGATGAGCTCTTGGGTTAGCTGCCGTGTGCCCACCTGTGTGGATCGAGAGAAGTCATGAAGCACTTCACAGCTTCTGCTACTCAGCTCACCTACTTCATGTCGATGATGGGGTCAAATCAGCAGGCGTATAAAAATACATCGCAGAAGGGTATTTTGTCCAAATGGCAGGAGCTGTGATGGCTTCACAGATCTCTCCAAGGCAACAATATGAAGTCTCAGAAACTCTCAGAAATTCTTTTGTCCAAGAAATTTTACATTTATTTGTATTGTATAAGATTGTTCCACATCAAAATGCCTGACCTGTTCCACAGTGAATTATTATTTTGAGTACAGTGATCCAGATTATACATGTATGTTATGGTGGAAAACAATGTATCTGGAAAATCAGGAAGGATATTTAGGAATCAAAGAACAAAGACCATAAATACCAACATGGATACAGGATTGAAATGAAATGCAGCACAGAAAAAGCTGCCATATAAAACAGGCTTGGAAAAGATGAGGATTATTGCTGGCATAACAGAAATAAAAAGGAGAATTTTATAGTTCTAATGGAGAAGTGCTCTCATATATATGTTTGTTAAATAAAAAGTAAAGATATTTGACCATATTGTTAGGTAACAAAGAAAAACAAATGGAAGAAATGATGATACTTTTACCCATCTGTTTGCATTTCTAAATCAACTGAACTTTTGAACTTAGTAAAACAGAGCGGGGGTTTGAAGCACTGGGGATTTGGTATTGTGTTTTTCTGGTAAGCTCCATGATGTTAGTGACAGGATGAATAAGGGTTTGTTGAAGGATCCAGAGTTTAATGTCAGTACACAGTAATTTATGTACAGTACATATTGAGAAAATTAACAACAGCCTAAATACCAACAAAACAGCCACGCAATAGGATATATCTCATTGACCCCATAACAGATTCACAGCTGACAGGATAATCTCCATAAAGAACCAGCTTTCAGAGTGCTCTCAGCTATCTGTCAATCAAAGTTACACAATCATATAAAAATGATAAAGGACAGAAGGATAGTCTGAAGGTGCGGCATTTAACATGTCACCTTACATCTCTGTGGTAGCAGCTGATTAAGTTTCTAAGGCTGGTCAGCAATGAAATCTTACATTCACACGTCACAGAAGCCACTGGCCAATAGCCATGTGATGACCAGCTACAATGCCTCGTGAAAGTGTAACATTTTACCCGACGGAAAGTTATCACGTGGAACGTGCTGTCCGTCTTCTATTAACATTGACCTCAGAGCTGTGCAGACGATTAAAATGTCCTCGCTAAACTCCTTAAGGGAAGATCGTGTTTCACTGAGGTCCTTTGAGTGAGGTAAGTAAATGGAAGATATTCCTGAACTAAGCTAAACCAATCAGTATTTCATAAACCTTCTGATATGAAAATATCCTCAAATCAGTCTTAACATCCCCTCTTATCTTTGTCAAAAGTGGAAAAAAACACAGTGGAATGAAACTATTGGTGGCTGGCTGCCAAATTTCCAAAGGTTTTAAACAAATTGCTTTAAGATCCCAATGAATATATAATCATGCATAATGTCATGACTGTTCTGCTGTCTCACTGCACATTAATGTGGCTGTCACAGTAAATCACAAACATTAGACTTAATAAAGAAAACCAGACCTTAACGCAATGCTTACAGAATGACCAATCTGTGAACAACAATTTCATTTCAACAAATATTCCTCCTTTGTTTCTTTAGCATTTCCTTTGGTTCCTGTGTCCTCCTCACAGCCACTACACCTGCTGATAGTGCAACCTGGCAACCTAGTCCCATTACTTCCAGGTCAGGTTACTCAGTAGCCAAATCTCTAAAGACATATATGAGAAGCATTTACAATGGAGGAGATTGTCCACATTCTGTAAAATCTATGGTGTGACATTACCCTGGTATCACACTGGACCTCCTCCTAGTGCACTATATTCAAACATTTAGGGTTGAATTGGGTTCAGACCCAAAATCTGATTATGTAGTTTCTCATTTCTGGGATTCTATCCAATTTGTGACCACTTTCTGAACACCAGTCAGTCTTGACAACATGCTCCACACATCTTAATGTTAGAATTAGTTTATAATGTTACAAAGAGCTGATCAGGGAGAGTGGTGTGCTTATATTTTCCTAGATTTGCATTGTGTGATCCATATCTTATTCACATACACAGAATGGTTCAACCTTTCTTTGAGGTCGATCTCATGCCTGGACAAAAATGATCTTACAGAAGTATTGGAGGAATTCCAACTGGAGAATCTGTAATGTACCAAAATATTTATCCATGTTACAGATATTAATGTGAACCTTTACACAAAATTCTCCTTTCCTATATGATAAAGCTGGCCAGTGCACGACTTTTTGATCATACCTTGAGTCGGTTGTTTTTAAGTGTATCTTCACACACACTTCATTTTTCCTTTGAGGAATAGTGGAGAAGTGGTGAATGGATTCCTGGATGATTATCAGTCCATTGAACCACACCATGAACACCCCTTCCACGACCAGCAAGTCCTGGAGCGGGACTTGAATATGAAGTTTCTGGCACTGAGGTAGGAATCATCACTGTGCACAAGACTCTTGAGTCAGTATGAAAGAGAAGTATTCCATCATGTGGCTGAATCGCCAGCTCCCTGGGTCTAGATTAGCAAAGGAAATTGTGAAAAAAATCTTCAACCTTCTTTACGTTTCAGTCAGTTCATCGTCTTTGTTCATTTTAAAGACAATTCAGAGATAAAATTAATGGCCATTTTATTTTTGTAAAATATATCTATATTTGACAGAAAAAGATTTTGAAATTGGAGGAGAAATGTGCAGACAGTTTGACCACAAAATTCAGTTCCGTAGTATCCATCGTTTCAGCAGCTCCAGGTCCATTTGGTGCTGCTCAGCTTCAGTGTGCATCACGTTACCATGGCTGTGAGCTCTATGGGCTGGCTGACTGATAGGCAACATCAAGAGCACGAACAGAGTGGTGGAGATGGGAGGACAAATGCTGAATCAGTGCCACTCTCTCAGCTTGGCACATAAGCAACCCGAGTAACCTGTTGAAGGATGGATTGCTGAACCTGCAGCCTCCTTTGAACACTGGTATCTGTAGTCATGATGGCAGCAGCCTAAGCTGTGATTGCATAACTTCAGTCCTTGGCACCTTTGTTATCCTTTCCCTCCTCCCTGAATCATATTTGGTGACTCACCACTTGCAGATCCCTCCTTTACTCTACCCTCTACCTTTCACACTCTGCCAGTATCTGAGCTGGTGGTTTGCAAGGGTGAGAC
The DNA here is from genome assembly GCA_026770705.1 of Isurus oxyrinchus. NCBI lineage: Eukaryota > Metazoa > Chordata > Chondrichthyes > Lamniformes > Lamnidae > Isurus > Isurus oxyrinchus. The sequence goes on along the minus strand of JANJGN010000019.1, from coordinate 113,553,360 downwards.
TGAGTGACTGTGTTTCTTCATCATTAGTGTCTTGCTCCTCTTGCATTTTATTCTTCCTCACTATTCCCTGGCCAGGTGGGAGGTCTTGGATGTCTGAAAGGGAGGCACAGGCGTAAGGTTGTGCTGGGGGAAGGGAGGAAGTAAGAGGCGCATGTTTACACCATCTGCAGTTTGTAAATCAGAAGAGATTGTAGGATTGGGGGGAGCGGAGGGTGGGATGTGAGTGGGATATGAGAAGGTGGATGGCATAAGAACATACCAACATCTTCAGTGGTTTCAGCCCTGCCACTGGCCAGAACTTCAGTTATAGCCACTCAGCAATGCCATGCACCATGTGCCCCAACAGGGTGAGGAGGTGCAGCCGTGCCTGTTCAGTGTTGTGGTCTTTAGTTATTTACCACCTTGTCCTGTAAGGGAGAGGGAAGTGTGTCACTTAGTGTTTTATTCTGTTTTGGTGATGTGGCTGTCATGTTTGGATTGCTGACAGTCTGTGCAAGCTGTGAGATATGAGTGTAAGTCTTCCAGCAGTCTGAAATGTCTGAAGGTGAGGTGAGCTCATGAATATTAGGTATAAGTAGAGTATAAGATAGAGATTGTTGGTAGGTGAGTGAAAGATTGACTGTGTGTGAAGTTATTGGTTCATTTGTAAAGGTCCGTTATTTGAAGATGCATTCATTGATCTTGTGTGATGTAATTGAACCTATTGGATCCAGGCCTACACTGCTTGCATTTACAGAGATGGCATCTGATTCCACTGCCCACCCATGATATAATAATGATGCACAGCCCAGCATTAACCCCTTTATTCAGTGGTTGTGTGTCAGCAGGGCTGCCAAGTTTATAGAAGGCTAACTTCGCTTGCAGCTAGTTCAGGCCAGCCTGCACCTTTTAAATTGGAGGGTGCGTTCTGACTGAAGCAAGTATTGCAACTGGCTGGAGAAGAGTCTCTGAGCAAGAAGAACAGTGGAGATAGGGCAACAGGACATCTTTAAGGACCTTCTGATCCCCTGTGGATAGAGAACCTCTCTCCTCCTGTTCCCCTCCAGTATCAAGGCCTCCTATTCTGCAGCAGAGAACTTTTGAGCACTTTGCAGGAGGCAGTATAAAGCTTGTGTGCTGTCTGAATCCCAACAAACAGCTGGAGGTTCATCATGCATCACAATCCCTACACCTGCTTTTGGGCCGATCACATCTATTTCCTCTTTGCTTTTATTGCACGTGAACATCTATGTAGCTCTGTGGTAAGATTTCTACCCAATTTAAAGTATACTCATGTTTAAGGCTAATATTTACAGAATAGATTGTAGATTCACCTCCTGGTAAGAGGGAGCACAGCTGCCAGATCAGCAACAGAGGCAAGTGTTGAATTAGACTCGATCCAATTTCCCACTAACATTCATGTGCTTTGTATAATAATGCCCGGATATTGATGAAACGCTTGCTGCTATGGAGAGTCAGAAAGGCGCCATAACACCCTGTGTGTGCACCACAGAAAGCCAGTGAAGTGCCTCAATGCGTTCCAGAGGAATCTCCTACAATGGCTCCATTGGACTGCTTTGGGACCCGGCAGGGCCCTGTGTGTGGTCAATGTGGGCTCATTGCCCACAACTCGTACTGGATTTAATGTTGATTAAATTAAAACCTGTATCAGCAGGTGCAGAGCCTCCTAAGGGGTGCATCCACATCGGTTAACACCATTAAATTATATTAAGGAATGACCTGCTCCTGTTTAACATTTGAAGGCAACTTTTAAATGACTTTGATTTCATTCGTACTAAAAGCAAATTGCTGTAAACACCAAAGTCTTAATCACTGAGCTCCAATCCTGACCTGTTGTTATATACTCTGCTACCAGCAGAAGGACAGTGCCTGGTCATGGTAGCACTTTGTCGATATTCAGAGGTTTACTTTCGAGTCTCATTAACATCTTTAGGAACAGCAAAGAATGCAGCCACTGAGTCACGGTGCTCTGTTGACATTGGCTGGGAGGAGCCTCACAGTGTCTCAGGTTCTGGTATCTCTGAACAGAGAAAAACCACTGTATCCAGATCTTTGAACAATGATGTAGATTTTAACATAGCAGCAGCATATTCACAGATACTCAAAATGTGATATTGTACATTATTAAATCAGCAAGGCTTTGATGAAATCTTACTATAGAAATTATATTTAACCAGAAAGTGGGTGGGGAAAAATGTCTCTTTAATTCTTTCATGAGATGTGGGCATCATCCCGAATGACCCTTGAACTTGGTGGCTCTCTAGGCAGCTTCAGGGGGCAGTTAGGGGTGGTTAGGAGTGCTGTGGGTCTGGTCACACTGGTCAGGCCAGGTAAGGAGGGCAGGTTTCCTTCCCTAAAGGCCATGAGTGAACCAGGTGGGTTTTTACAACAATCAATGGTAATTTAATGGTCACCATCCCTGAAATCAGCTTTCAATTCTAGAGTTAATTCATTAATTAATTGAATTCAAATTCCACCGGCTGCCATGGTGGGATTCAAACCCCTGACCCCAGGACATTAGCCTGGGTTTCTGGGTTACTGGCCCAGTGACATTCCCACAGCACCACCACCTCCCCATAAATCTCATAATACAATATACATAACTTTCACATGTATTCAATGAGTTAGACTTTAAGGGTGAATTCTGATTGTGATTCTTAAATGATTTGCATGTAATTTGACCTTTAAAAAGACAGGAAAATAAAGCATTGAAATTCGGTATATACCTTCTAGAAAACCCAGGGAGGAATTGTCAGTCCTGACAGGCACCATAGCAGACGAGGGGGGAGGATGACTCTGTGTGAGGGGCAGAAACCAGTTTAACACCAGTGTGAAATCACAGAGGGACCATCCGATGGTGTCTGTCATGGAGGCCAGTGTGCACACCATTTGCATCCTACTAATGGGGTGGACTGGAATCATTCCCCCCATTCCAATTTACCGTTACATCAGTGGGGAAACATGTCCGGACCAGTGTGATGTACAGAGGTCAGGAATTGGTGTTAGGGCCTTACTCAGAGCGTCAACCTCCGAGAAGCAGCAGATGCTGAAGTCCTACAGCTACTGGACCCTGGAGGAACATGTGGATCACATGCTGGGTGGATCCTCATGGAGCAACATGTGAATCACGTGCTGGGTGGATTTTCATGGAGCAACATGTGGATCACATGCTGGGTGGATCCTCATGGAGCAACATGTGAATCACGTGCTGGGTGGATTTTCATGGAGCAACATGTGGATCACATGCTGGGTGGATCCTCATGAAGGAACATGTGGATCACATGCTGGGTGGATCCTCATGGAGGAACATGTGGATCACATGCTGGGTGGATCCTCATGGAGGAACATGTGGATCACATGCTGGGTGGATCCTCATGGAGCAACATGTGGATCACATGCTGGGTGGATCCTCATGGAGGAACATAATTCTCATGCACATGGCTCTGCTGCAAAACAGCTCACAGAAGGTGGGATGTCTCCGTTAATGCTTTGGGGTCTGCTTCACAACATCACAGTCTTGGCCATGGGCTGAAGGGGGTGGGGAGAGGAAGGTCCAGGCGTGAGTGGGAGAAGAATGTGTACCGGGGGGCAGGAGGGCAGGGGGTTGCGATGCGGCGTCAAAGGTGTCAGGGGCTGGGTGAGCTTGGCAGTGGGGAGGAGGGATTGTGGGGTGAGGGGGGGAGGTGGGAGTATGGGGGAGGGAGTATGAGGGGAGAAGAGTGTAATGGGAGAATGCTGTAAGTAGGGAGGTAGGTGTAAGGGAAGGGGTAAGTGGAGGGGATGTCTAGGTGAACATGCAATGGAGGGGTCTGTGGAGCCAATGACTGCCCCCTGAGGATTGAACTGAGGGTTGGTGTGGTAGGAAGGGACAGTGAGTGTGAGAGGGGGCAGAGGGAGCTGGAAGGGTGGGAGGGTGAGGATGCATTGGTAACTGTAGAAGGGTCAGTGAGGGTGGTTGGTGGGGACTCAGGAGCAGACACGGACCCTGGGGGTGTGAAGGAGGAGAAGGAGGGGGAGGTCAATGTGGACGGGGGTGAGATCCTCAGAAAGGGAGGGAATGTGCGCATTATCCCAAACATCCTGGAAAGATAAGGGTTTGGGTTGGTAGGTGATAGTTGGGAGGTGGAAGGTGATGTCAGTGGGGTCAACAGTGGTGGGTAAAGGACATGGGTGCCTGGGGGAGGGGAAATGGTGGGGGAGCTGACAAGATACTTGATCAGAACCATGGTTTTCAAATGGAAAGTGAGTGGAGCCTAGTGTTGGATGGGAACAAGTGCTGCCTGGGAGTGAGCTCAGTCTCTGGGCGGAGATGCAGCTCAGCTCAGAGAGACGACTGAAAGAGACCCCAGCAGGCAGCATTGAAAATGCTCGGGACACTGAGATGAGTGTGATGGAGGAAGGCTCTGTGTGCCTGGGAGAGTGCTTACATGAGGCTAAGGCCCTGCCACATGCACACTTCTCCCTCAGAATCACACATGTTCTGGCTGCTTGCAGCTGAGGAGCTAATGGTGGGGGTTACAGGGCTAGAACTCATGAAGTCTGTCAATGAGGCTGAAAGACAGCATTACACATTATTCACCAAAGGTAAACATATTTTCGGATTGCAAAGTCACAAAATGTATGCAACCACTTGTAATCAGGATTTCTTAACTTTTCTCGTCCAATCATTTCTTCTAGGTGCTACCCTGACATCTGCAGCAGGGCTGGATTCAGTCTTTGCAATGAATGGACCTGTTGCCTCTGATGAATTTGGCGTCAATCTCCTGGAGAGACGGCTTGTTTTGTCTGTCCTCCTGTGGGCCGGCTGTCCCTCTGCAGCGACAGAGGACCGGGCTGAGCGGATCGCAGGCAAAGAGGACTCGGAGGGAGGGTACAGCCTCTGAGATTCCTGAGTGGATGATCCAGGGGTGTCCAGCTGCTCCTCCTCCCCCCATTGAGTGTCCAGGGGCCCTGGCCTGACTCCTTGAGGGGAAGGAGCATCTGGAGGAATATCAAGGTGCCCTGTTTCCCTCTCGCGTTGCCGCTGCAGGAACTCACCCATGGCTCTGTGGTGGAGAGCAGGTCTACACACGTTCTGCTGGACCAGGGTCTCCATGGCATCTGCCATCCTCCCCGTGGTGACCTCCATTTCTGCACATGTGGGCACCACTTCATCAGAGAGCAGGCGGACACACTCCTCCGACTCGAGTGTCACTCTGCTGAGGGCTTCCAACAGCTCTGAGTGATGTTCCCCCGCCTCCTGCTGACTCTCCAGGATGAGTTGGAAGGCCGAATCCAGAGGCTTGTCATCAGACTCGGGCCTCACAGATGCCTCTTCCCCAGCAGCCCTCCGAGTGCCGGGGTGCTCGGCTGAAACCTGCCTCCTGCTGTGGGCGTGCGTCTGTGTGGTGATCACCAGAATGTGAGACCCGAGCCTGCTCTGATCTAGGTCCCACTGAGGCGTGTGTCTCTGTGCTGGTGGAGGGTGTGGGTAAGAGCCCTGAGGGGTCTTCCAGGCTGCTTAATTCCAGCTCTTCAGTGGAGGAGGTGTCCTCTTGGTTGGAGATGAGGACCTGGAAGGACCTGAGGGACTGGCTGGCTGAGGGTGTTGGTCCCTTGGTGGAGCTCCCTGTGAACCAAAGTAGAGATATTTAGCTCATGACAGCAGAGTCAAAAGCAGGAGAGAGAGAGCACTCATGGCTGTGTTGAGAGAGGGATGATGTGGTGAAGGATTCTCATGAGTGTGTTCACCCCCGACCACACCGTTACCATCACTGTAGGCACGGTCCACACCCTCACCAGTCAGCGCAATGGCACGTTCCTCAAAGTGAGTGAGGGGCCTAATATGGGTCACTCCACCCCTGGTCTGGGTCCTCTCCCTGCTGATGTGAGCCAGCTTCTCCTGCATGAAAACAGATGGAGAGAGTGTAAGCAGGACACACGGCACTGCGTGGAATGTTTGTGTGGGGAGCGGAACCATGGACAGGATGAGGACGTGAGCTCCAGAGGGTATGAGCCTGATGGAGATGTGAGGGTGTGTGTGAGAGTTGGTGGGGTTGTCCCTCGAGGTGTGAGATCTCTGTGGGTGTGTGATGGGTTTGCAAATGTGTGAGTTGAGAGCGATGAGCTGGTTGACTTACCCTGGTGGCGCAGATGAGATCATCCATCCTCTTCCTGCACTGGATGGCTGACCTCCTCTGTGCTCCGGTGGAGCTGACCGCCGCTGCTACTGCCTCCCAGGCCAGATTGGTGACTCTGGTGGACCTCTTGTGGCCAGAGCAGAGGTAGAGGACATTGGGTGAGCTTCCACTGTGCCCCAGAGAGGCGTCACTAAATTTGGGAGCTGCCATCTTCCAGGCTTTCTGGAGCTGTCCTGCTTTGTAGACACGAAGTAGCCTGGCACCCGGAGAGGGAAGCACTGAACTCACAGCTGGGCAGGTAAATCGGAACCCACCCATGAGCGTTCCAAAGTGCTTCCCTTAAATACATTATTAATGAGGCGGGATGCACTGGGAAGGGGGTGATACGGTATGAAAACCCACCATTGTGGTTGGTGGGTAAAACCTCTTTTTCCACCCCCGCTACCGTGTTCAGTGCAAATCTGGGACGATCCCAACTGCCCCTCTTCTCTGAATTGGCCTTATTTCCAGCTCACTTCCATGTTAAGGGTGGGGTTTTCTGGTCCCAATGAAAGTCAGTGGGCTCCTGGCTCCAAATTTTCCATTCCCACCTGCTTTCAGTTCCCTCCATGGGTGGAACTGAATAATCCTGGCCTAAGAGTGGGATCATAAGCACCTGAAAAATGTCCTGCTCCTCACCCCACATTTGTTGTCTGTATGCCGGGTAGAGTTGACCTTCCAAGATGAAACCTCTGCATCTACCCTCTAACTAAGGACAAGAGGCATGTTCATGGGCTGCAGGGCCAGTCAGAAGTAGGGACTGCCTTGTTGGAGGTGGTAAACAGGGGTTCCTCCTTGTGAAGCACCCTCTGCAAATATCAGGCCAACAGATTGGAGGGAACCCCTCCTATAGTATGGGATGCCACCACAGCTGTGGCTCACCCATCCCTGCAGCTCCCTGGTGGGATGAAGGCTGGAGACATTGTGATGCTGGTAAGCAATCTCCTGGTGGGCTTTGCCCTCAGCAATAGACCTGTCTCCCTGCTGCTTCTTCAATCTACCAACAACTGGGCTGTTAAACATGCTGGGCTACCCAGCACTGACAGATGTTCGGTTTTAGCCACTCCCACCCCACCAGAGACAGGAGTTTGTCCTCAGCCTAACACCCTCCTCCATTTTTTTTTCATTCATTCAGGGGATGTGGGCGTCACTGGCTGGGCCAGCAATTATTGCCCATCCCTAGTTGCCCTTGAGAAGGTGGTGGTGAGCTGCCTTCTTGAGCCGCTGCAGTCCATGTGGTGTAGGAAGGGAGTTCCAGGATTTTGACCCAGCGACAGTGAAGGAACGGCCGATATGTCCCACCATCAAAGCCAGCTTGGTAAGAGAGGAAAATTCCACCCTAAATGTACAGTTTGGGCTTGGTGGATGTAACTGGGGCCCAGCTTTGATATTAACCTGAAGTTTGAGTAGGGCTGGTGACTAATCCAGGAGAAAGCTGCCAGGATCTGGATCAGGAGCCAGAAGGACATGTGTAAGTTTATCTTGTAATTCTTTTTGGAAATTTCCTTTGTTCCTGGAAAATCTATCTATTTCCTTCCTAAATATATCCATATATCCAGTGACTTGGCCTTCACAGCCTCTGTGGTAGAGAATTCCACAGGTTCACCACCCTCTGGGTGAAGAGGTCTCTCCTCATCTCAGTCCTAAATGGCCTACACCGGATCCTGAGACTGTGATCTCTTGTTCTAGACCTCCCCAGCCAGAGGAAACATCAGCTTCTCCAGTCTCTCCAACCCTGTCAGAATGAGATCCCCTCTGAGATTAGGCTAACCAGTCTGTAATTCGCTGCTTTCTCCCTCTATCCTTTTTTAAATAGTGGGCTTGCATTTGCCACCCTCCAATCTGCTGGGAGAGTTCCAGAATCTAGAGATTTTTGGAAGATGACAACCAACACATGCACTATTTCCATGGCCACCTCCTTTCGTGCCCTGGGGTGGAGATTATCAGGCCCTGGGATTTCTTAGCTTTCAGTCCCATTAATTTCTCCAGCACTATTGTTTTAGTAATACTCATTTTCTTAATTCCTCTTTCTTATTAGACCCTTAGTTCCCTAGTAATTCTGGGAAGTTATTTGTGTCTTCCTTTGTGAAGACAGAACTAAAGTAGTAGTTTAGTTGATCTGCCATTTCCTTGTTCTCTGTTATAAATTCTTCCGTTTTGGACAGTAAGGGACCTACATTTGTCTTCACTAATCTTTTTCTTCTTACATACTAAGGTGTGGTAAAATTATCAATTCGTCTCTGTTACTTAATGAAAAGTGGAATAGTAATTACTGATTGAATGTTATTGTGCCCATTATGAGATAGGTAGTTATTCTAGTTCTTTCTCCAGTGAGACATTATTCCTCAGTACATACCATGGTCTCACCTGAATTTACACTGGGGAACAATTATTCAATAATACAATCCAAATTTCAAACAGCAGTAGGTTCAAATTTCTGCAGAAGCACTAATTTCAACAGTAAATTCTGTGACTCCCAGTCTTCTCTATCAATCCCTCCTTCTGCCTCTCTGTCTCAGTCTCTACTTCAAATTACTGATGTCCACGTTTCTCTTCCTCTCTGTCCCCTCCCTCTCTTTCTCCTCTTTTGACTTGTCTCTGACTCCCTGGGCAGGATTTTTTATTTAACATTAATTTAATTGTGATAATCGCCTATTTGTTTTAAATGAGTTAAGTCATCATTGAAAGAAAGACACAACAAATTTCTCACTGTCTTTTCTTTCTATCCTCTTCTGTTTGTTCTCCTCTGTTGTTTCCCTCTCACACACCCACCTCAGTCAGCGGTAGCGATTCAAACACATGTGCAAGAAAGCCAAATTTTTTGCACTCTGTGGATCTCCCAATAAGCCAAAGCAATGACACAGAGTGTGGGGGATTTGATTTTAACCATGTACATTGACTGACTCAAGCGTTGTGTCACTTTGAACTGAAACAATTGAGATGCAGAATACTGGGAGCAGAAAATTAAAAAGGGAAAGGAGATTGGAAACGGAGTAAGGCAGTGAAATACTGGTGCATAAGAAAACTCATCTCCATAATTAAAAACCCCAAACAGTGACCTTCATTTTTCATTTCACCCATAAATAAAGATCACGTGTATTCCTGATGTTAGTATAGCTGTCGTTCCTCATCAACATTTTCCACTTTTCAAAAATAATCCTGTTCATGTTTCTGTTCATCCATGAAATATTGAATGTAGTTTCTTTCTAATTTCATGCAAACAGCCATGAACATTATTAATAATGCTGCAGTATCCCCGTTGGTGTTGCTAAAGAGTTGATTTCAGAAGCCACGAGCTGATATTCAGGGCTGTCCTGGATCTAACTAATCGATACTACACTCCTCATGAGAAGTCGGGATTGTAATGAGGGGATGTACTCTCATACACTCCAGCACAGCAAGTCTTTGTTCTCTCTAGCAATAGCCGCATGTGCAAAATGGTTAGCATAATATAAGTAACTCTATTCCTTAATACAGTCTATAAGCAGTGTATAAGCATTGTATAAGCAGTGTATAAGCATTGTATAAGCAGTGTATAAGCATTGTACAAGCAGTATATATGCATAGTATAAGTAGTGTATACGCAGTGTACAAGCAGTGTACAAACATTGTATAAGCATTGTATAAAAAGTGTATAAGCATTATATAAGCAGTGTATAAGCAGTGTATAAGTAGTGTATAAGCATTGTATAAGCAGTGTACAAGCATTCTATAAGCAGTGTATAAGCATTGTATAAGTAGTGTACAAACAGTATATAAGCATAGTATAAGCAGTGTATAAGCAATGTATAAGCAGTGTATAAGCATTGTATAAGCATTGTATAAGCAGTGTACAAGCAGTGTATAAGCAATGTATAAGCAGTGTATAAGTAGTGTATAAGCATTGTATAAGCAGTGTATAAGCAGTGTATAAGCATTGTATAAGCAGTGTATAAGCATTGTATAAGCAGTGTAAAAGCATTATATAAGCAGTGTATAAGCAGTGTATAAGCATTGTACAAGCAGTATATATGCATAGTATAAGTAGTGTATACGCAGTGTACAAGCAGTGTACAAACATTGTATAAGCATTGTATAAAAAGTGTATAAGCATTATATAAGCAGTGTATAAGCAGTGTATAAGTAGTGTATAAGCATTGTATAAGCAGTGTACAAGCATTCTATAAGCAGTGTATAAGCATTGTATAAGCATTGTATAAGTAGTGTACAAACAGTGTATAAGCATAGTATAAGCAGTGTATAAGCATTGTATAAGCATTGTATAAGCAGTGTACAAGCAGTGTATAAGCAATGTATAAGCAGTGTATAAGTAGTGTATAAGCATTGTATAAGCAGTGTATAAGCATTGTATAAGCATTGTATAAGCAGTGTATAAGCATAGTATAAGCAGTGTATAAGCAATGTATAAGCAGTGTATAAGTAGTGTATAAGCATTGTATAAGCAGTGTATTAGCAGTGTATAAGCAGTGTACAAGCTTTCTATAACCAGTGTATAAAAATTGTATAAGCAGTGTATAAGCATTGTATAAGCAGTGTATAAGCATTGTAAAAGCAGTGTATACACAGTGTATAAGCACTGTATTATCAGTGTATACTCAGTGTATAAGCAGTGTATAAGCATTGTATAAGCAGTGTATAAACATTGTATAAGCAGTGTGTAAGCAGTGTATAAGCAGTGTACAAGCAGTGTATAAGCATAGTATAAGCAGTGTATAAGCATTGTATAAGCATTGTATAAGCATTGTATAAGCAGTGTATAAGCAGTGTACAAGCAGTGCACAAACAGTGTATAAGCATTGTATAGACAGTGTTTACGCAGTGTACAAGCAGTGTAATAATAGTGTATAAGCAGAGTATAAGCAGTGTACAAGCAGTGTATAAGCAGTGTAAAAGTAGTGTATAAGCAGTGTATAAACATTGCATAAGCAGTGTATAAGCAGTGTATAAGCAGTGTATAAGCAGCGTATAAGCAGCGTATAAGTAGTGTATAAGCACTGTATAAGCAGTGTATAAGCATTGTATAAGCAGTGTATAAGCAGTGTATAAGTAGTGTATAAGCAGTGTATAAGTAGTGTATAAGAAGTGTATAAGCATTGTATAAGCAGTGTATCAGCAGTGTATAAGCAGTGTATAAGTAGTGTATAAGCAGTGTATAACCAGTGTATAAGTAGTGTATAAACATTATATAAACATTATATAAGCAGTTTATAAGCAGTGTATAAGCATTGTATAAACATTATATAAGCATTTTATAAGCAGTGTACAAGCAGTGTATAAGCATTGTATAAACATTATATAAAATTATATAAGCAGTTTATAAGTAGTGTATAAGCATTGTATAAACATTATATAAGCAGTGTATAAGCAGTGTATAAGCATTGTATAAGCAGTGTATAAGCAGTGTATAAGCATTGTATAAACATTATATAAAAATTATATAAGCAGTTTATAAGTAGTGTATAAGCATTGTATAAACATTATATAAGCAGTGTATAAGCAGTGCATAAGCATTGTATAAGCAGTGTATAAGCAGTTTATAAGCAGTGTATAAGCAGTGTATAAGCATAGTATAAGCAGTGTATAAGCAGTGTATAAGCATAGTATAAGCAGTGTATAAGCAGTGTATAAGCAGTTTATAAGCATTGTATAAACATTGTATAAGCAGTGTATAAGCATTGTATAAGCATTATACAAACAATGTATAAGCAGTGTATAAGCAGTGTTTAAGCATTGTATAAACAATGTATAAGCAGTGTATATGTATTGTATAAACATTATATAAACATTATATAAGCAGTGTATAAGCATTGTATAAACATTGTATAAGCATTGTATAAGCAGTGTATAAGAAATGTATAAGCAGTGTATAAGAAATGTATAAGCAGTGTATAATCAATGTATAAGCAGTGTATAAGCAGTGTATAAGCAGTGTGTATGCAGTGTGTAAGCAGTGTATAAGAAGTGTATAAGCAGTGTATAAGCATTGTATAAGCAGTTTACAAGCATTGTATAAGCAGCATATAAGTAGTGTATACGCAATGTATAAGCAGTGTATAAGCAGTGTATAAAATGGTATAAGCAGTGTATAAGCAGTGTATAATCAATGTATAAGCAGTGTATAAGCAGTGTATAAGCAGTGTTTATGCATTGTATAAGCAATTTATAAGCATTGTATAAGCAGTGTATAAGCAGTGTATATGCAGTGTACATGCATTGTATAAGCAGGGTATAAGCATTGTATAAGCAGTGTATAAGCAATGTATAAGCACTGTATTAGCAGTGTACAAGCATTGTATAAGCAGTGTATAAGCAGTGTATAAGCAGTGTGTATGCAGTGTGTAAGCAGTGTATAAGAAGTGTATAAGCAGTGTATAAGCATTGTATAAACAGTTTATAAGCAGTGTATATGCATTGTATAAGCAGTTTATAAGCATTGTATAAGCAGTGTATAAACAGTGTATTAGCAGTGTATAATCATTGTATAAGCAGTGCATACGCAGTGTATAATCAGTATATACACAGTGTATAAGCATTGTATAAGCAGTGTATAAGCAGTGTATACGCAATGTATAAGCAGTGTATAAGCAGTGTATAAAATTGTATAAGCAGTGTATAATCAATGTATAAGCAGTGTATAAGCAGTGTATAAGCAGTGTGTATGCAGTGTGTAAGCAGTGTATAAGAAGTGTATAAGCAGTGTATAAGCATTGTATAAGCAGTGTATAAGCAGTTTATAAGCATTGTATAAGCAGTTTATAAGCAGTGTATATGCATTGTATAAGCAGTGTATAAGCATTGTATAAGCAGTTTATAAGCAGTGTATAAGCATTGTATAAGCAGTGTATAAGCAATGTATAAGCAGTGTATTAGCAGTGTACAAGCATTGTATAAGCAGTGTATAAGCAGTGTATAAGCAGTGTGTCTGCAGTGTGTAAGCAGTGTATAAGCAGTGTATAAGCATTGTATAAGCAGTGTATAAGCAGTTTATAAGCATTGTATAAGCAGTTTATAAGCAGTGTATATGCATTTTATAAGCAGTGTATAAGCATTGTATAAGCAGTTTATAAGCAGTGTATATGTATTGTATAAGCAGTTTATAAGCATGGTATAAGCAGTGTATAAACAGTGTATTAGCAGTGTATAATCATTGTATAAGCAGTGCATAAGCAGTGTATAATCAGTGTATACACAGTGTATAAGCAGTGTATAAGCCTTGTATAAGCAGTGTATACGCAATGTATAAGCAGTGTATAAGCAGTGTATAAAATTGTATAAGCAGTGTATAAGCAGTGTAAAAGCATTGTATAAGCAGTGTATAAGCAATGTATAAGCATTGTATAAGCCATGTATAAACAGTGTATAATCAGTGTATAAGCAGTGTATAAGCAGTGTATAAGCATTGTATAAGCAGTGTATGAGCAATGTATAAGCATTGTATAAGCAGTGTATGAGCAGAGTATAATCAGTGTATACACACTGTATAAGCATTGTATAAGCAGTGTGTAAGCAGTGTATAAGCAGTGTATAAGCAGTGTATAAGCATTATATAAGCATTGTATAAGCTGTGTATAAGCAGTGTATAAGCAGTGTATTATCTATGCATAAGCAGTGTATAAGCAGTTTATAAGCTTTATATAAGCATTGTATAAGCATTGTATAAACAGTGTATAAGCATTGTATAAGCACTGTATAAGCAGTGTATAAGCAGTGTATACACAATGTATAAGCAGTGTATAAGCAGTGTATAAGCAGTGTATAAACATTGTATAAGCAGTGTTTAAGCAGTGTATAAGCAGTGTATAAGCAATGTATAAGCAGTGTATAAGCAGTGTATGAGCATTGTATTAGCAGTGTCCAAGCATTGTATAAGCAGTGTATAACCAGTGTATAACCAGTGTATACACAGTGTATAAGCAGTGCATAAGCATTGTATAAGCAGTGTATAAACATTGTATAATCAGTGTATACACAGTGTATAAGCAGTGTATACACAGTGTATAAGCAGTGTGTAAGCACTGTATAAGCAGTGTATAAGCATTGTATAAGCAGCGTATAAGCAGCGTATAAGCAACCTTCATGCAGTGTACAAGCATTGTATAAGCAGTGTATAAGCAGTGTATAAGCAGTGTAGAAGCAGTGTATAAGCAGTGTATAAGCAGTGTATAAGCAGTGTATAATCATTTTATAAGCAGTGTATAAGCATTGTATAAGCATTGTATAAGCAGTGTATAAACAGTGTATAATCAGTGTATAATCATTGTATAAGCAGTGTATAAGCAGTGTATAAGCATTGTATAAGCATTGTATAAGCAGTGTATAAGCATTGTATAAGCAGTGTTTAAGTAGTTTATAAGCAGTGTATAAGCATTGTATAAGCAGTGTATAAGCACAGTATAAGCTATGTATAAGCAGTGTTTAAGCAGTGTATAAGCATTGTATAAGCAGTGTATAAGTAGTGTATAAGCATTGTATAAGCAGTGTTTAAGTAGTTTATAAGCAGTGTATAAGCATTGTATAAGCAGTGTATAAGCATTGTATAAGCAGTGTATTACCAGTGTATAAGCAGTGTATAAGCATTGTACAAGCATTGTATAAGCAGTATACAAGCAGTGTATAAGCAGTGTATAAGCAGTGTATAAGCCGTGTATAAGCCGTGTATAAGCCGTGTATAAGCATTGTATAAGCATTGTATAAGCAGTGTATAAGCAGTGTATAAGCAGTGTTTAAGCAGTGTATAAGCATTGTATAAGCAATGTTTAAGCAGTGTATAAGCATTGTATAAGCAGTATATAAGTAGTGTATAAGCATTGTATAAGCATTATATAAGCAGTGTATAGCAGTGTATAAGCAGTGTATAAGCATTGTATAAGCAATGTATAAGCAGTGTTTAAGCAGTGTGCAAGCATTGTACAAGCAGTGTAAAAGCATATAATAAGCAGTGTATGAGCAGTGTATAACTATTGTATAAGCAGTGTATAAGCATTATATAAGCAATGTATAAGCAGTGTATAAGCAGTGTACAAGCATTGTATAAGCAGTATACAAGCATTGTATAAGCAGTGTATAAGCAGTGTATAAGCAGTGTATAAGCCATTTACAAGCAGTGTATAAGCAGTGTATAAGCATTGTTTAAGCAATGTATAAGCATTTTATAAGAAGTGTATAAGCAGTGTATAAGCATTGTATAAGCATTGTATAAACATTGTATACGCTTTGTATAAGAAGTGTATACGCATTGTATAAACATTGTATAAAAATTGTATAAGCAGTGTATAAGCATTGTATAAGCATTGTATAAACATTGTATAAGCAGTGTGTAAGCAGTGTATAAGCAGTGTATAAGCAATGTATAAGCAGTGTATAAGCGGTGTATACGCATTGTATAAGCATATATAAGCATTGTATAAACATTGTATAAGTAGTGTATACGCATTATATAAGCATGTATACGCAGTGTATAAGCATTGTATAATCAGTGTATAAGCAATGTATAAGCAGTGTATAAGCATTGTCTAAGCAGTGTATAAGCAATGTATAAGCATTGTATAAGCATTGTATAAGCAGTGTGTAAGCATTTTATAAGCAGTGTATAAGTAATGTATTAGCAGTGTATAAGCATTGTACAAGCACTGTATAAGCATGTATAAGCATTGTATAAGCATTATATAAGCAGTCTATAAGCATTGTGTAAGTAGTGTATAAGCAGTGTATAGCAGTTTATAAACAGTGTATAAGCATTGTATAAGCAGTGTATAAGCACTGTATAAACATTGAATAAGCAGTGTATAAGCAGTGTATAAGCATTGTATAAGCAGTGTATAAATATTGTAGAAGCAGTGTATGAGCACTATATAAGCAGTGTATAAGCAAATTATAAGCCGCGTATAAGCACTGTTTAAGTAGTGTACAAGCAGTGTATAAACATTGTATAAGCAGTGTATAAGCAGTGTATAAGCATTATATAAGCATTGTATAAGCAGTGTATAAGCAGTGTATAAGCTTTGTATAAGCATTGTATAAGCACTGTATAAGCAGTGTATATGCATTGTATAAGCACTGTATATGCAGTGTATAAGCAGTGTATACACAGTGTATAAGCAGTGAATAAGCAGTGTATAAGAAGTGTATAAACATTGTATAAGCAGTTTTTAAGCAGTGTATAAGCAGTGTATAAGCATTGTATAAGCATGTATAAGCATTGTATAAACATTGTATAAGCAGTGTATAAGCATTGTAAACGCATGTATAAGCAGTGTATAAGCATTGTATAAGCAGTGTATAAGCTATGTATAAGCATGTATAAGTAGTGTATAAGCATTGTCTCAGCAGTGTATAAGCAATGTATAAGCAGTGTATAAGCATTGTATAAGCATTGTATAAGCATGTATAAGCAGTGTATAAGCATTATATAAGCAGTGTATTAGCATTGTATAAGCAGTTTATAAGCAGTGTATAGCAGTTTATAAACAGAGTATAAGCATTGCATAAGCATTGTATAAGCAGTGTATAAACATTGTATAAGCAGTGTATAAGCAGTGTATAAACATCGTATAAGCATTGTATAAGCAGTGTATAAACATTGTACAAGCAGTGTATAAGCAGTGTATAAGCAGTGTATAAGCAGTGTATAAGCATTTTAAATGCATTGTATAAGCATTGTATAAGCAGTGTATAAGCAGTGTATAAGTAATGTATAAGCAGTGTATAAGCAGTGTATAAGCATTGTATAAGCACTGTATAAGCAGTGTATAAGCAGTGTATACACAGTGTATAAGCAGTGTATACACAGTGTATACACAGTGTATAAGCAGTGCATAAGCAGTGTATAAGCAATGTATAAGCATTGTATAAGCAGTTTATAAGCAGTGTATAAGCCGCGTATAAGCAGTGTATAAGCAGTGTATAAGCAGTGTATACACACTGTATAAGCATTGTATAAGCAGTGTATACGCATTGTATAAGCAATGTATAAGCATTGTATAAGCAGTTTATAAGCAGTGTATAAGCATTGCATAAGCAGTGTATACACAGTGTATAAGCATTGTATAAGCATTGTATAAGCAATGTATAAGCATTGTATAAGCAGTGTATAAGCAGTGTATAAGCATTGCATAAGCAGTGTATACACAATATATAAGCAGTGTATAAGCAGTGTATAAGCAATGTATACACAGTGTATAAGCAGTGTATAAGCATTTTATAAGCTGTGTATAAGCATTGTATAAGCAGTGTATAAGCAGTGTATAAGCATTGTAAAAGAATTGTATAGTCAGTGTATAAGCAGTGTATATGCAGTGTATAAGCAGTGTATAAGCATTGCATAAGCAGTGTATACACCATGTATAATCAGTGTATACACAGTGCATAAGCATTGTATAAGCATTGTATAAGCATTGTATAAGCATTGTATAAGCAGTGTATACGCAGTGTATAAGCAGTGTATACACAGTGTATAAGCATTGTTTAAGCAGTGTATAAGCATTGTATAAGCAGTGTATAAGCTGTGTATAAGCAGTGTGCAAGCATTGTATAAGCAGTGTATAAGCAGTGCATACACTGTGTATAAGCATTGTATAAGCAGTGTATACGCTGTGTATAAGCATTGTATAATCAGTGTATACACAGTGTATAAGGCATGTATAAGCATTGTATAAACATTGTATAAGCCATGTATAAGCATTGTATAAGCAGTGTATAAGCATTGTATAAGCAGTGTATACGCTGTGTATAAGCATTGTATAATCAGTGTATACGCAGTGTATAAGGCATGTATAAGCATTGTATAAGCATTGTATAAGCCATGTATAAGCATTGTATAAGCAGTGTATAAGCAGTCTATATCAACTCAACCTTGCACTAGTGTAAACCTGCCAACGGACTGGATAGAGCCCATCAGAGTCTCGAGACGCTATTTGTCCACCTGACAGCGTTAATACATCAATCATCCTTCTCATCGTCCGAGCAGCCAGATGTAAACTGCAACATCAAGAAAAGCTGCTGCCTCAACCCTTACACTAAATAATCAGGTATTAACTTTGTAATATTCCAGTCCTTTCTCCAAAGTATTTTAGGATTGCAACTTAATTTTCAAATTAAGTTTCAAATCTTTACACATACAAAATGATCAAATGAACATGCAAGGTTATTGCATCTAAAAATGTTTGTTTTCATCATTACAACCTCTACCCCGCTCTGGCTAAAAGAGATCCAACGTCCTCACCAATCTGGCTCAGGAGGCAGTGGCTGCAGTGGTCAGTGTCAACGCCCTGCAAAAAAGGTCAGCCACCCAGTGCTGAAAAGAGACAAATGATTGCCTCTGTTCCGCCAGGGTAAGTCACTCTTCTCATCACCCACAGCTCACACACTCACAAACCCATCACACATCCACAGTGATCCCACTCACTGCCAGTTCAAGGGTCATCACCATTCATTGTCTCACACATTCACCATCATTGCCCTCATCCCATTCATGGGACCACTCACCACCCACACAGGCCGGGCATACTGATCATCGGGCCTGGCAGGCATCCTGCTTACACTCTCTCCATTTCCATTCATGCAGGACAAGCTGGCACACAACAAGGGGGAGAGGTCGCAGACTGGTGGGGGAATGCCTGAAATCAAGGTCCTCGCAGACTTTGAAAACAGAGCCATCCAGCTGGCTGGTGATGACTGGGACCGGTCCTGTGCTGACGGTGAGGTTGGCGCTGCTCTACCAAGGGAGGATCCAGCAGTGCAACATCCATCAGACAACCATGCTGTGAGTGATGTGTCCTGTTTCACAGGCCACTGTCGTGCACTAATTATCTCTCCTTGCTTTCACAGGCACATCTGGGAAACAGAGTCCATGACCCAGGGCCTCCAGTCAAGCCCTGCAGAAACCTTTGAAGAGGAATCTGAATGTACCTCGCTGAAGTCCCTTCACAGCCTCACCCACACCCTCCACCAGCGCAGAGACACACACCTCGGTGGGACCTAGTTTTAGAGTAGCCTCGGGATCACAATCTGGTGAGCACATCGCACTGTCTGATCCACAGCAGGCGGAGGCAGGGACTTCCCAGGTCCCCGGCACTCGGAGGACTGTTGGAGGCCAGAACGTTGCTGAGTCCAAGTCAGGTCACCAGCCTCTGGACTCGGTCATGTCACAGTTGCTGGAGCTGCAAAGGCAAACTCAGGAATATCAGGAAGGGATGTCCGCTGCACTCCTCAGGTTGCAAGGCACGATGGAGGAGTCTGTCCACCTTCAGGCTGAGGTGATAGCGCCAGCATGTCAACACACTGAGGTCAACACTGATAGGATGGCGGCCGCCATGGAGACCTTGGTCCTGGACATCATTCCTGTACTGCTGCACGGGCTTAACTCCATCACTGACACCATAGTTGGCCTCCAACAGTGTGTACGTGCGAGGGCAGCTCAATCTCAATCTACCCCTTCACATCAAGGAGTCAGCCAGGGCCCTCGGACACCCATAGGGAGGAGGATCAGCAGGTGTGCCCCTAACCCCACCCCCCCCCCCCGGGCCATCCACCCAGGTGACTCTGGGAGTATCCATTCCATCCGAACCCTGTGAGCTCAGCAGTTGTAGCTGCACAGGCTGAGGAGGGAGTCACTGCCACACAGCAGGACCCCAAAAGCAGATCAGGGCCCTCAGGTCTCAGCCTTCCAGAGGACGCCCGCCGAGGTCATCATAGACAGGGTGTAGCAGTCAGCGGACTGCCTCCACCTCCGCTGTGGATGTCCAGGGAGAACCAAGTGGCAGGGTTAGGAAGGTTAAGAAAATGTAATTGCAAAGCCTGTGCAAGGGAGTTAAGCACTTGTACATAACATTCACTATTGTAAATAAACACTTAACAATGTCTCCCTGCCTGTGGCTCCTTGTTCTGATGAGCAGTGTTCTTGTCACTCGGATGTGAAACCTTTCTGCACAAGATAAAGGCAGGTTTCTCAGTCCAGGGCCTCTTCCCTGTTTCTGTGCAGCCTTCAGGCCACAGTGATGGTCCAGCCTCACACTCCCTGGAAACATTACTGATGCCTGCACCTCAGCGGTGCTGATCATTGCTGCCAGAATGTTGTGGGCAGGCATCACAGAGTTCCCTCATTCTCTCTGTGTGCACCTAAGATGGGGGTTAACCCCCATCTCTTCAGCATCTGTGACCCCCCCAGTGAGGCTGTGCTCCTGAAGGGCCCTGGTGCAGAAGGCTGACAAAGGATCAGATGCTTCTAAAGTTTCACGGCTGTGTTTCCATGATATGACCCTGAACACAGAGCGTAAGCGAGCTGCCCTCGGCCAGACAAGAGTCGACATTCTCAGAGACTATGTGAAGATTTATGGAGTGTCCTCACTGCATCTCAGCATCATCCTCCTGCAATTGAGCGACTACTGCGTCTCCATGACAGGAGCATTCACACAGAGGGCATTTGTGCTGCCATAAGCCAGACTGGAGTCAAACCTTCACAGATGTGATGTGAGGATCTATAGTGTCTCCTCACTGTGTGTCCTCATCATCCTCCACAAATCCAGCAGCTCTGAGCGCCTCCCGAGCATCCCTGCCTCGTCTGGACAGTGCGATGGCCTCATTACCACCATTGTTGCCTTCGAGGACCCCCTCACCCTCATCACCATCAATGTCCTCCTCATTGGAGGAGACCTCCAGCTCCTCCATCTCCTCCTCAGCCAGCTCCTCTCCCTGTTGCAGCGCCAGGTTGTAAAGGGTACAGCAGACGATGATGATGTGTGACACCCTCTGTGGACTGTATTGCAGGGCCCCACCAGACCGGTCCAGGCACCGGAGCCTCGTCGCCAGCATCCCGATGGTCTGCCCCACAGAGTTGCGAGTTGCAGCATGTTATGACACAACAGTTGGCAAAGACTAAGTTGTTTAAATCCCAGAGGGAAACTTGAACTGTCATAACCTATATTTTCAATTGGTATGTTTAAGATGCAGCTCTGAGCTCAGGAAAAAAAAATCACTAAGACTCAAGAGGTTTTTTATATAAAACTAAATTCAACATTTATTATTTAACAGCAAATTAAACATGTACACATGTCTACATATTATTAGCATAATAGCTTTTAAACAAATTCCCAAATGAATCACTCCCAGGTAAATGTTCGCCAAAGCCACAGTAAAACCCATAGACTTTAACAGACACCAGGCAAAGTACATTTGACCTTACGCATTCAGAATGAGGTTCCTTTCAATTTGGTTCCTTTGCAGACGCAGTTGGAAGTTTACATGCTGGTTAGATCATAAAAGCCTCTGGCTTACACACCCAAACTCCTCACGGTTTATACCTGGCTTTCCCTTTGAATGTAAATTTTCCTTTGTATTGCTAGGTTTTTAAAAATTTTACCTCTCCTAACAATAATCCTTTCATTCCACCAATTTTATTAGTAATGTAAACACGTCGCCCAGCTAGATGCAAGATTTTACCCGTTCTTCTGAATGGTTTATTCAATGCAAATGTACTCTTTACCTTTTAACTTATGTTTATCTAATTAACATCTCAAACTACTATACATCGAAGTACCCAGACTAGCTGGCTTTAATCCAATTAAGCCACACACAGACACACACATAGACACAAACCCAAGTACAAGTCCAATTTAAAAATAATTCCCGGTAACATTATACACATTGATATCTCCTCATGACAAGCATGAGCCTCATTATAGCGTCGCTCTGCTGCAGTCTGAGGCTGCCACACGGGTGTCATCAGCCACGGTCTCTGTGGGTAGCCCTTGTCCCCGAAGAGCCATCCCTGCAGCCTCTGCGGACCCTGGAAGACATCAGGGATCTGAGACCGTCTGAGAGTGTCGACGTTGTGGACACTCCCTGGAAACCATGTGCAGACCTGCAGGATGCGTTTGTGGTGATCCCACACCAGCTGAACATTCAGCGAATGGAAGCCCCTGTGGTTGACATAGTTGACTGCCTGTTGCGATGGGGATCTGAGTGCCATATGAGTACAGTCGATCACAAATTTGCACCAATGGGCACATCTGGGCAAATCCCAGAGCTCTTGCAGCAAAGTTGTGTGGCCCTTGCAAAGATGGCATCCGTGACCTCATGGCTATGTTTGTGGATAGAGGCTTGTGACATCCCACAGGGGTCACCTGTGGAGCCCAACAGGAGCCACTGGCATAGAAATTGAGCGTGCACTCGCTCATGGCCATGGGCAGTGGGTGCCCTCCATGTACCCATGGCACCAAGTCCTGCAGCCGGTGGCAGATGTAACTGACCAGCTCCCTAGACATGCGAAGTCTTCAGTGACACTGGTTCTTGGTTACCTGCAGGAATGAAACGCAGCATCAAAATACCCTAGGTCTAGCTGGGTGTCGGCCAGTGACAGCTCACTAGGGCTCTTCAGTGGCATGTGTACCTTCTTCTTGAGGGTGGTGCTACTTCCTCTGCACAGCCAGACA